>WPIO01000002.1:12122500-12555000 GCA_009760855.2 Cristatella mucedo
CGCGGGGTCAGGACCGTCGCTAGCCGCGTGGGCGTAGCGTGGTTTATTATACTCGGGCTTCGGGGTTCGCTCAGTTGGCTCCGTCGATCCGGTGCGCGCGGCGCTGCGTGAAGCCCTTGCACCGGCTCATAGCCACTGCATAACGGACCCACAATAACCTGTCGCTTTTGGCAACCAGCAGTTTCCGCTTGCGTTTTCACCGCACCGCAGCCCTGCTTCGAACAGTCCAGAACAGGTAGAGAACCAGGGACGAAAGTCCGCGAGGTCACATTTTACAGCCGACCGATCCAAGAACAATAGTATCAACCTCGCCACCCACCTTGTCAGACCGCGCGGACTAAAGGAAATTAAAATTTGACTGGGGTGGTGACCTGACGTTTAGCGGGCAGATTTCAAGAGACGGCTTAATAAATGCACGGTCTGATTAAGCGGCTTGCATGCCAGACGGCACGGAGCCGGCCGGCCGGCCGGCTGGACGCTGTGCATGGAATTTTAAACGGAACCTTAGCAGCGGCCGACTGTCGACTTTTCACAACGTCGTGAGGCGCGGCGAGTAAGCTGCACAACGAAAGTTAATCAGCTCGCATAGCCGTGTAGGGGCTGCAGATTTGATAGCCGATCAGTCGATAGGGTGAACTCAGGATGCAGGAAGCTTCTCACAATTGCCCGCTGAAGAAGGCCTGCAGGTAGGAACAGACTAATGTGACATCGCACCTTATGCTAAGCAGGTCCTACTTTGATTAGCTTAGCCGAGGAGAGCTCATGAACAGTCACAGCGACGATATCAGCGGAATACCCGAAAATATGGCGCAGAAGTAAGGTGAAGGTCGGCATCGCGCTCGAAGTCTCCTAGGGTTCGCTCAGCGCTGGGTGGAATAACGAAGAAGCAACTCTCTGATGAAGTGCTTCTGCATACTGGCCGGGCGTTTCTCATTGGCCTCAACTACCGACATCCTGATCAGCATACGATTAGCAGGTCGAGGCGTCTGTCAAAGCTACTGAGAGTACTTACGTATAGAATTGAAGGTAGGCGCCATATCGCTACCCTTGTACCGGGCGAAAGACTCAGCAAATCTAAGCGGCGGATCTATGAAAGTAGGGAAAGGTTGCGTGTCACTTGGCCGTGTGGTGCCAATTTTCGACAACCCAATGCAGTATCCTACAACAACTCCCATATAAAAATGTAGTATAATCAATCTATTTTAATTACTGCATACTCCACCATGATAGCTACCATCAGCCCCGTGGTTTTTAACTTTTGTGATTCTATTCCAAGTAAAATTAAACGTAAGGCGTTTTGAAAAAACCCACGTGCCCAAAATTTCTTTCTAAGAACATCAAATATGCTGGGGTGGGAGCATTTGGTTAGTGAAAAAATGCAGAGTGTCAGAACGCTTCAGCACACAAAGGACCATCCACATGACACCAGCAAAGACCGGGTGGAATTTTGAACGGGTGGAATTTTAGCATTTTGTTAATGTCTTCAATTCAGGATAGGTAACTTCAGTCAGAAGCCAGTTTTCCGGTCGTTTGGAGTATATGAACTAAAGGTAGGTCTCCCGAAGGATTTGACGTTGCTTAGAGGCACATTTAAATGAATTAAATCAGAAGAGCTGGTAATACTATGGCAAGCCATATTGGGAGATTAGAAGGTTGCTTGCTTAGCTAGAGCGGTGCAAGAGGAAAAAAGACCAAGACAACATGAGCAAATGCTTTTAACAAATTATAAATAAATTAAAATTTAAAGAATTGATAAACTAAATTAAACTAAACTAAATTGAAGTAAATAAAAAAACAAATAAAAAAAATTTGCAAAATTTTTAAATTCGAAGTACGCTTGGCTACTTGACGAGGAGCCGGCGCCGCACGGGCGAACTGCTATAATGCGGAAATAACACCGCTCTCTACAGGGGGCCCCTGAAATTTTGCACCAACTTCTGGCTTCTTACTTCCGAGGTGGAAAAACCAGCCAGTAGGGATTTACGCATATCGAGACAAAATGTTACAAACACTTTGGTCAGCTTCTATATAGTATATTTGTCTAAGCAAGCCCTATTTTTCTAATGTTGCTTAGCTAAAGGTAGGTAAGCTTGACAGCGGAGCTGACGTGGTCGTTTAGTGAAAGGTCACTCAGTTCTTTTGAGCTGGCCGCCGAGACTTTGTATGGCTGCAAGAAGAGGTACGCTGGCCGAGCCCATCTTGAGGAACTTTTTTTCCAATTTCTGATTCGCACTACGTTTGGTCATAACGAGTAAATTTGCTTCATCCTCATTCCATTTGAGAGAGTTTGCTTGCAGATACCTGTAACTGTGAAATTCAGCACTACATGAAGCACGAGGGAGTCGCCCAACGATGCCCAGTAGAGATGGTGAGCCGTGAGATGACAAGCTAGTTACGTTGGTTACTTTTCACGACCCCTAGACCAAGGTCGCGGGTTCGAATCCCATGGTGCTTTCAGAGTGATTCTTTATCGCCGCTGCAAGCGGTTGTGATAGCCGTGAAGGCTCCTCTATCGCTTTACAAAGCAGGCTGCTAAATCAGCTAGCATTTATTAGGTGATGGGAGGCACTCGAGCAGTACTTGGCGATCGATAGCATCACAAGCTTCCGAAAGATGAAAGAAAAAACAAGCAGACACACTCTATATAAGTCTGCATTCCTAAGAAGTTTGATTCACATCCAAAGCAATGCTGACTCTGCGGAGCGATTGGTTTTAAAAATAAAACTGGAACTCACTTGCTTGGTTTGAAGTTTCAACATACGAGTTCAGCTCGTCTACCACCCTTCATTCAGTGTCATTGATAGGAGCGGTAGAAGGGAGACTTAGGCGGAGGATGCTCAAGTCTCTTAGTCTCTTAGTACTGCTTTCTTGAGTACAGGAATGACTACAGCCTATTTGAATGGTGCTGAGACATTGCCTGAGGCTAAGGACTGTATTTCAATGTTAATTAAACATAGCAGCATCAGATCTGTGCATCGCAGAAGTAGGACAGTGGCAACAAGGTCTAGAGGAATAGTTTTTGTCGTTGATTGGGATATGAATTTCATGACGTGGTCACTCTTAGTCTGCTTGAATGCAGACGTTGAGTTGCTGCACGAAATTGAGGAACAGGAGTCAAAAGAGAAGATGCTGCCACCATAGGCTTGGAATAACTGACCTTGGTAAATTTGTGGACAAAATAGCTAAGAGAAGCGATCAGAAATATCACTACAAGGATCACTAGGTAAGAAGCTATTTTGGGAGCGGTTAAGAAGATGGTTCACCGTAGTCTCCTCCATTTTGGCTTGTGCACCTGAGTTTCAACAATGCTTTTATAGGAGCTAGACTTGGCCTTTGCGAAGATCGATTGGTATGATATACAGCAGTCCTCGTGTGCCTATCGATGAACAGTCAGTCTTGATCTTGTATATTTTCAAGCCTGTGCTTAGTAGACCTGGCTAGTGTAACGCTTGTGGTAAACCACAGACCGTCTGGGTGAGGGTGCACAGTGTGCTGAGTCAGAGGTGCAAAGTCGGCTATTGTCGTGTTGTAGCACTCTACCAATAATGATAGCTTGGTAGAAGGATTGAGTAGCAGGGGCGAAATTCGTATCTCCGTCTGCTGCTCCACAAAGCCATACAGATTAAGTGGGTGTTACGCAGGTCAAAATTTTTGCATAGCCCACTCACAGCCTTAGCAGCTTTCGATATGCATTTGGTAGCCAATAGGCTTCGTCTCGCGCCATAAAGAGAAAGTGGGAAGCATATCAGAGCCAGAAGAGCAGTTGAGATAGTGAGTAGCCTGGCTGTTCAAAAGTAGCTCAGGACCGCTGAAAAGGATGAGCCATAGTTGGCAGTAGGAAAGTAGTTGTCGTTGCGTAAGAATTATGGAAGCGAGTTCTACAGTCTTTGACCTCCAGAGCTAATGCTTCTGTTGCCATCGGTCTTTAAGTGGAAGAATGGAACAGCTAATTTATTGTCCATACAGGACACGAGGGCGCGAAGAGGCTGAAACTGGTGCTGCAGTTCAGCTAGGTACGAAGGAGCCAAGCCATGGCGGGCCTTGTAGGTCAGCCTAAGAACTTGGCTCTGTATCCTTTGCTCAACCAGCAACCATCCTAGCTCTTTGAGCAAAGGAGACACGTGATAAGGAGATATTCTCGCGTGAACACTATCGATGTCAAGGGCATTGAGATCTCGCAATTTGTATGTGGCTTTAGATGAGGAGGAGGGAAAGAAGTGTACACTAAGTTAGATCTGCATGTGGTCAGATAAGCAGAACTTGGTAATAATAGGTGATGATAGTATCCAAGTGTAGGAGATAATTCGATCGAGTATGCGGATCAGAAGACAAATCGGTCGAGTGTGTGAATAGTAGAATGTGACTTTTCCATTTCATAGCCTCACCCTCAAATCGAGCATTTTTTCACTCGATCTCGCTTTTTGCTCGATCTCGTTTCAAAATTGCTCTCTTCGAGTGTAAGTCTATGAAATGGAAAAATCCCAGACTACTCACCAAAAGTTTACTTAACTTTATATTATAGTAAATATTATTTAAATTAAATAAATTTTATTTCCTTAATATAGATGTCAGAGAAAAATGAATTTTCACCTCGCGAGGATGAATCGTTTAATGATCATGCAAAAAGATTAGTATCTTCTTATGAATTAAAGTTTGGTAATCAACCTTCTTTTAACAAGAAGTATGGTAATTCTTCTCGTATAGTTCATTATCCAGTTTCTGCAGCTGATGTATAAACCATAATTGAAACTTTAACTACACACAAAGTAATAACTCCTAAAAAGAAAAAAGTAGATAGTTTCTTTAGTGAAACAAAACGTCTTCGTAAGATTTAAACCAGAGGTTGGTTTTTAGGAAGGAAAACTGCTAATGGTAATGAGATTGATTATGAGTATGAAGGTTTTAAATTAGAAGATTCAGATATTAATATATTAAAAGAAAATTGTACTCCAGGATTAATAGATGCTATGAATAGTGTTTCTTCAAGTATAAATAAAGTAAAGATGAGTCTTGTCATTCATGTTAAATTAGAAAATTCAAAAAGTGAAACTCTCTTTGCAGTATTGAATGGTTCTTCTCCAGAAATTTTGAATAGGGTTTCTCATTTTAGATCAATTATTGTAAAACATTTTGCTGTAATGTATAAAACACTTGATGATTGGAATGAGGGTGGTTCTTCTTGTAGAGTTGTAAAGATTGTTAGTGCTTTTGCAAAGTTTACAAGATATACTCCTCAAATTTGAAGTTCTTATATTCCTCTTCTTGATAAATTAAGAAACAAGAGATGTGTCATAAATATGAAGAATACTGAAGATAATTATTGTGCATTATGGTGTGTTTTAAGAGCATTGCATCCATCTATTAATCATAAAGAAGCAACTCATAATTTAAGAGTTATATTACAAGAGAAGTATTCAGATATATTACATTTAATAAAACCACTATTTACAGCAAATGATGAAGATGATCCAAGGAATCAATTTAGTGTTAATAATAGTGTTCCAATTAGAGTTGAGGATATTCCAAAACTTGCTAAACTATATAATATTACTATAAATGTTTATCAATATACTCATTATTTATTTCCATTAATTGTTAATTCTGAGGAAAGTGAGAATCATGTGGATCTTCTTTCGTATAGTGATCAAGGAAAATCTCATTATGTTCTTATTACAAATTTTAATTCTCTATGTAGGACTAGTAAAGATATTGGAGGAACAAGATTATTTTGTAAGAGATGTCTTTCAAGGTTTTATGAACCAGAAAAACTAGATGCTCATATTATTGATTATAATTCAGAACATTGTGGAACATCTAAAGTTAAAATGCCACACGCAAATAGTAGAAAAGATGGGACTGGTGATCTGGTTATGTTTAGAGATTTTGATAAAATGATTAAGTCACCATTTGTTGCATATGCTGATTTTGAATGCTTACTAGGCTCAATTGATAATCCAGAAGAAGCAATAAAAGGATCTTTCAATCAACATAAACCTTGTTCAGGCGCATATGTAATTTTAAACCATGAGGGTAAAATCGTATCACAATATACTCAAACTTTTGGAGTTGATTGTGTTGATAAATTTATTATTTCACTCAAGGAAGATTTGAAAAAGAATAAAAAGGATCTTGAGAAAGCGCTTAAGAAACATAAAATTTATGATAAATCATCGATGACAGAAGAAGAGAAAAAAGAATATGATAATGCAAATGCTTGTTGGATATGTGGTAAATTCTTAGATAAAAGTGAAAAGGTATTAGATCTATGTCATTTATCTGGTAAATACAGAGGAGCAGCACATGGATCTTGCAACTCAAAACTAAAAATCTCTGTAAATTCTTTAAAACTTCCAGTTTATATTCACAATCTTAGGGGATATGATTCTCATTTAATTGTTAGTGCACTCAATTGCGATGAAGATAAAAAACAAGTAATTGCCAATAATAAAGAAAGATTTTCAACTATAGATTTCGGAGAGTTATGTTTTAGAGATTCTTGTCAATTGTTACAAAGTTCTTTACCTAATCTAATGAAGAACTTATCAAAGGCAGATGATGAATTTACCACAATAAGACAACAGTTTAATGAGTTTTAAGGAAAACAATACGATAATAAAAAGATAGCATTACTTACAAGAAAAAGTGTTTATCCATACGAGTACATGGATTTTTTGCCAGATTTCAAGAAACAAGTTTACCACCAATCAAAAAGTTTTACTCTAGTCTAAGGGGAGGTATCTCACAAGAAGATTACGAACATGCAAAAAAGTATGGAATGCATTTGAAATAAAAAATCTAAAGGACTATCATGACTTATATTTAAAGATTGATGTTTTAGGTTTGGTAGATGTTTTTGAGAGATTTCGTGATCTAATAATTAAAAATTATGAATTGGATCCTGCAAAGTTTTTAACAACTCCACAATTAACTTGGACTGCAGGTTTAAAACATACAGGTGTTGTTCTTGAATTATTACGGATCCAGATATATATTTATTCTTTGAGAAGGGAATCCGTGGCGGAATGACACAAGTTTCAAAGCGATATGCTAAAGCTAACAATCCAAGGTGTATTGATTTTGATCCTAAGAAATTAACTTCTTATCTTTTATACTTTGATGCAACCAATCTTTATGGATGGGCAATGAAACAGAATTTACCAACTGATGGTTTTAATTTCTTATCAAAACAAAAAGTAAAATTCTGGAATGAGAATAAAGATGATATAATTAAGAAATTTAAGTCAACATCAAACAAAGGTTATGTTCTTGAAGTTGATATGCATTGCCCTAAAGAAAAACATGATTATTTCTCCGATTATCCTTTACTTCCAGAGAACAAACGAGTAACAAAAGACAAATATTCCAATTATCAAAAGATTTTTAAGAGGATTAGTGATCCAGTAGAAAAACTAGTACTAGATTTAGAACCAAATGAAAAATATGTTATTCACTATCCTTATCTAAAGAATTGTTCTGAGTTAGGATATGAATTAACAAAAATACATAGAGTATTAGAGTTTGATCAATCTAACTGGTTAGAAGAATATATTGATAACAATACTAAGCTTAGAAATAATGCAAAGCCTGATTTCGAAAAGGACTTCTTTAAGTTATTAAATAATGCATTCTTTGGTAAGACAATAGAAAATGTTCGTGGGCGGAAAAACATTGAATTGTTAAATGGAGAATTGAGTGATGATTTAGTTAGAATGATTAAGATTTATAGAAGTCCAAGGTTTGTTTATAGGAAAATATTATCTAATAACATTGTTTGTGTAGAAAGTAATAATGAGACAGTTACAATTAACAAACCTATTTATGTGGGATTTTGTATTCTTGATTCATCAAAGATGTTAATGCAAAAGTTCTATTATCTAACGATGAAGAAAAGATATGACTCGTTATACTATATATACTCGTTATGACTTGTTATATACTGATACTGATTCACTTTTTATGGAGGTTTTTACAGAGGATGTTTATAAAGACTTTATTGAATATCCAGAAACACTAGATCTAAATACTTTTCCTAGTGGTTATCCATTTTGGCAAGATGAAAAAGCAAAAAGTGTTATAAAAAGTAATAACAAGATCGTTGGGAAGTTTAAAGATGAGATAACAGATATAATTAAGTCAGCAATACTAAATGAATGCGTTTTCCTAAGACCAAAACTTTACTCTTATACTGTTTGTCTTGATGATATTAAAGTTGATAATGAAGGAAAACAAATAGAAAGCACTAGGATTGTATGTGAAATGAATGAAAGATGTAACGAAGAAGGAAAGCAGATAGGACAATCTAAAAAACCAAAAGGAGTAAATAAAACTGTAGTTGATAAAAGTTTGAAGCATTCAGATTTTAAATCATGTCTTAGCACTAAAGAAGATCAATCTTGTGAGCAATCATTAATTAGAAGTGAAAAACATATCATGTATACTGTGAAACAAAACAAAGTTGCAATATCAGCATTCGAATCAAAACGTTACTGGCTAGACTGTGGTTGTTGTAGTTATGCATACGGTCATTACAAGATTGCAGAAGCATTAAACAATGGTACTAATCCAGGCCACTGTAAAACTTGTAATATTAGTATAGATACCAAAAAGGAAGATTGAAAATACTAAAGCATTACCAGTAAAGAGAATTAGATTTTCAGAAAAAAAAGAAAAAAGAAGACGATAAAAAAGTAGTTAATATACAAGAAGAAGTAGAGTTATACGAGTCAATGGAGAAATTTAGTATATATTAACAAAATTATTTTTACTATTATAGGATGGATCCCAAAGAAATCGATATTACCAGTTCTGATAGTGAGTCAGAGTATTCAGAGGATTCAATCGATGACCCTGATTATCAAATGGAAACAGAATCTGAATCTGAGTCTTACGAGTCTGAAGCTTCATCTTACATTGATACTGAATCAGAAGAGGGAGAAGATCTAGAAGAACTTCTATTTGGTAAACAATATGAAGATTTCACTGAACAGGAAGTAAAAGCATACCATTTTGAACCATTGGAAGAAGGAGAAGAGATTTAATCTCAATTAAATAAAATTTTATTTTCATATATACAAAAATGGATGTCTCAAGAATTTTAAGTTGTGAACAATCTAGAGAAATTCCAGTAAAAATCTGTCTTCAAAACCTAAAGGTCAAGATAAACGTATAGCTAAACATTCACTAGACAAACTCATTCCAGATATTGATAGTTCTTATATTATTATTCTTACAGATATATGTGATACATGCGACAAACTAATGAAGAGTCGTGGTAAGATATATGAGATGCTCGAGGAAGCAAATAAAAAATCTAAAAAACCAAAAACAAAATCAGGAGTACTAATTAATTAATTTTATATAGGAAATGGATTTACGAATAGCAAGAATTGTATGTCATGATGATGTTAAAACCTATGCATATCATGTTTGCAGAAGTATTTCTTAGATTGATAAAAGGGATAAAAAGTCGTATTCGTATATCGCTAAACTACCTGATTCAATTATTGGAGACGTAACAAGAATGTGTGATCTTTATGATGAAATAGATGCATGTGAAGGTCTTATATCTTCTATTTATAATGGTATTTATAGTAAGTTTTAATTTATATTTTATTTTTTAATTATTATACAGGAATTGGAAGCCGTTACTGATCCCAGTCTTGCAACTACTGCATTGGCACTTAAATCTTACGTTGATTATCTTGTTAGGTCAAGAATGACAGCTTATGATGAGCAAATGCTAAATTCTGATATTGCTGGTATGACTGATACTTCAGTTAGGAAATTCTATATTGATGAAGTAGATGCTGAAGCACAAAAGATTATTAGTGCAGGTCAAACTGAAGTTCTATCAGGTCTTGAGGAAACAGTTAGATCTAAAGTTGATGCTCTTCTCGATGATCCTAGTGAGATTGCCAGTTATGCAACTTGGATTGCATCACAACTTCCAACAGAATCTACAGTCATATCTGGAGTATCTGGTGTTAAACCTGACATCTCTGGAATTGTTAAAGATGAGTGTTACGCAGTTCTACCAAGTATTACTGATGGTAAGAGTGCAAAACAAAAAGCAGCAGAGGCAGCACTAGCACAACCTGACCCAAGTGTAGTTTAATTAAATTAAATAAAATATAAAAACAATATATAGAAGATGAACATTGAGACAAGAAGTAAAGACTGTCTTTAAGAAGCACAAGGACAACAGCATTCAAACTTTAAAATCTGTTCTTATCCAATGGGTAGAATTGAAGACATCAGATCAACTTTGTTAGGTGCTTTAAAACTAGCATTAGAATATAAAGCACTCAGAATTAACCAATCCGAACCAGAAATAGCAAATATATTTGTTAAAATTAGAGATGGTTCAATCTTTGAAGAGTTCCTTAAAGATTTAAAAATTGAAAAAATAAATAGTAAGAGATCTAAAGCTTACTCTAAAAAAATAGAATTAACTAAACAAATGATGAAAGAGAAAGAAGGAAAGAGTTTTCATACACCAGAAGAATTGATTAACGAGACTATGGATTGGTGGAAAATTTAAATATCTGAAATATAAGTATTAACATATCTTTTTACTCCGTCTGTTTTATCTATCGATGCTGAAGGAGAGTAATAAACACCTTTAACTAATCCAATCTCAATATGATCTAAACCAGTTGGTGCTGTAATGTATGAACTATCTAAAACTGGATGTATAGCACTAAAATTAAGAGTGACTTGTGAATTAGTATTTTAAATAGTAAAATTAGATGGTGAACTGTTTAATAAAATCATATTATCAACAACATCATCAAATCTTAGTTTGAAGTAAGTAATAAACCTTGGATTATAAGCAATCTTATGATAAAAGTTTATAATAATAATATCTCCATCTGTTAATTCTTCTTCAAAACCAAGTTCTGTTGATTTTTTAAAAGTAATAGTAATATTTGCTTTCATAACACTAAATGAAACATTAATTCCTGCAAATGTAAATGAATCATTATAATAAATTGATTTAGAAACTATGTAGTTAGTTATAGAATCAATAGAATTACTAATACCATCTGTTGCATTATCTATAGTAATTACTCTTATCATTATTTATGAGTATACTACTTTTTTATTTTTATATCTGATAGTTTTGCTAAAACTTGTTTGTCATTAGAAGAAGAAAATGCTTGTGATGGTGCACCAATATTATTTACAGTTTGCAGTTAAATTACCCAATATCCAATAAAACCAACATTATTAATAAATGTTCTAACAAAGGGTAATATTCCACACTTCAAATAAAAATGATGCATGTACTTATTAGCTACTACATCAGTTGGAGAATAATTAGCATAATTATGTTCTTTTCTATTCATTATTAGTCTTTCAACACTTACATTTCCATTTACTGTCTCATCTTGCTTACACATTCATGTTTTTGTATCAACATATTGTTTTGTAGCAATATCTCTTCAATTTACAGGATCTGTTATTCTTACATATTTTTTTGTTTGCAGATAAATTACCAGCTATACGTTGATCTGAAACTGTATCTTTTCTTAGATAATTGTTATCAGCAAATGATTTATTAACAGTTTCTAATGAATCAATAGTTTCTCCAACATTAATTATTTTATTTGAATCAAAATCCAAAGTTCCGTCTATTTGTAAATCTTTTCTACTAAGCATTTTAATGTGTTGATATATAGAGCGTTACATTTATTGTTTTATTAAATAAATTTTCTGTAGCTACAAATATAGAACTCTCTACTATTTTTTTAGCTGGATCTAGAGAATAACTTCCAAACGATTGATAAGGATATTCTCTTGCATTTATTCCATTTGGTGGAAAAGGAATAATAATTTTTGTTAAGTTTGGAGTTAACGAATATGTTGCTGAAAGTACAAATATACCTCTAGGAACAGAAACATCTCCTAATGCACTAATCCATTTTCCATCATAAGATAAACTTCCGATTGTTGTTTGTAATGATCCATCAATAACACCAGTAAACTGTATAACAGCTACATTTCCATCTGTAACTCTATTTAGATAATCAAGATTAACACCATCATTAAAATTAACAGGATCATTTACAATTCTAATACAATTATTTTGCATGTCTAAATTACCATTAACAGTTCCACCATGTAAATTAAGAAAGTTGTCATCGATATACTTTTTATTTGGTACTGTATAATCCAAGTCTGGATTTTCACCAACAGATGAAACTGTAGTTCTAATACCATCATTTACAACTAGATTTCCTCTAATTGTTCCACCAGTAAGTGGAAGCTTAGTGTCAGTATAATCCTTCGTTGCAGTATCACTAGGATTTATAGGATTAGCAAGATCTACTATTCTAAAATTTTTTATATCAATATCTCCATCATTTGTAGTAGATCTAGAAATCTTAATAACAAAATTAGTATCTATATACTTTCTATTTACAGCATCACCAGCATCAACAGGATCACCTAAATTTTTTATAAGATTTCCATTCATGCTTAGATTTCCACTAAGTATATCACCAGTCTTTCTAATACAATTCTTTGGTGATTTTCCTCTACTTTTTTCCCCTAACATTTCTATACAATACTAACAATAAAATCTATAAAAGTAATTCCACTAGCAACTGTAAACTTATCAATAGCATATCTACACATCGCATCAATGTTAATTATTAAAACTACTGTACCACTTACTCCATAAGTATTATCACTAGTTAATTCTAAATAAGAATTAGTTTTATTAGTTGCATACATAATATTAGATACCATACTAAAATTAGGCAACACTCCTGGAAAGAACGTTTTAAGATTAGTATTGTAAGCAATAACTTTTCCAGTAGCTGCAACAACAGGTATATCACCACGTGTAATTTGTTGAAGTTGAAATGCATTATCTGTACTTCCATTCAGCAGTAATATTAAGACCTAACATATCAATATAAAATATACTTGGATAAGTACCATTTAAACCTAAGTAAGTAAATGTTAATTGCTTATTAGTATCAACATATTACTTTGTTGCTACATCAGAAACTTTTACATTAATAAGATTCTTATTTCCCATATCAATACTTGACATTGCTTTACCTTGAAACACTGCTGTCATACTTTTAAGTAATCTAAAGTTTATTAATGTATAAGGTCTTAGATCTGAGTATACAGTTCGATCTGCTGAATTACCAGATATACCAATAACATTCTTACAATTCAATTGTGATTTCATTACTGCACCACTCTTTGGTAGTAAGTCAGTTATATCTGATACTTTTGCTGTTTCTCCTGAAGGATTACCAATAACATTATTACCAGCACTTGTGCTAAGAGCATAATCTAGTCTTATAGCATCACCACTATTAACAGGAAATCCTAAATTAGTTATTCTATTATTATTTGCATTACGATTAGTATAAATATTACCATTGACTTTTCTAACTTTTTCCATTATATAATATATGCCGAAAAAAGTGAAGAAAGGTAAAGGTGTAGAAGAAGATTTAAAAGAAGGGAATAAAACAACTAAAGAAGGTGTAAAAACTGCAACAAATTTAGGTGAAAAAGTTGTTACAAAACTTGCACCAAAATTAGCAGCAAGATTATCACTACAAGCATCTGAAAAGATTGCAACAGCTGTTCCTAAAGTATTACAGTCTCTTAAAGTCATTGGAGCAGGTGCTAATGTATTAGGAGGGTTTCTATCAGGTTTTACAGGGTTAGCTGACCTAAGTCTTTTATAAAACAAATAGTAGATGATATTACTAGTGGTAAGTATGGACAAGTGTTTTGGAAAACAATGTCAGAAAATAACAAGGATTACCAGTCTTGCAACTAATGACGTATTACTTGCTGCAGATAAAGATAACTATCCATGGCAATGGAATCCAAATCAATATTTATTTAAGTGAAGTGTTTTGAATGGAAGTAAATTGGGATAGCTCGCAGTTAGATCCAAAAACCTGGAGTGCGAACTTTTTAGAAGTGAGATCAGGAGGCTTTCTCCCCGCAATCCCAGCACTTGTTGGATTGATTGCTTCAATTATTGGAGGTGTTGGGACTGAAATTTCGATAGCAGTAGCTGTTGCAAGTCTAATAAAAAAGTCAGTGGATCAAACTATGTTTACTGGTAAAAGTCCACCTATGAAAACCCATGATCAAAGGATGGAAGCACTACATTTGCAAAGTGAAAGATTGAGAAATGCAATAAATGATTTGTAACAAATGGTAAAACTTATTGATCGTGGAGTTGACATTGATGTGTCAGGGAAAGTACAGAATAGTGAGGTGAAGAAGCGATTGGATTATCAAGATAAAGGAAGAGCACTTGTAGAGAGCGGAGGTGTGGATTATTCTCCGGAACTAAAAAACGCAATGAAACAAGTAGAGGCGAGCAAAGTCGGACGAAAGAAAACATGCGACTATAAAAGTGAGAGTGCAATGTTAATGTCTAACCTCTATGCAATGGGTGCTACACCAGAAGAGATTGATCGCGAGGTTAAGAAATTGTTAGTAGAATTAAAACAAGGATGCACAAACTAACATCTGACTATTTTATTATCATCATCTAAACAATATTTAAAATTAAATCATGCGAATTCTAGATGATTCTGTATTGCTTCAATGTCATGAGCTGTGGCTGCATCTTCTTCACTATCAAAACGTCCCAAATACTTCTTTTCTCCATTTATCCGAATGTCTGCTCTCCACTTATTTGCATTCTCTTGCCAATAAACACCAATATATTTAGATGATAATCCTTCTCTTTTTTCTCTATCTCTCATATTTTCAGAATGAGAAGCAACTCTTAAATTACTTAATCTAGTATCAGTTTTATCAAGATTAATGTGATCTATTTGCAAGGATAATTCATTTTTACATATTAACCAAAGCAAGATGATGTGCGAGATACAATTTTCTATCAATTCCAATAATTCTATATCCATCTGGTCTTACATAGCCAGCTTCTTCTCCTGCTTTTGCAGTTCCTTTTCTATCAACATTCCAGACAAATTTTCCGGTTATTGCATTATAACTCAATTTTTCTAGAACTCTCTCTCTCTCTCTCTCTCTCTCTCTCAATAGAGCAGTCTCATCAATTCTAGTAGTACAAACTTAATCCATTGATATTTTATATACAATGTTTTTCATATGTTTAAATCATTTTATTATATATAGAAATATGTATCAAGAAGTAAAACTATCATTTTCAGACCATCAAGTAAAACTAATTCATAAATCAATGGAACCTATCTCAATCAGGCTTAAAAATCAAGACCTTTCCGGATCTGTTTCTTTACTTATTACTAATAAAGAACTAGCAAGAATAGAAAAAAGTAAGAGTGCTATAAAGGATTACAATTGAATTTAAGCCTTAAACAATTGAAACAAAATAGAAAAGTTGGTTCCGGAATTGTGGATATTATAAATAACTTAACTGGCAATCGTGAAATGCATATGTCTCTTCCAAAGGGTGTTCAATCAGAAAACGTACCAAATGGAAGTTTCAACAATACAGGAAAATATAGTTATGCCGGCCCCGGAACGCAATTCAAAAAGAGAATGGATGAGTCTTATGTTGGAGTTAATGATTTAGATGCTAGGGCTCTCATCCATGACCACACTTACAATGAAACAAGTTCAATGTCAGAACTAAAAAGAACTGAAATAAGAAATCTATCTGATTTAGTTTTAGCAGAATCTGCTGCTAGGATTCCACTTGACCCAAAACAACCAGCTTACGTTAGAGAAGATGCAAAAACAGTGGCTGCCAATATGGCGGCTAAGGAAAAATTAGGTCTTGGGCTTGTTGGTGGAAGCAATCTTGGAAGCAAGTTTGCAATGGAATTCTTAAAAGATAAAGTAAATAATCCATCAAGTAATAATAATAATAATAATAATAAAGTACTTGATAAAGCACCCTCAGAGAACTTAATCTCTTTCTAGGCGCTTCACATTTGCTGCAAGGAGAAATGCAATTAAATGGTAAGTAAAATCATGCTTGAAAAACAAACAAAACGAATAACATGGTTAGGGGTGACATGCACAGGGTCAGCATGCAAATGTGGTTAGTGGCAGCATGCACAGTGTCAGCAAGCATAAGCACGTGAAGGACGAATCACAGTGACCCACAAAATGCTGGCCTAAACAGGTGTGTTTTTAAGTTCCTTTTAAATGTGGTCAGGTCAGGGGATGTTCTGACGCAGGTCGGGAGAGAGTTCCAGGCTTTGGGAGCATACGAACTAAATGCACGGTCTCCAAAGGATTTGAGGTTTGTACGAGGTATTTGTAGACTGTTGGATTCCGAAAAGCAGGTGCTACGATGCTTGGCCTGAAGGGGGAGTATGTCGGAGAGATAGGCTGGAGCCATAGAATGAAGGGACCTAAAAGTGAGCGACAAAACCTTAAAGTCAATCCGTTGATTGACTGGTAGCCAGTGCAGGTCGGCGAGAAGAGGAGTAATGTGGCAACTGCGACGCTCACGACAGACAAGCCTAGCTGCGGAGTTTTGCACCAGCTGCAATCGCCTGATAGCACATGCCGGTAGGCCAGTAAGCAGGGAGTTGCAAAAGTCGAGACGAGATGTCACGAATGCATGGACCAACTTAGATGTGGTATCCTTATCTAAACAAGCCCGAATTTTAGCAATATTATGAAGCTAAAAATAGGCAGATTTGACCGTGGAGCTGATATGTTCGTCTAACAAGAGGTCGCTTTGGAATATGACACCTATATTTCGAGCTGATTCGACAGGAGATATGCTTGCAGAGCCAATTTTGAGCATCAGCCTTTCCAATTTCTGAATCACACTGGGTTGACCCATAACTAGTAAGTTAGTTTTGTCATCGTTCAGTTTTTGAAAATTGGCTGCCATCCATGTGTGGATGTCATCAATGCATGCAGCAAGTGAGTTTAGAGAATTTGAGGTGCTCGAAGGCTAGGAGGGATCAAAGCAAAGGTACAACTGAGTGTCATCCGCATAGAAGTGAATGCCTAGATTGTGCTTGGCAATCAAATCAGCAAGAAGCAGAGTATAAACCGTGAAAAGAACCGGACCTAGCACGGAGCCCTGAGGTACTCCATTTTTCAGAGGTACTTCAGATGATCTTTGTCCGTTCACGTCAATACTCTGGAGTCTCCCACTGAGATATGACCTAAACCACTGCAGAGCAGTGCCAGTGATGCCCAGGTGAGATGAGAGGCGCTCTAGAAGAACTTTGTGATCGATGGTGTCAAAAGCTGCCGAAAGATCGAGCAAAACAAGCAGAGACACTGTACCCATGTCTGCATTCCAAAGTAGGTCCTTGTATACCCTAAGCAATGCTGACTCTGTGGAGTGATTAGGTCTAAAGCCGGACTGGAACTTACTTACAAGGTGTGAGGTTTCGATATATGAGTTTAGCTGGTCTGCCACGACCCGTTCCAGTGTCTTTGATAGAAATGGTAGAAGGGAGACTGGGCGGTAGTTGCTCAAGTTCTCTTGGTCTAGTGTTGCTTTCTTGAGGAGATGCCTGACTACAGCTTTTTTGAAAGGTGCTGGGACATGACCTGAGGCTAATGACATGTTAATTGTGTTATTTATGCATGGCAGCAGCAGATCAATGCAACGTAGGAGCAGGACAGTGGGAATAGGGTCCAGAGGACTTGTTGTCTTCTTTGATTGCGATACGAACTTTAGGACTAGATCACTAGTGACCTGCTTAAATGCAGACATTGAGGTGCAGCCAGGAATCGAGGAACAGCATTCTAGTGGGGAGGTTGTCATCGCAGGAATGGATTCCCTGATCTTGTCTATCTTCTGCACAAAGAATCGAGAGAAGCGATCGGCTAGATCATCACAAGGATCATCAGGTAACGAGCTAATCTGGGAAAGGTTGAGGGGATGGTTTATTGTCGACTTCAGCAATTTTGGATTGTGCATCTGTGATTCAACAATGTTTCTATAGAAGCTAGACTTGGCCTTTGCTAGGATCGATTGGTACGACGTATAGTAGTCTTCATAAGCCTGTCGATGGACAGTTAGTCCGGATCTTTTGTATGCTTTTTCAAGCTTTCGTTTAGTAGACCTGGCTAGTTTAATGTCTGTGGTAAACCACAGGCCGTCTGGGCGGGGGCGCACAGTGCGCTTTGTCAGAGTTGCAAACTCGTTGAGCGTGTCAGCTAGTGTCGTGTTGTAATTATCTACCAATGATGACAGATCGGAGGGAGGACTGAGCAGCAGAGTCGAAGCAGATATTCTCGCACGGACAGCATTGATGTCAAGGGTCTTGAGGTTTCGCGATTCACGGGTTATTTTAGAGGAGGATGTGATCGCACACTGTAGATTGAATGAGATCTGCATGTGGTCAGATAAGCAGGATTTGGTAATAATTGGTGATGACAAAGTGCAGTTGTATGAGAAAATCTGGTCGAGTGTGTGACCCTTGATGTGGGTAGGGCCATGCACATGAGCCACAAGAGACAATGAGTAAGTCAATGCACGAAATTCGGTACTGAAAGCGTCAGATAAGTTATCAGAGTGAACGTTGAAATTACCCATAACGAGGAAGGATTGATTTCTTGCACACAGAATCAAAATGAGATCGGAGAAATCTAAGATACAGGAGGATTTGGTACCTGGTGGGCGATAGACTACTGCCACTATCGGTAGCTTGTTTTCGGATGAGAACAAGACAATGGATTCAGAAGACTGAATATAAGTATAAGTAAGATGACTAATTATGCAAATAATCTTGTTGATAAGATGTCATCTATAAGTAAAAAAAAGGTATAGAACTAATTTTTGTTTTGTTTATATATGTATCTAATCTAATTTTTATTTTTGTTTTTTATAGTGTTTTTATTATCTAATAATCTGCAGGATTGAATTTATCCCGTGATTGTTTTTTATCTATATTATAAACTTCAACTTGATCAATCTTCAATCTAATACTAAGTCTTTCTTCTGAATTATAAGTATCTTTAGTAAAATAAGATCCATCAAGAATACCAGTAACAGCAAAGTCATTACCAAACTTTTGAATTATTTCAGCAACACTAGTAAATTTAATTTGTTTGTTCTTTTGATCAAAGAAAATACTTGGTTTATTACCAAATGCAATTCTTATACCAATAGTTGAACGAGCACTCATATCGTATCGACTATATTCAAGCTTCATACTTGCTCTATTAGCAATATCTTCAAGTACAGGTCTCATATCTTCTGTAATATACATCCATGCATTGAAGTAAGGCTTAGGATCTTTACTAATTTTCTCTTCAATGTGAATGCATGCTTGTTTTCCTTTAGGAATTACGAGTGCAGCATTTTCGAGTACAACGAATTTTTTATTCTCCATATTTCTATACAGGGAAAAAAATGTTTAAATTAAATTAATAATTTCATTGTCGATCCAAACTCCGATTCTTGCATCAATTTTAAGAAGATTAGACATCTCCTTCCACAATCTGCTTGATTGTATTCTTGTAACTTAAACATCTTAAATGTTGATATAACACCAAAATATTTTATTACTTCAGGCATTGGTGGCGCACCGAATGAATCAAAGTAAAAACATTTGTTCCCTTCTTTTTTAAGTGCTACCCAGTGATATATTGCTTTTTCTGATTCACCAGTATTACGAATAAGACATTCATTTCTTAATGGTTTTTTTAGTTCATCTCTTGCGATGAAACCTCTAAAACTTTTTATACTAATTTTTTGTGTGTAATTATTTATTTCTATATCGGTCAAAGGTGATGATTTTACTTTTTTTAATTGTTCAATAGTCTTTCTTAGTTCTTCAATAATTTGTTCTTTATCTTCTGAACCACTATATCTTTCTTTACTACCAGAGAATTTTTTACTAAGTGTATTTGATATTGCAGTAAATAAAGCAGGAGTTGTAACAGATGCTCCTTTACTTGTTTTATCTCTCCCTGAACCAGTTCTTCTCAACTTAACAAACTGACTTCTTACTATCACAAATAGTGCAAACACCTTTAAGCATTCCTCTCATTCCTTTAGTACTTTCTACTTCTACATATTCTTCATGTATAGTATCAGTTTATTTTTTGCACTTCAAGCAATATATTTCCATATCTATTATAATATAGAAAAAATGTCTTTGCTAGTTAAACCATTCAATTTTGAACAAGATGTGGATACAGGACATAAGGAACCATTACCTAAAGTTCCAATTAGATCATTAGTACTTGGACCAAGTGGAACAGGTAAATCTCAGTTAGTAATGAATTGGATATTTTATGGAAAACCTAATTTTGATACTTGTACAATCATTGCTTCAAGTTTAGACCAAAAGTTATATCGTGGTCTTATGTCAATGACTAAAGAAAAACCTGCATTTGTTTGCATTAATGGAATTGAGTCAATGCCAGAAGTTGATTCATATAAGAATTGTAAGAATGTTTTTGTATTAGATGACTTAATGACAAAGGATCAATCTAATATGTTAGATTATTTTACTAGAGGAGGACATAAAGGATTGAACATATGTTATCTTGCTCAAGGATTTACTAATATTCCCAGAAGAGAAATAAGAAAAAATATAAATATGATGATAATCTTTAAACAGAATAATACTGATATAGAATATATTCGTGATTCATATGTTGGTGATATTGATAAGAAAAAATTTAGAGAATGGGTAAACCCCTGTACAAGGAAAGATATAGTTATTGATCTAACTAAAACTGAAGATGAAAGAAGATTTTGGTCAGTAGATAGTTCAGGTAAACAATTAACAACTATTTTTAATTGAATATAGGAGACAATGATTAACGGTAAAATATATGCAAGTAAGAACAGACCTTACAAAGGAAGTGTTCAACAAGCAATAGATTTAGAGAATAAACTTGATAATTTAGAAAGTTTACGTGTTGCTGAAATACTTGATAAGGCTCAAGAGATACAAAGGATTGAAGCAGAAATGCAAGCAAGAGATAGAGTTGAAAATGAACTAAATGAACGTGCGTTAGAGAAATCAACTGATAACTCTGGTAATATTGTTATTAGTAAATTAAAAAGAATGAGACCATCACTTGCAGTTCAAATGGAAGAACAGGAACAAGCTAAAGAAATGTTAGAATATAAAACACCTGTAGATATTTCTAATATAGTAAAAAAAAGGATTTGCTGCTATTGCTGAAGGAAAACCTAAAAAAGCTGTAACTATTGCAAATCAAGCTAAGACAAATGCTGCTAATCCAGAAATAAGAGAAGCAATTGATTCACTTCAAAAAGGAATTGCAGAGCATCTTAATGTTAATCCTTCAATTGGTAAGAGACCTAGTAAGAGAGTTAAAAAGGCAAAGGTTGTTCAAGAACCTGTTATTCCAATTGTTCTAGAACCTGTTCCAGTTGTTCAAGAATCTGAAGATGATATTCTAAAAGAAAAGAAACAATATCTTCTTGATAAAATAAAAGCTAAAGGATAAGTATCTAATAGTGTAAGAAGTGCTATAGAAAATATTAGAGTAGATAGTAGAGAATCATTTAATTCTGATACTATATTTCTCCTTTCACAATTGAGAGCTTTGGATAAAAGAAATCAAACAAAATGTTATTTATAGTTATCTTAATTATACAGGTAAAGGAATAGAGATAGTTCCATTATTTTTAAAATCTGAAAAAGAAGTACTTGATAAACTTGAACTATGGTTAAGTGAACTTGCTGCTGGAAATAGAGGTGTAATACCTTTAATCAGTGCTGCTGTTGATTACCTTGCTTCATCTCGAAAAGCACCAAACAATATGTTGCAAAGATAAACAATCTTTTATTTAATATATAGAAATAAGTGACTTGGTAAGAATTGCTAGTGATATATTAAAAAGTCTTGAAAACATTAGGAGAACTAGTCAAGCAAGTAAAGAAGGATACGTTTTTAATATAACTGGAACTACTAATCCAATCAGAGCTAGGGTTAATACACCAATATTATTAAGAGGTAAAAACTTTAAGATCTGTTTTAAGAAATTTGCTGCAACTAACTCTATTAGAAATATAACTGAAAATAATAATACTTTTGTTTATAGAGTTACTGGTGGTTCAGAACAAACTGTAAAATTCAGACCTGGAATATATAGTGGTTCAACTGATGATATAAAGGTTGGAATTGCTGATACAATTAATAATTAAATTACACAATCTGGAGCAACAACTGACAAGTTTCAAATGGGTATTGATACAGCTACTTCAAACTCATGAATTATGTTACCTATTGGTTGGACATTCCTTGCAAGTAAATCTCCTCTTTCTACTATTCTAGGATTTAGTTCTGCTGCTTATACAACACTTTCAACTGCTGACTTTGCAAAGATGTATCCTGATATTACACCAGTTGATTGTACACCTAATACTAAAGTTATTTCTGAGAAAGAAGTATTTACAACTAGTATTGATTTTATAGTTGCAAATTGTAACATGGTTGCAAGTGGAACTAGTTTTATAAATGGAACAGAATCACAAGTACTAGCTAGTTTTCCTTATGATGCCTGTCCATGGAGTCTAATGGTTTATGAGCCAAAAACTTTTGAGTATCATAATGTTGCTAATGATTCTATATCTGATATATTAATTACTATTACTGATCAAAACCAAAATCTAATAGATTTTAATTCTCAAAATATTACAGTTGCTATAGAAATCCTTGAAGTTTAATATAGAAAATGTCAATAAGATTAACTGGAACTAGTAGTTCAGAATCAAAAACATTATATCCACCGATTATGCTTGGATCTGATTTAGGCTATAATAAAATTGGATTACGTCGGGTAGAATTTACTTATGATAATAAAGTAATATTAAATGTACTTAAAGATATAAATGATAAACTTTGGTTTAAGTGGTCTATGACTGATGCATCACCTGCTTATATTACAATTGCTCCTGGTTATTATGATTCAAATAAAATAACAGCTGCATTAAATAGAGGACTATCAGAACCTCAACAAAAAACCATCGTTGCTCCAAATGGTTCAACAACGACATCAACAGCTAGTGCTTTTTATGATACAACTAAAAGAAATAGTACAGGTATACAATTTAGTGTTGATACAGATTATAGAATACTAATGCAAATAGTTGGTGATTATGTTGTTCTACTTGGAAGCAATTATAATGTTGCTGTGAATTCAATTGGAGATACTCTTGGTTTTAATTCAAATCAACAAGGAACATTTGATAGTGCTCTTGTAGGTGGAACGCCATATGAAGCAATAGAAAACGCAATGTATTTTGCTGGTATCTTTAAAGCGTGGAATAAAATGTTATTGCCAGATCATACAGGAATAAGATGGATAAGTGTTGATTGTGATTTAGTTGATCCTTTTAAGAATTATATAGAAAGAAGAAAAGGATTCTTAGAGCAATGTAGTTCTTTATTTATTATAGATATTGATGATATTAGTCCAGGTGAAAAGGTTGATCTACATATTCCTAATGTATTATATTTATCAATACGAGGAGATGTAGATGGAATAAGCAGTTTTAAGATAAGTTTACCCGATCAAAATGGAAATCCTGTAAGTATTATCACTGATGTAGTTGCAACAATAGAAATTTCAAAGTAATATAGAGCAATGGGTAGCTATGCAAGGGTTGGTCATCAAAGAATACATGGAGGTAAATATCGTGGATCTGGAGCAAAAGTTGATGCTGCTCTTAATATATTTAATCAAGTTTTAGGTACTACAAGTAAAGCTGTTGATGCTGGATTAACAATTGCTGGCACAAGTATTCAAATGCATCAAGCAAGAAAACTTACTGAACTACAAACTAAAAAAGAAAAAGAAGATCAAAAACATGCAATGAAACAAAGAAAAATGCAAGATAAACTTGAAGAAGGAAAAAGAAAGAAATAACTTGAGTATGACCTTGAGAAAAAAGAAAAGACGAAGGATATGACAGAAAGATGAAAGAGATGGATCTTAAACTAAAAGAAGTTATGCTTGAAAAGGTTACTAAGGAAAATTCTAAAAAAGGTAGAAAGGCAAAAATAGAAGAGGATCCAGAAGTAGAAGATTACTCAGAGACTCTTAAAGAGAATGATCCTAAAGCATATAAAGAAATAGAGAAAGTAATTAACACTAAAGCTGTTACTCCTCAAATAGCTTATAGTTATGGCGGTAATATGAAGAGAAAATTGGGAGCTGGATTATATATTCAAAGTAAGAAATAATTTTTAGTTTTTTATATAGAGAAGAAAATGGCAAGTGAACCTATCGATAGTATACTTGAACTTGGAGATCCTGAGTTTCCTAATTATAAAATTAGAGATTATCAATTTAGAGAGTTTTACCCAGCTAATGGAAATGAAACTGATAGTATTGCTAGCAAATTGGTTACATTCATAGCTACTGGTGAACAACAAACGTGTTATGTCCTATCTGATTAATATCTTTTACTTAAAGGTCAAATAAAAGTACCTAATACTGGAGCTGACGCAGCACAAAGACCTTTTGTTGCACCTAAACGAAATATTGCAGTTGGACTAGTTAATAATGCTGGTGCATGGATGTTTAATAGTATGAGAATTAGACTTGGTACTGAAGAAATTGAAAGTCTTCCACTTACACAAGGATTTGGAAGTGTATCAACACTTATGGGTCTTCTATGTTATCCAAACGATTTTAACAAAACTGAAGGACTTGCAACTGGATGGAAAAAAGATGAAGCAACTTCATTGGATGGTATGACAAGTGGAAATACTTATACCAATCCTAATGCTGGTGGAGTTGCAATTAGTGGTGCTGCAGCAGGTAGTATTTCTGGTGTTTGTTCAAATATTGGATTCATCTATAGACGGTCAACTATTAACAACATGATTGAAACTGATGCTGACGTTGGCACATTTAGAATTGCTCTTCCTCTAGCACGAATTTCTGGTTTTTGTGCTGATGTGAATAAAATTCTTTATAACATTCCTTTTACATTTGAAATGACTCGTGTTGGTGGATCAGATTTTGATGCTGTTATGACTGGAGCAACTGGTCTTGCTGCAAATGTTGCAAATGCAATCTCTACTAAAGGTAGTGCTCTAACTAATGGTGATGGTGCTTATACTTCTTTCAGAATTGCAATGTCAAAAATGAGACTTGTCGTTCCATGTGTTGTTCCTAAACAAAGTATACAAGAGCACTTGCAGATATTTCAAGTGAAAGATCAAAGAAAATAAGACTTAACTATAGAGTTAGACGTTATGAAAATATTACTATAACATCTCTTAACCAAGGTCTTAAATTTACTGAAACTCTATCAGTTCAAAATATAATTGATAAAGTTAGATGGTTGATTGTTGCTGCTCAAAGCTACACTAAATATGGAGTTTATAATGGAAATCCTTGCACTTACAATCATTGTGACATTAAGAGTGTTAGTGTCCTTGCTAATGGATCCAAACAATATCCTTCTGTTTTAAGATCTAGTTATCCAAAACTTGAAAAATGCTCTCCAGAATATATGGATTTCACTACTTTTAGAAAACAATATCTTGGTCTTAATGAGGTTACTGAACCTGTTGGTGTTACCTTCAATACAATGATGAGCCTCTTAGAGTAACTTCAAGACTTGATGTAACTATTGAATTAAATAGTGTTATACCAAACGATGGAACTCAAATAATGCTTCACTATTTGACTATTTGTGAGAATAGTGTTGAGCTAACTTCTAATGGTAGTGGAGCTAATTTTACATGCAGTAAAGGTACATTCGTGTATGATGGAAAAGATTTTTAATGAAATTCTAATAATAAATATAATGCAAAAAACTAGTTTTATTCAAGGGTCTGATGAATGGAAGGAGTCTATGAGTTTAAATATAGGTGGATCAGAAGTCTATTGTGTTTTAGGAAATGATATGGTCATTAGTTCACAAATTGATTGTGATATAGAATCGATTGCGAACAGAAAACTAAAAAAATATGTTGCTAATTCTCAGCCTATGAGATTTCCTCAAATGTTAATTGGTAAAGTTTTTGAACCAATCTTAAATAAATATTTAGAAATGAAATTAGATAGAACTATTGAAAATGCAAATGATTGTTTTACTAGTGACGGTGTTTATAGATATTCCCCAGACGGTATTATAGATAAAGATACGTTAATTGAAATACAATGTTTATGGAGTAGAAGTATTGCAGAAGATTTTGTACCAAAATAATATTTTGCTCAATGTTTATTAGGACTTCATGTACTAAAATTAAGTAGATGTTTTTATAGTGAATTTGAAATCTTTGTTCCTGGATTGAATTGTGATGATGTACCTAAAGATTCTGTTGCTGCTGGTTCAGTAAGAATACCAACAAGTTCTATTTTTGATATGCCAATAAGAGAACCTATGTTTATGTATTTACTTAAAGATGAAAAATATTATGATTTTGAATTTGATATAATAAGTGATTACGGTAGGTTTAACAATAAAAGAGTTTTGGTTAAGACATTAAATATTATATTAAAAAAGTAGAAATACAAGTTGTTGAAGAGGAAGATCCATTTAAATTTGCAAGAATAGTTCCAATTGTTAGAGGAGTATTAGATAGAAGTAAAATATTAATCAATGAATATAGAAATATAGGATATATAGAATAAATAAAATATAAAATATAAATAAATAAATAAATAAATAAATAAATAAATAAATAAATAAATAAATAAACAAATGAATAAATAAAATAAAATATAGAATATAGAAAATGTCAAAGTTTAGAGAGGAGGATTATGTTTCTAAAGGCAATGGTACGATATTATCTGATCTTAATGCAAATGGCAATATAATTATAAATTTATCAGATCCAATTAATGATTCTGATGTAGCTACAAAATCTTATGCACATTCTAAATTTGTTGTTAATACGGGAACGACTTTGGATCTTGGAGGTAAGACAATTACTAATCTTGGAGCAGGTGTTAATCCTACTGATGCTGTTAATGTTAGTCAAGTAAGTAATTATGTTAAAAGAACTGGTGATACAATGACTGGAGATTTAAACATGAATAGCTATGCTATCACATCTAATTATTGGAACTCAGGTAATACCAAACCAGTAGTATTAAATGATGATTATTGTGTTACATATGGTGGAATGAAGAGGGACGTTTTACTGAAAGCATTTCCTTCAACAACAAATATTGATATGGGAGGATATTCAATAACTAATGTTGCAAATCCTGTTAATCCTTCTGATGTAGCAACTAAATCCTATGTAGATAAAACAGTTAAAAAAATAACAGAAGTACTAGCTCTATCAATGGATCTCAATGCAAAGAACTCAATACTAAATCTATCAACACCTTATTCATGGACAAACAAGACTTCACCACCTATAATGATATTAAATGTTATGGCTGTTGGAGCATCAAATATTATGTTTCTAAAACCTACTACTGATACAACTGCAGCATCTGGAGATGTAAGAGCTATAAATACTTCTCCAACAGGTGCTGATTTAAAGTATTATGTATATTTTACAAGACTCCCAACAGACTATTATTTCATTGATACAACTGGAAAACTAAGAGTAAATATCTTGGTCAGTTATGTACCCTCCTGAATAGTATAAATGATATATTAAAACTATTAACTCTTTTAATTTTGTTGCTTTACGTTTACCTTGAAGAAGAGGGAATAGTTTTGATATAGAACAAATAGCTTCATGGTCTAAACAATGATGTAATAAAGTGGAGCAACATTGTTTTTTTTAAGTTTTTCTTAACTAATGAATATGATTAAGTTGGTCTCTCTTTCTTAAATGAGTTAGTATTTATGTTACAATATGAACAAATTATAATTGAATCATTGCGCATAAGACTAGAATCAAATTATGTTTAATTCATATCTTTATCACAGATATCACAACGTATTTCAAATTTTCCTTTTTGTCTCTTTATTTCTTGATAACAGTATGGATGTTTTCCTTCTAGATAATCAGTTTCATTAAATGTATTTAAACACTTTCGCAAAATATTTCCATTCTCTATAGAATGTCGTTTTTAACTCTAAATGAAAGAAAAAAGAAGGTAAATTCAATCCTGACTCAGATATAAGTCAAGTATTCAAACCGAGACCTAAGAAAATTCCACAAGGTTTCTTTGATATTGTTGAACCCAATGAAAATCATCAAGTAGAAATGTTATGCCTGCCTAATGATTCTGAATATAAATATGCACTTAGTGTTATTGATGTTGCTAGCAGATATTAAGATTAAAGACCTCTTAAAACAAAGTCTTCTAAAGAAGTAACAAAAGCAATAATAGATATTTACAATAAAGGTCCTTTGAAGTGGCCAAAGAAAATGACAGTAGACCCAGGATCAGAGTTTAAAGGTGAGTCTGCTAAAGAAATGAAAAAAACATGAAACAAATTATTGAAGGTACTAGTAAAAAGAGTGTTGCCTTAGTTGAAAGGATGAATTGAACAGTTGCTGAGAGAGTATTTATTGCTCAGTATGAAAAAGAAATAGAAAGTATAAATAAAGGAGAATTAACTAGAAACAGAGAGTGGATTGATAATTTACCAAAGATTATTGATTATCTAAATAATAGTGTTACGAAAGCAATAGGTGAAAAACCTGTTAAAGCGATAAAAAAGAAAAAGTAAAACTAAAGAAACCAAAATATCATAGGAAAGTAGGAGGACAATAACCGTTATTAGAACTTGGAAAAACCTGTTGATATTTATCTGAACCAGGTGAAGGAGGAGATGAAAAAAGAAGAAGGGCTACAGACCCAATACGGAGTTTAACTAAACATACTATTTTTAGAATAGTGGTATTGCCAGAACAAGCTGTTAGATATTGGGTTAATGAAATTAAAAGAAGTTTTGTTAGAGAGGAGTTGCAAGTTGCTAAGACTTAGTATCACTTATATATTCTAATGGTTCAACAATTATTTCATCGAATTCTTCTTTATTTATTTTATCGTCATCTAATGCATCTACAATTTTTGAAACTAATTTATGGTTTGCTTGAAGAGTAGATCTTTTCCTTCTATCAATTTGTGATATTGTAATATCTATTGAGATTATCATTGTTGGTAAAGCACCTAATACTGTTACTACGTGAGAAAGCTCCTCATGTTTTTGAATGTAAGTACTTGTTACTGTGATTGCAAGAGATAGTAAGATACCTAAAAATTGAAAACCATATCTAATACGTATTAGTTTTGTTAAGCAACCTTTAATTCTATCATTGTCTAAAAGTATTTGATTATACTTGGTACTTGCGTATTTGGTTCGAAGGTCTAACATTGTCCTATATTAATAAAAATCGTTTTATCAATCGTATTACGTCATGTACTAAATTTAGACTGCTGGGGAATTCCTGATATATCACGTGAGTAGGAGTCATCTTCTTTTTCAAAATGGCCTCATTCGATGAAGCAGCGTTGGATTATGATAGCGATGACTCTTTTGATGTGAATGACTATTTTATTGAAATTCCAGAAATGGAATTTTTCTATGAGGAGAAACTAGAATTGATGAAAATGCTTGACTCGGAAAGTGAAATAAGATCATTCATTACTGAGTCAATTGCGTTAACCGTCAATACTAGTTCAAGTCGACGCCAAGAGGGTGACTTGTTCGACCGTCTATCCTTGTCAATCTCTCCTAGTGCAAGTCGATGCCCAGAGGGTAACTTGTACGATCGTCTTTACTTACCATTCTCACCTAGTGCTAGTCGATGCCCAGAGGGTGACTTGTTCGACCGTCTATCCTTGTCAATCTCTCCTAGTGCAAGTCGATGCCCAGAGGGTAACTTGTACGATCGTCTTTACTTACCATTCTCACCTAGTGCTAGTCGATGCCTAAATGGTGACTTGTTCGACCGTCTATCCTGCATCTTTCTTGGGAGTTCGTGTCGATGCTCAGAGGGTGATACGGCTCGGGGAGGAATGTGTAAAACAACTAATAACTTTGTAAATCTTAGTGCAAGTCTATACCTAAATGGTGACTTGTTCGATCATCTATACTTGCCATTCTTGTTTAGTACGAGTCGATGCCTGAATGGCGACTTGTACGATCATCTATCCTATATCTTTCTTGGGAGCTCGTGTCGATACCCAGCGAGTGACACAGCTCGGGTTTTTGTGTTTTTGTCATTTAATAAAGTGTTTGTCAAATGCATGACAAGTATTTTAGAATATCAAGATGAATCAACACTTGGAAGCGTAAGTATAAAGGTAAGTAAGGTAAGTATTGCGGCGCATAGGGGGGAGGGGGCTAGTACAGGGTAAAGTTCATCGTATACCAGATTTGAATAGGTTGGCTAGCCAGTTGACTTATTGGACCAATGGTAGACGCTAAGAGCATGAGATCGAATCACGAAACAGACATAATTTTTAATGTTGGAGGAAAAGTAAACTTTTGGTGAGTAGTCTGGGATTTTTTCATTTCATAGGCTTACACTCGAAGAGAGCATTTTGAAACGAGATCGAGCAAAAAGCGAGATCGAGTGAAAAAATGCTCGATTTGAGGGTGAGGCTATGAAATGGAAAAATCACATACTACTTGGATAGCATACAGGAGTATGAGAAAATTTGGTCGAGCGTGTGGCCCTTGATGTGCGTAGGGATATAAAGAGAGAGCCTGAAAGCTGGACCGTCTCCTTTGGTCCGCCGGTCGGCGAGTCATTGCTCCGAGCGTCCGCTACTGCGAGCTTAAACGACTCTTGCTAAAGTCATCTGCCGCACCGGCTTTAAACTAAACGTAGTACTTTTCGCTGTCACAAGTGCGGTTTCACTGAGGGCTGCCTGGGCATTTTTAATTGCTCAGTGCTCGCCATTTCGGCATTCGGCGAGCGTCATGTTTGAATGCATTGCACGATTGAACCGCAATGTTAACTACTAACGCTTTAACGCGGACTGCTCAGCTCAAAGCACTGATAGATCTGGTTGCGAAGACAGCACCCCTATCACAAATACCTCCGAGAGCGCCGCTCCCTCGGAAACGTCCCTTCTTTCATACTGCATCTCTATATGTCTTTGCAGACTCTTATCAGTCTATCAGTGCCTATCAGCACAGTCGACTTTGCGTACAAGCATATCGGATATAGGAATACTCGCTTTATAAGAATAGCAGTTTCACGTCACAGATTTACTCTATCTGTAGTCTCACTCCACCCCTAGGAATACTCCGCCTGTAAGAATGGTCATTTGCCGGCCCGAGCGTATTCGCGTAAGTGTTGTCGACTGTACCTAGCAGCCTACCGGTACAAGGTCACAAACTGGTTTCCTGTTCTATAATTGCGACATTGTTCAATTTATAAATAAAGAATCCTACTTCGCAGCCAATCACCTTTGCACCAAATGTAAAGCGCCTTGAAAGAGATTGAGTTATCTGAGGGAGCTTTATCAAGTGCATTGTCATTATAATTATTATTATTATTATTATTATTACTTGTCATGGTAGAGTCTGGAACTGATTAACCGCTATAAACGAGGAAAGACAACTGTATCCAACTTTATGTAGGTCTTGCTCAGTCTCAGGATTAAACAGGTCGTAAATCCACGCGGCTGCTTGGTTGCTTCGGGAATCGGAATAGCGACTTTTGAGCTATAGAGTTGCTTGGTGCGGGTATAAAGCATTTTCCAATTGTTGGCTGGAAATTCCAAATATTCATAAATCCTCTTTGTGACTCTGATGAACGGAGCATTCAAAGACAACTGCTGTTCCAGTTAGTTTTAAATTGCCCGGATAGACAATAGATTCTCTCAATGAGCTTTTAACGTGACTTATTAATGTTGTTATTACTAAGTTGGAATAAGTGCCACTGAAACACGAGTGATCATTTGATGCAATCGCGAATTTTATTGATTTGACCCGTAACCACTCATTGTAAAGTCAAGACTCTATAGGTATTTACTTAAAGCTAGATTTACTTAAAGCTAGATCATTTAGCGTCGCCCTTTTGCAACCGCCACTCGAAACGTGCCAGCAGTCTAATATACCGATGCGTGACCGATATTCAGTATCCATATATATCAAGTATGCGGGACTTGATATACATGAAATTACAATTCATCATAAAATCTATTTGAATCATAAAATAAGATAACAACAGCATTGCACAGGTTTAGTTTAGTCTGAAATCCTTGTCTTAGGACACCTGGTTTAAAATTAGAAATTAACAATTAGACTTCGGGCGGAATTTCAACGTGCACCTTGACCGCTTCTTCCGTGACTAGTCTACATCTGGCAGGCCGCGAGATTTCTCACCATTCAGCTCAAGCAAGCTGATGAGAGCGAGCACGGACTTGCGCTTAAGACGGAAATTCACCGTTGCGTTTGTGTCGCATTTTTCACGTAATAAGGACAGATGTCATGAACGTCTCACGTCCCTGGGTTTTTGCCCAGGGACGTGCCTTTCGCTTTTCACCACCATTGGTAATTGGTTTGAGCACAGTAACTTTGATTGGTTTGAGTACAGGCAACTTGTTATCATTCACTGCAGGCACGAGTGGATGCCGCTAAGGTTATCAAGGCACGTACACAGCGAAGCAAGATTGCATTTTTTTAAGAGTATTATGATGGTTCTTACATGTTAAATGAACGATTTAAAATTTAAAAACTTTTTACTGGACCACAATATGGGCTAATTAAGACACGCTTACAAGAGCGGGCAGCTCTTAAAACCATCAGCTTAGCCTTTATAAGAGGGGTATTAAGTGCAGCTTTTGTCTGTACTCCCAGTTTTACTTTATACAAAATGCAATAAGATTAGAGGCCGTTTGACGTTAGTGCGTCGGATATTCTTCGTTTTTTCATTTGGGAATAACTAGTCTTGTATGTAGTTGTCGCCTGAATCGTTTTCGGTACGATGCTGACACACGACAGGTGGGTAATAGACCTGTACTCTTTCTTTCTTTTTTCTTTTGCTAAAGCTGTCCATTGTCTGCCGGCTTTCCTTGACACAATTCTTTTGTCACACTTGCAAAGTTGAGCTACGTAAAATTCAAAGGCATCAAGTTAGAATGGAATTCGTCAACAGCCGAAGTTGCCAAATACTGAATAGGGCGTCTGCACGTAAACGGGCCACATGCAAAGAAGTTGACGTTTTTTCTGTCAGCAGTTGGTCTGGAAACCATCTCTATACTGACCAATAACCAATTTTGGTTGTGCTTACATCAACAAACCCTTTTTCAAATTCGTTAGTTAAATTAATTGGTGCGCAGTCTGGATGCACATCATGAGGGCATGTTTTGGATTATTTATTATTTACCTTTCGAATGGCACCTCAGCCTCACTGCAATAGTAGTTCTCCCCAGCGATGTATAGGCTGGCTCAGCGTGGCACACTTGCATGAATATTGAGCCTATGAAAACGGTGCAGATCTGCTTGGGGATTTCTGTGCTCAGCATGCTTCACTGAATCATCTCACGCACTCACAGGCAGATGTAGATGCCGGGATGTAAATGCTGTGACTCACTCTTGACGCACTTGGCCACGTGTTCTTACAAAGGGGACACTCTTCGTCCACCGCTTCGATCTTTCCTCTTGCTGGGACAGAGGCGAATTAGGTTGCATCACCCCTTATTTAAATTGCAAGTCGAACTCTTGGCTCGTCAAGCAGTTAACTCAGCTATTCCACCGGAAATTTGTTTTCAAATGATTACTCCAAATTAAAAAAAAATTCACATCATTTTCGCGTGAGTGTTTTTAACTTTTAGAAGCTCGAAAGAGCTGCTTCAGTCACTCGATAAGGGTCCTTGAAGACCATTTTTAGTAGTTACTGGTGAATTCACTTTTGTGCATATCGTTACTAGTAATTGGATCATGCTTCCTTCACAAAATATGTAAAGTTTCTAGATGAGATTAGGTTTTCTGAGGATGCTTTACACATATTGATACCATTATTACTATTTCTGTACACTCAAATGAGGACAGTTCGCTGTAGGAGTCCAACAACCATGACAAACTATAAGTGATGTAAGGCTGAATTGCATGCACTCAGCGATATCAAATGTCTTTTTGTTTAGGTTTACAGTCTGCTCGTACAAACAGAATCAAGATTAGATATCTTTCGTCAGTAAATCCCCTGCATGAGTCGCGTGTCAGCAGAGCAATTGTGCTTTCACAAGCACATTTATCTTTCCGGAACGTCTTTCTGGCTCCGTGAAATGGTCGACTTCTCAGCCTTTGCATCTTATCACCAAGCGGTTGGTTGCGTGAGCAACTGCAAAAGTATATTTGTTTTAGAAATTAGGAAATTTAATAAGGTAGTTGCATGCTCGAACTCTCTGGTCTCATTCATATGTTTACAGGATTCGCGAATGTAGGCATCCGGGCTTCACCCGACTTACTTATTCGTACATGCTGAACCGTAAATTATTACCTTAACACTGTATGAACACTGAAGTTGGTACTCATCTCAGTGGAAAAGAGGACACATACTGGTTATTGGTAGGCTTTCTTACGAAGCGCTATGCTTCTGTAAATACGAAGTAATGGAAATTTTAATGCCATAACATCGGGGAAACAACCGATAGTCCAGATGTTTGCCTCAGTGTTTCAGGATCAGATTCCGTGTCATTCTAAATCCAAATAAAAAACAGCTGCTACCATATTGATCGTATAAAGGTAGTTGGATTCAAAGGGAAAAAAGTATGGGACTGCATCTTTACTGGAGCAAGGTCAGTACAAAAAGATAGCAAGTGCACTAAGGTTGATTTAAAGTCATGCAACTTGCGCAAAATGCAATACTGTTAATTATCAGAAGTTTGCATCTGATCCTATTCAAATGTTAGCTGTTTCTAGGCATACAATGTTCAGCAAAGAAAGCACATCAATTATTCGGTTACGTATTACAAACACCACGTTGGATCTTGCAAACACACGCACGACTATTCACTTTGATCACGAAAGTGCTTCTAAATTCCGGTAGGTTAATTAGAGAGTGTTGTGACATAGGTTGGTATATAGTTCCATATTTTGTAAGTCTATGAAAGAAACGCACGGTCTCTGTAAGAATTGGCATGTCAATGCACTTTCTGAATATTCATCTTTATTTTGAAAGCTATCCCAAGCTTTATCGTGACGCCAATTTACATCCGGCTGTCGGTTTGCAGCACAAAGTGTAGTTAGATGCCAGCACTTTAAAAATAAGGTTCGCCAAATCTTACCGTATTTTACTTAAGCTAGATTTAAGCCACTGGCTACAAAATCTTTAGACTCGATAGCTAGTTTGAAGCACTTAAGGAAACGTATGAGGGGCTCGGAAAAACGGTTCCAGGGCTATTCGGTGTAGGACAATTCGGTGCAGGACATTTCGGAGTGGACAAATCAGAACAGACAATTTGGAGCAGGATATTAAAAAAATTTGTATTTTAAATTTAAACGAATTTTTTTGTTAATCATGTTTAATATAACTATGAAACCTTATAAAAAAAAGTTTATTTAGCTTACTACAAAAAAATCATAGCAAATACCAGCATCTCTTGCACAAAATCAAATCTTTAAAATGCTGCCAGTATACTAAATGTTAATCCATTAAATTAATGTTGTGTCTACATCCGCGAAAGTAATCAATTGATGAAACATTTTCGTAATCTAACACAAGCGTGAGCAATTGACGATCCAGGTCTCAATATTTCTTTTTCCTCATGAAATGTTGAAAGCACAGCAACAGCTCGTTGTTGTTGTCATAGTCGTCTTCCAATAAAAGTGTCTTCGAAGTAGTTCAGTAGTTGGTCAATTTCTGGAAATGAATCGAGCTCTATCAGTTCTTCATAAACACGAACTTTATCGTTGTTTGGAACGTAAGCCAGAGCGACCAGCATTCGGATGTGCATCGCATATTCGGGTTTGGTGCTGTATCTCCCTGCGTATCCATATTCTTCAACTTTACGCCAGATGCATTGTCCAAAATGGAAATGGCAGCCGTAAATCTGTGGCTGGAAGACGCTTGTGAACGCATTCTTTGGTGCTTTTTCGAAGTCGGTTATGACGGTGTGTGGTTGTAATCTAGGTTCAATCTCTTTCAATTTCACCAGCAAAACTGTGTGAGGAGTTTCCGTTTTATTTGGCAGCAAGGCGGAGACGCATGGAATGTTAATGCCATCACGTGTTCCATGAATAGTGTACAGTTGTGTATATTCAGATGGACTCACTTTAAAAGTTCCGTCGGCTAACCAAACTCTGCATCCACTAAGGAATCGAAGATCTTCCGCCACTGCAAACAATTTAAATTCAATATCATGTCGCAGAAAACGTCGACCATTCGTCGTGATCTGAAGTTCAGCTAGAAGATTATTGTTTATCTGAGGTGGAAGCTGACGATATCTTTTGGTGCTGCGTTTGATCGTTTTAATTTTTGGTACAGTTGTTGCTGCTGCTGGACTCAAATTTTCCATCGCTGCCTGGGCAATCACTCATGCTGGTTCTACTGTTTCTTCTGCACGTCGTTTAACGGTTGATCGGACTCGAGGTGTTTCAAGTTGACCAGTAGATGCTGCGTGCGAATGTTGAGATGGCGGTTTCATTATCACTCCATTGGCTGGATGATAGCGACCTTTGCTGGAACGATCGCAGCATCTCCATATCTCTTTCTGTTCAGTTTTTTCCATGTGGTAAAGATAACCTTCATAAACCAGCGTTCGCTTTCCTTTCTCTGGTTCTACAAATTCTAATTTGCCATTTCTAGGATTCTCTTTACTCATTTCTGCATAGGATAGTCAAAATTTAAATAGAAAACAAAAACAAAAACTAAAACTATCAAAATAACAAACTGAAATTCACAATGTCTCACAGAGGGATGCTGGGCTTGTAAGTTTAAAGCTCAAAAAGTGTCTGTCCACTGACTTTTTCAGTCATGCTTATATACACTGATCCCCCTAGCTACTATGTACTCACTTATTGTGTAATTAAAGGTCTTGGTTAATTGAAAGCGTCTATGTTTCAAATCTATGTACTCACTTATTGTGTAATTAAATGTCTTGGTTAATTAAAAGCGTCTAGGTTTCGAAACCATGTACTCACGAATTGAACTCGTGTTTATACTGCGTTTAAAGTGCAAAAATGATAACATTGCAAATTTTCCACTCAAAATTACCGTTTTTTGGTAACGAATTGTCCTGCCTTAATTATCGACTCCGAAATATACGCGATCCATTGTCCGGGACCGAATTGTCCGGTTACCCAACCATGTGTCTTTGAACCTACTGACTAAGCTTGTTCGATGCCCTGATAGTGTTCCTACTTGACTACCACACATCAATGTAACCACTTTCTAATGCTAAAGTGTTCAATATAAACTGTGAACTTAGTGCACCTAAGATAGATTTTCCAATCTGCTAGGGCCTTGCACAGTGCTAAACACCCTATCTAAATAAAGAATTTCTACGTTTAGAATTTCAGCTTACATAGCTTGGTACATTTAAAACGAATCGAACTGTAGCATTTGATTGCTAATTAAATTAGACGATATTAGAAAAGGCTCCTCGAATACAACTTTAACTAAGCATCTGAAAGGCATAAGCCTGAGTTATGATCTTCAACGTCGAGAGATAGTGTTTTCAATGCATCGGCGACAAATACATCGATGTTGCTTCGTTTTGATGGGTAAAGCAGTCATGACTGTTTATTTGAACTTCTGAATTGAGGCCATTTTCCTTGTAGCCTTCATGTAAAAAGGTTGAGTCTGAAGCTAATGATTTAATTATTAAAGTATGCGAGCTCGACTTTCCTGAGCAAAATCTGGTTTTCAGTGTTATGCTGTCAACATTATTGCAATTGAATCACATCTAAGCTATTTTAAGCTTATAATTAGATAATAATAAAAGTGATATGTCATTTAAACGAGTTTTTAAGTGACACAGAACTTTTGACAGCTGAGCTTAGGGGGATTAGTCAGGGAAGTCGTAGCTCGTATGCATTTCTTCACTTACAGCTTCTAACTTCTGTCACACTAAAAATATATTGCCCCTTTGATACAATATTACATGCGATTAGGTTCATGCATTGTAGACATACCGTCTTCAGTTAGTCGCTGCTTGCATATCAGCAGGTATGCAAGCAGGCGTAATCAATGTTAGTGTAAAACCCTGCAGCAAGGCCTGGCTGCTGTGAGCATTGTCGTTGGACAGTGCACCTCTTAACACCAGCTTGCACTGGCTCCCCTCGATCTGCCAATCGACTTAAGTATGATAACTTACACCAAGGTGTCTTTACTTTCTTGCTTGGGCCTACTTTATTAGAACTGCTTCCCTATCAGGCCAGGTCTCGAACCACCCTCTCTCCCGACTCAATTCATTTAGCCGTGCCTCCTGCCAACCTGAAAACTTAGTCGAGACCATTCATTCAGTTTGAAAGTTCTAATTTCAATAAACTCACTCGTGACTGATGACACAATGCCCACTCAAAATGTTTAAAGAAAATCTAACAACTCACTTGTTTTCATCAGCATTCACCATGACTCCATACAGTGTCTATAAAAATGAGTCTTATTACTGCTGACACCATGCCCGACGATCCCGATTATGTTTACGCGTATCCTCTAAAGTGTATTTAAAGTGCTTGGAAAAAGATTTAGTTCAGTAAGAAACGGGACGACTATCTTTGCAATCAGTACCATTCTTATTATTTAATTTTCAACTTTGCTTTCCTCCTCCTTAAGAGGAGATGCAACAAGCTGTATGAGATTGTGTAGAATTTACTTTAATGGCGAACTTATCACCACCTTTGTAGATGACTAGTTGCACTCGCATCTTTTCAATGCACCCCTTTGATGATCCTGGTGCTGATTCAGCTGCAAATAAAATTAAAATCAGAACATGCCATTCACGTGAAAGGTCCCACATTATTTTGCATTGTGTTTCAGCTACTGATTAGGCCATCGCTAACAATATGATTTATTCAGGACTGAATTTTTGAAAAGTATAGCTCACTCAATGCCTGAGTGGCTTTTGATCCGGTATGCAAACGCTTCATTTCAGGTAACAAAGAGACGTGAGAAGCATAGTAGAGTCAGGAGAGTAGTCGAGATAACGAGTAGCCTGGAAGTAGCAACTAAGAACGGCTGAAAAGAAGGCGACATGAGCATGAAAGTAAACGTCATTGCATTGGACTTCCAAAACTAACTTGCAAAGTCTAAGATCTTCAGAACAAAACCTTCTGTCGCCAATGATGTTCAAGCTGAGGAATGTAACGGCAATTATTGTCAAGACAGGTCGAAAGGGTATGAGGATGCTGAAAATAGTGCAGCATCTCAATTGGTCATCAATGGGCCAAGCCGTGGCTGGCCTTTTAGGCCTCACGTGTTAGAGCTTTACTTTGCATCCGTTGATACCCAGCAGCTATCTAAGCTTCTTCTGCGAGTAGACGCATGGTGAAACCTCTTGGATTTGTAAAAACATGTTCTTCAGCCATATTTGTTGATTGCTTCAGTGCCCCAGTGCCCTATTTCAGTAACCCAGACAAAGTGGACGTGCAATACCCTGGCCGAGACAGATTCAGAGAGCAAGTTGACTTCTTGCAAGCTACGGGGCAGATCGTAATCCACAAATATGAAGCTAGCATGATGGCTGACTGCAGAAGCAGTCTCTTAAACAAAGCCTCAGAAGTTTAGAAAGCTGTCGAAAAAGACACCTAAACTCAGAACAGTATGTGATGGTCACACAACCCTGTCACTCATTGGAAGAGCAAAGTCTTCTAGTCCTCATACAAGTTGGGATGTCCAATGGGTAGCATTTCTGTTTTATCGTCATTTAGTCCGAAAAAATGGCCGACACCCAGAACCGAATACCTTGAACGCAAGCATTCAGTTCACATTTCCCAGCAGCAGATTCCGACGGCTGATAGAGCGAATGCAGATGAGTATCATCAGCCATAGAATAGTAATACTTGAGCCGGTGATGGAACACTAGGTAAGGTGGTTGCTTTTCACGACTCGGTCATTCATCGCCTAGCTGGTTTGGTCTAGCGGTTAAGGGGCTCGCCCCGACCAAGGTCTGACTGAGGTCGTGGGCTCGAGCCCCGAGGCATATGTGAAGCGCCTGAATAGAGATTAAGTTCTCTTGGGGCAATATATAAATGAATTATATTTTTTTTATTCTATTCATCCAGCATTGTGCTCAGCCAAAACCACACCGATTGACGTAAAATGTTGACTATAGGTTGAGCTCATTTCTCTCAAACCTGACCTGCCCATATTCCCTGCATTGGTTAATAAGTGGCTGCAGGTCCCAATTATCACGGAACTTGACATTTAGTGACACTTCCATAACCTTGACGTGTCAAATAATTTTCATTTGTCTTTTTTAAGGTCACATGTTGTCGCCCAGTGTCCTGCATATTTCGAAGGTTTTGGCATCTTTTTGCAGTAACTGGTAATGAAACAGTCGATTTAAAATTTAACAATGGGTAGCTCAATTCTGTTGAAAAACGTGACCTTGACACTTACAGGTCATCATAAGGTCAAAATAAGAGTTGTGCTAAATTCAAACACAGCTCATATTACCCCTGTTCGCTCAAATTTTCATGCTGATCGATCCGTTAGTATTTGAGAAATTTCAATAACTATGTTGTTGAGGGAGATAAACCTCATTCTGTAAGGTGATAACACCAAAACTTGCCCCAGGTGGCTCCTTTGCACAGAGAGACCAGAATACGTAGGCAGCTGACTTGTATATTAGTGCAACAAGTATCTTTCTGTGTACCATGCTCTCTCTTATGCTTGCTGAAGGTTAGAGGCTCCCCAAGTCAAATCAAAGCTAGCAGCAAGACTTGCGTCAGCAATAAGCACTTCGGTAAATCTACCTCCTCGCGGAAGTTCTGCAGCAACTGCTGGCCCGTACGTATGCCGGACTAAGAGCATGGGTATGGGTACCCAGTGGATGGCTGTACTGATTTGCATTACCTGATGCTCATTTTAGTGAACTGGTATCGTTTAGATGCTTGACAACCTGCAAGTATCCGAATGATTAATCGTAAATGGTGGAGCATTTCAGGTTTCCTTAATAATATGCTGGCTACTCCTGTCTCGATAGATGTTAACTGCCTCTAATGGTCGCCGAGTTATATTTATGAACTATTTCTATTTCTTTTTCTACATTTCCATTTATAAAGTCTACACATACTAGCAAGGTGTAATATTGTGTTTAGCCAAGACAACATGTTAACTCTAACGTCCCGTAAAGGGTCGAGTGACCCCTTCGTAAACATCTTGCCAGACTGACTAACAGTTTAATACTTAAGCACACGTGGTATTTGGTAGGGTGGGGTTCTTTTTAGCCGTACATCGCTGGTGTTGATACAATTTCTGACCACAATAAGCTGCATCGAGTCGAAGCTTTCAGTGGCAGAAACGTCATGGAATGCGATCAACAACAGTCCAAATACATTAGCATTCTCACAGAAAATAAATTGTGATTGGGTGAAGGTAAAGCTCGCCATCTTTTCGAAGAGTATCTAGTTGCGTGCCAATCGTGGAAATTTTAGGGGCCGGGATGCAATTAACAGCAGCTGACTTGGAATGAACCGGCTTATTCTGCTTGGTAAGTACCTCGTGAGGTGCTGAGTTCATTGCCACACAGACAAACAGCCCCTCCCCTCTGAGGCAGACATAGCACTGGTCGCAGCAACACTCCCCTTGCTCAAGTTTCATTTGTTGAGGTAACCCTCAGAGCGATTTACTTAATGGCTGCACAAAATCCGGGTTTCATAATAGTCTAGCGGCGACGTAAAATTATGTGCTAGCTAATTCATTGGTCAAAATTGCGGCAGATTTTGAGAACTACGAGTTCGTTTAACCACGTAAACTGTATATTAAGAAAGCGTCCTAAGCTGTAATTTATCAGAAACCAATGGTAACCTGTGCATAACTGTCGATAGGACTTTATTGTCAAGGACTCTAGCCGAATGTCTTCTGGAGAGAGAGAGAGAGAGAGAGAGAGAGAGAGAGAGAGAGAGAGAGAGAGAGAGAGAGAAGGATTTAGGGAAGAGCCGAATCTAGCCATGTTCCCTTAATTTTAAAATCATTAGTAAAAGCTTCGAAGCAGTGACTATCTGCTGCGTATAATGGCTTGGATGGATGCCTCTCTGCAAGCAGTCTGGTGCTCCTGACAACGACAGTCGAGCTTGGCGACGTTGACATAGTCGGCCAGCTCCTGCAAGTGCATCGGACGCTACGTCTGCGTAGGTACGTCTGCATGGGGCCACAGCAGCAGCAGCAGCAACCAGCAGCAGCGGCGGTAGCAGCAGCGGCGGCAGCAGTGATCAAAGCACTGACTCTCTGCGTCGTACTGATGAGCCGGTCAACTCTGTGGTGCTTGTAACTATCTGCCCAGAAGAGATACTTTGTCGCATAAACGACATTGAGGCTCAATCTGGTTACCGACGAGGTCGATCGATAACGCTCACCGCGACACCTCAACAAGACTTTGTGTTTTCCGCCGTAGATCTCTCTGCATGGTTGGTATGCCAGTGTGTACGATTAATGTTGTCAGTTCATGCATAGGTTTTGTTCCCTCTAGCTCTTTATGCAACCTTTACTTCAAATGACTGTCACCAAATGAGAAAAAAACATTTTCTTTTACCAAAACTGAGAGTAAGATGCAATACAAGCCTTGACAATATATGCAAATTTTAGTCATTTAACTATTTATTTATTATTTAAAGTAATTAGTTTGCCTTTTAGATTGCAGGGGCTCATATTCGCTCTTTTAATTTCATTGCACTCGGGCCTACACCTACAATGCGACTTCGCACAAATGATGCGAACTCGGATCTGGGCTCATAACATGGCAAGCACCAACTCTGAAGCTTGAAGCGAACATACCTTAGCCATTAGTATAGGCTCGTTAGAGTAAAGCAATGAACTTACCTGAGAGGATACAATAAAACATGCAGCAATTACCGGTAGTCTTCACTAAGCCAATTAAAAAAATTTCGATTTTCAATCCTGTGATATCACCTTAAAATATGATTGACTTAGTTTGTTATGCCAATTTTTATTTTGTACTCAAATTAGCTTAGTATTTGCTTTCCTCAAATTGCACAGTCAAGAGCCCGTTTGAGCCTCGCAAGGTCACACAATTCCAGAGGCTTTTCCTTTTGCTGCACGAATCATATAGCAGGTACTTCAGTTGAAAGTCATCTCTATAACCGCCACTGTTCGCACTTAAAGACGAGTCACACTTAGACCGCTACAATATTGAAAGCGTCAATAATTAATGTACCAGCCAGCTAAAAAGAAATTAGTAACATTTCTGTGTACTACTTAGCATGGTTTGCTGCGCTCACACAGTCTCATATAGAGGAGTTGCAAATGCACTCAGCAGTTATTAATGATATAAGCAATAATGGTAGATTTGCATAAGCCGATATTAGACACATTATAAGGACCAGCAGATGCCGCAAAAAATGATCAATCAGTCGAGATGACCTACAAATCAAGGTGTCTCGTGTGTAAGACTTGGCCAGTAATCATTCAAAGTTCTTTTAAATCGATATAACTATTTTGGGGGAAGAACAACAGAAAATCAGCATCAGTATCGTTATTGATGAATTTAGTGCTTAGCTTGCAAAGACCACCATTGCCTACGACCTAATGTGAAACGAAAAGGCTAGCTTCTCCATAACACACAAATGCACACACAGACACACACACACACAGACACACACACACACACACACACACACACACACACACATGCACACACATATATATATATATATATATATATATATACATACGTACATATATATATATATATATATATATAATATATGAACCCTATATAATTCGGTTGCATTTAATTATTCTGAAAGCACACCACCCACTTTTACTTACCGGATATTCTGCAGCTTTAGTAGGAATAGAACTTTCCTATAGTCGACAAGTGATAGCTGATTACTACTCAGCCAGTGTTTGCTCCGACTCCATCCATTGCCAATAGATATATATAGCGTTCACTCACCTTTCTAAAATTCCCTAGCACCAGAGAACAGGGTCTACATCTTGGCAACACAGCTACGCTCGATCTAGATCCATTAGTCAAAGCTAGTATTCCCTAGAACTTTCTTGACATATTTTCCCCAAGAACTTCACCAATGATGCAAATCATGCCATCACTTTCCTGCTTCGTTTTTGACGGAATCTATCCATTTCCCATCTTTTTATTTTTTCAATTCCTTCTTTCTGAACTCAATAGGGATAAATTAAACTCGGAAATTACGCTCTCAAGGCATGACAGCGAGCTGCAAAAGTAAGAAACTTGTTCGAGCGATGGATTTTATTATCCCTAGATAATACGACCTAAGTCTGCCGGGCGATCGATATACGTTCAGCACTAAACTGAAAGCGAAGAAGCATCGTACGATTTTGTTCATCACCAACGTGACAGAACCTAAACAAAATTCAGAAAAACAATGTCGTTTTGACGTTTTTTGAAATACTCGTGCGTAAATAGCTGTAGGGAGGGCAAACCAAGTGTGATTTAAAAATTGGAAAGACTAACGCTCAAAATCGGCTCTGCCATTTTAGCGTTTTCCTGTTAAAATTGCAAGAAATCTAGATGTCATATTCCTAAGTGACCTTTCATTAGACTATCATATCAGCTCTACAATAAAGTCTGCCTACTTTCAGTTACCTAACATTCCTTTGATTCGGGCTTGTTTGAATACGGATATCGCATGTAAGTTGGTCGATGCATTTGCGACATCCCGTCTTGACTTCTATATCTCACTGCTTGCTGATCTTTCGGCAAATAAAATCAGGAGCTTACATCAGGTTCAGAAACTCTGCATATAGCCATATCTACCATGAGTGTCGCCTTTGCCACATCACACCATTTCTCGCCGACCTGCACTAGCCACCATTCAAGCAACGGATCTACTTCAAGGTTTTGTTGCTCACTTTCAGGTCCTTCATTATTTGGATCCAGCCTACCTATCAGATCTGGTCCCTACCGAGTCAAGCATTGTACCACTCGCTTTTCCGAATCTCACAGTTTACCAATACCTCGTACAAAATTTAAATTATTTGGAGACCGTAAATTTAGTACGTATGGTCTCAAAGCCTGGAACTAAATCCCTGCTTTCGCCACAATATCCCCTGCCTCGATCGCATTTAAAAAGAACTTGAAAACTCATCTATTTAAGACAGGATTTACTGGGGCCCTACGATTCGACCTGCATGCCCTTATGCCTGCTGACACAGATGCATAATGCCACTAACAACACTTGCATGCTGACACTGTGTGCATGTCACCTCTAACCTTGTTATTCATACTGTTTATCAAGAATGATACCACTCACCATTCAAACGCAGTTCCTTTGCAGCAAACTTAAAGGACCTAGGAAGAGATTGAGTTCTGTGAAGGCACTTTATCAAGTTCATTATTATTATTATGAACATTTTATCCCTATACTCTGACTCTCTTGCACCCTAAAATAGAAAATAGTTATATGTAACGGTCAAGTAAACGCGTAAATTGTCATGAAAAGAAATCAAACTCACTTTCTACAGCCCATTTATTGGTTTTGAAAGTTTTGAGCCTTCGTACCAATCTGAACTAGCATTGATTTAGAGATCGCTACTTTAGCCTAATACTAAAAATCCTTCCTGCAGTATCACTCTTTAATTGGAGTGTGGCTGAAAGAATGGTGGTCCTAAGTTGTTTCACTTCATTTATTGAATTATGTCAAACTCTCCGCTTTCTGCGATAATTCTTAGTTTTGTGCTACGACTGCACTCTGATAAACTTGGGGCCAGTTATCACTTGCTTGTCGCTTTTAACCGTCATCTTGCCTCTCCGGCCCAGTCATTGACTTGAGCTCAGCTCACGTAACATGGCCCAAGTATCTAAACTGCTTGAAAAATTAATATCGATAGCTGCAGTTTTCCTAGACTAATCTTTTCATGTGCGGAATAAGCTTGCCTATCGCTCAGGTTGCTGGCAAGTGGAAGAAAGTCTATCAGGAATGCTGCTATATACCTCAAGGCACGTGACTATTAGCGTGAAAAAAGAAAGTGTGATGTCTAATGAGCAGTTTTATGTGTGTGGAAGTCTTTGGTTTAGGCGAAATCATTTGGCGTGATAATCGTAGATATAATTTGTTACGGAGTCTGTCAAAAAGAGCCTCAGCAAAGATTAACTAAGCAGAATGAAAACACTGTGGTATGGTGTGAGCAGTAACCTCAAGGTGCATAGTCTCACTCTTATTGCGTGCGAGTTTCAAAACTTAATTATCATACTGCAGTATTCAGCATTGGCAGGCCGAGTTACAGTTGAAAGAACAAGTGTAGCATCTTTTGATTGATGTCTTCTTCTATTGCAAGATGCCCGCATTTTATTAAATCCACCGAGTGTCTGTATGAGGGGCATTTATAATTTTCTAATCCCCCTTATTCAATAAGTACGAATCCGTTCCTGAGAAATTTAAAGCCAATGCACACACCCGGTATTTATATTTAAGGTTAACTAGAAAGCTTTGCCAAATAGGTGAGAAATCATTGAAATTTCTCAAGGATTACAGAAAGGGAAATGCAAGGCTACTATTCGGAAAGCGAATACCGGTATGCACTATTAACCTGTGATCCGGAGACAGGGAACTCTAGCAGCAAAAAGCAACTAGTGTCTAGTGAGCTTAGAAGTGTGTCCAACTCGTAACCGTTTGAGAGCCCTGCAGGGTCTATTGACATTAATCTCAGCTTCGGCCAGCATGTACTGGAGATTTGAGGGGGATACATGATACAACTACCAGTAATGGCTCTGAATGCTGCCTTGCACTGGAAACTCATGCTTACCTAGTAGATTGTCTGCACTAACATGCCGGCTATCCGAAGACGGACTGTTTCGGGTGGGCGAACGAGAGCCTGCTTAAACGCAATGATTCCCAAACATCACCCGAGTCCACCTAACGACGATGCATCTCTGACCGACAGAAGTAAAGGCATGACAAGTCAAGCGTCCTGTCTGTTATCTGTGTTCCTTGGACATATAACGGCATAACCAGTCTCGCAAGAGTTTGATCGAGCAGTTCTAGTCGAGGATAGGAGCTCCTCAGCCAGCTCTTCAAGTTTTCGCTTCACTAGCAACTTACAGGGGCATATGCAGACAACTGGGTATATCTGACTGCTGCCCTTGCATAAGCGGTTGGATGCTGGCTGCTATGTGCCTTCCATTAGTCTGTAGAATAAGGGTTGCTACATAGGAGGCAGTTCTCAACGGCCGGCACTCCAGCCGCTCATACGGATCGTGACTTGACTCACGAGATGACGCTGCTCTGTCGAAGCTAACCTTGGTACTTACGTATAAAATCGAAGGTTGGCATTGTTGTGCTACTCTCCAACTGCCCACCTATTTGAACAGGCGGGTCTGTCAACGAAGGAAATAGAAATTCCTTTGGTGAAGATCGGGCGACGAGTTCGAGCCGCAATTCTTCACCGTTCGACGGCTCCATGCAGTATCCTACAGTTAGCAAAGTAGCCAAGCTCATTTTCCCTAGACTTCAGCCATTAATCTCCAACCACGTTCCAAGACGATACCCGTTTACAGGCTATAGTAGTAGCCCTTAATTTTTTATAATAGTGTAAATGATTGGATGTCTCCAACAGGTGGTTAAGGCTTCGTTTGTGTGTTTTCTCGTCGCGGATTAAGCGACTTCCTACTATTGTCGCTCATACACGCCTAAGGAGCTTAAGGCACTGACAAGTTCCACCGGTTTTAGGGAGCGGGCCACGGCATGTAATCGCTGGCACTGTTCAACTTTATAAATTATGTTTTGTGTATGTAGCTTTACTCAAGTCACACTAATTAATTGCTTGCTAGATGCATTGGTTTTGTATAGGGTAATTATAGTCAAGACAGCTTTTGGTGCACAAACAATAGCATAAAAAGTTCAAATTATACAGAAAATAGAAACAGAGGAGCATAGCCAAGTCAGGATGACGATCTAGGAAGCAAGAAGCAGAGGCCGAGCAGGGCAGGAGGGCTGGAGGGCACTGGAACCAAAAGACCATAGTTGGCAGAAAGACTGGTGATGTATGTTCGTATGAATAGCTGACGTGAGCTCCAATTGCAGGTCCTACCGTGAAAAAGCTTTCGCCAAACGTCTTTAAAAAAAGGTATGTTATACCAATGTTGCCCCTGGACTAACTGATGAGCGAGAAGGCTGAACTACTGAGGCAGTTCAGCAAGGTACGACGGAGCCAAGCCATGGTAAGTTTTTCGCCAATAATTCACTCAAGCCATGTCATTTAAGTAAATTCCTGGAAACGTGTTTTCTTTAATCTCGGACGAAACAGAAAGCAGCAACATCCGTCGATGCTTTGCTAAGATTCCAAAATCAAATAAGGCATTATACTATTTTAAGTGTAATTGACGATTTTTACAGACTTCATGACATTATCTTTTTTTTTCAGTGTATCACTGAATACGTCTTTATGGCTGGGCTAGTTTCCGTCAAGGAAATCAAAAGGGAGATTCAAAGAAGATTTTGATCCTAGTCATTAGAATTTTTGGATTGTGCATCTGGGAATCAACGATGTTTTACATGGAAACTAGACTTGGCCTTTGGTAAGTTTAATCGGTACGATTTAAGTAGTCCTCGTATGCCTGCCGATTGACAATCTGTCCTGATCTTTTGCATGCTTTGTATGTTGTTTTTTTAAGGATCTTTTCAATGGATTAGCTGAGCAGCTTTGAGAATATTCCTAATTAGTGTGGTTAGGCTTAATGTGAAATTGTGGTAAACATGTTTCGCTAAATTGGATCCTTAGCCCCGCCACATTAGTAAAGGATCTTCTAATTTCATCAGCGAAGAACGACTATGCTCACCGATAGTGTTTACACCACCAAGAATTTGGCTTGCCTATCCATGAACTCTCATTTGTGAGGCTTAGTGTAAATTCTTCTGACACGATTCAAAAACCTTGAAAACTATAGTATTTTAAATGTGAGTAAGTCTGTCCCCCTTTTACATCAGTCCATCTTACAATCAAGTGCATGGAACAGGGTTGCCTTGTTCTCTTTGCAGCATTTATATCACCAATACGATAGTTCAACGGTGACAGGTTTCATATACGACACGAGAGGATCCACGTGCGGATGTCATCAATATATGCAGCTAGTGAGTTGAGAGAATTCGACGAGCCGGATGGCTGGGTGGAATCGAAGTAAAAGTATAACTGAGTTTAGCCTGAACGGAAGTGAGAGCTAGATGTTAACTGGCAATCATATCAGTAGGGCAGAGAGTACAAACTGTGAATAGAACTGGATCAAGCATAGATACCTTAGGTACTCAATATTTCACAGGTGCCTCGGATGATCTTTGTCCGTTCGCATCAATACTCTGAAGTCTTCACTAAGATGTGATCTCGACCATTACAGTGCAGTACCCCTAATGCCCAAGCGAGAAGTAAGGTGCTCTAGCAGAAGTTGGTTATATAAATATATCAATATATATACATACATATGTATATATATATATATATATATAATGAAATTCCTCATTGAAATTTGCATTGTGTTATGAAATAGTGGTGCATAGGGCTTAGATCAGAGCATTATTTAATTATTTATTGCAATTTTGCCGGTATCAGTCTTTGGTGAAATAGATATAATTAACAACCTGGCTGAAATAGTATGCCTTAGGGTCGCTCTTTCACTCTGTGAGTCATTGATGCTGAGTTGTTTACGAAGTGTAGGCACGGTCTAATATTTTAAATTGAGTATCCAGTAGTCGCTCCATGAAAATTGCAAGAATAGGCTAGCTGAGCAGCCCAGCAAGAACCCAAGTCGGGATGATTGGCTTAGTGCGAAAAGGATAGAATTCATGTTCAAGATAAAGTAATGCAACCCCGTAGCATTATTAAAGGATACTTATTTTATCCACAGCGACAGACAATTGGTATCAAAAATGTGCGAGCCGCCGAGGCCGTAAGATTTTCTGACTCTAATTACCCGTAAGACCACATCTGTAAGGCAGAACATACCATTTGTGGACAATATTCAAATGTGTACATCCCTTGGTGAGTTCTACCTAGAGTCGTAGCACTGAATGAAATTTGTGTAAGCTTCATTTAAGCCCATTTAGTCTTATTGATAACTCGCTTCTCTTTGCCTTGCTTTCTCTGCCGAAGTAATACAATGTAAATTCTGGCTGAAATATATTACAATATTCTACCAATTAGCCACTTAAACATGCCAAGTATTCAGAAAGGTCCTGCAAAATCCAAGCACGACTTCTTTTGAGTGAACCTACATTTTCCTGCCAGTAACCAGGCTGATTACTACCACGTTAGTAGTTTAAAGCTTTTGGGAATATTTGAAGCATTTGTGAATGAAGTGGAGATAGTTACGTGGACATAAACTTGATTTAATCACGGTTGGTGAGCTATGACATCCAAAAATTTGAAATCGTTCCATTTTCCCACAAAAGTAAAGTTGTACATCTCAGAGGCTGCCATTAAATCCACCTAATGCTGTAAAAAGGACGTATACAGTGGTGAATACTAATAATGAAATAATACAGTGGCATAACACCCTCAGAGAACACAATCTCTTTCAAAGCACTTTAGATATGCTTAAAGGAAGCTATGATCGAATGTCTAATGGTAGCTTGATCATTGCAAACAACCATAACGTGGTTATAGGTGACGTGCACCGCGTCACGATGCAAATATAAGTGGCTGCATGCACCTTGTCAGCAGGCATAACCACACGAAGGACGAATGAGGAGCACCCAACAAATTGCTGTCATAAACAGACTTATTCACGCCGTATCAAAACAAAGCTACAGTGTGAATCTAATGTATGTCCGTCTGTAACTCTACAAAGCCATAAAGACTTTGTGGATGTTTTGTAGGAGAGTTGTGTACAGTTCACGCACAGCCTAAGCGGCTTTCGGTACGCATTCGGTAGCCAACACACTTCATCTCACGCAACAAAGAGAACTTGTGAAGCAAAGCAGACTCAGGAGAGCATTTTAGGTCGTGAGTAGCTTGGAAGTAGCAGCTCAGGACCGATGGAAAGGATAAGCCATAGTCGGCCGAAGGAGAGTAGTTATCGAGCACTAACAAAGATTGTTGTTAAATCGGTTCCGTTTTCCTTGTGAGCTATCTTCACCCATTTATCCAGAAATTTGCCAACGAAACTGATATCTCACCAGTAATGAAACATTAAAACTCAGTTAGATACTCTATAGATCAGGTTTCATTCGATGGTAAATGTGCGAAACGGGGTTTCTCTTTCCTGTACGATCTAGTGGAAATATTAAACGTCAGCTAGCGATTCCTGATGGACTTAAGCAAAACTCTCTTATCGTCTTGGAGCAGGGTGGCTCAACTTATTCCCAGTGGCAAACAGTAGGCCGCAGTTGGCTAAAATAGTTCACGAAGAGTACGACTAATCGTAAAGATCCCAGCTCCGGCCATTTCGAGGTAGACGTGGCACTGCCCCTTATTGTATTTTCGACTCACTCAGTGCACATTTTTCTCACGGAATATAATCCAAGCGAAAAAGAAGCAAGACACTCGTTGGTATCATTAACCTGGTTGTCCTGCTCAGTCGGCGTTGCACGGTACACAATCGATCCCTTGAAATTCGATATTTTCTCTGCAAAATTCCCTAACCGTTTCTATCCGAGAAACTACCATACCGTCGACCCTCAAAAGTGGGGCCATGAGAAAACCTTTTTTAAATGTGCGATCAATGACCTCTTTCCAAGAAAAGTAACTAACTTTTTTAAGTGGCTGCTTTCATACGCTTCTGCTATGACCTTACATCTTTTTCAGTTAACACTGGAAAATTGCACCAGGCCCTTGACTCCTTTTGTACTAGCCTGATAACGGGCGTGGCTTGGGCGGCTCGGTTGCATCACCCATCTCTCACTTTCCGATGGCTGGCTGCATCTGTTATGGTCGAGGTGTGGGCACATTTTATTGACTTACTCCTGCCAACGGCTGAAGACAATTTTACGGGCACACTTTCCATGGGGCATCGGTGATTGCCGTAGCTCGTCATCGCTAAAAATAAAGTCCCATGCCTGAATACTTGTAGCCTCTTAAAAAAGGCCCATTGAGTCTTTTAGACGAGTCCCCATTCAGATAAAAAAATATCTTATTCGTGTATATAGTGCAATAAGAGAACCTAATCTCTATCCATAACTGGACATATGCCCACGGTTCGAGCAGTGGGCTCGACTCCACGGCCTTGGTTGTTAAAGACAAGCACCTTACCCCTGGGCCAAACCAGGGCACATTCATTTTAAGGCATTCCGGAGCCAGATTTTATAGCGAGTTGCATCACTAGTAGAGCCAAGGAAGAGATCGCAACGATTGACATATCTCCGTGCAAACGTGTCTTATTGACACTGAGCTTTCCAACTAATGTGTGATCACCTCTGATTGTATTGTGATCACCTGTATTGGGCATTTTCTTATCCACGAGCAATGAAATACCTTGTCAAACAATGCAAGCAAAAAGCAAATTATATTATGCTAGCCCTAGCAACACACAACCTACGAAAAGTAAGTACGGTATCAAAACACAGCAAATGTGTAATCCTGGCTCAAAAATCAAACCTTCAAGTTTGAAGGATACCAATTAACCATTCATAATCACTGCAATAAATGTATGCACTATACAAAGTTGAGCCTTGTTGTAAGTCATTTACATGGACTGGAAAGGAAAAATTTTGATTGCCTAGCGATAATAAGCATTGTATCAGCATGCATAAGCACAAAAAACACCGACAGTTTACATGGACCGAGCAATTGCTGCGAGAAACAAGTGGGTGTATAGAATCTTTTTTAAATCTCCTGTCAGGCATTGTTGAGATTTCAGTCCACACAGACTTCTTGGCTTTGGAAACATTCGAACTAACTACTCGTTGAGTCAATAAATCAACATATTCTGTATTATTTATTTAGTACTTGAAGGAAGTTAAATTTTCTGTTAGAATCAGACTAAAAATCAATCAACCATGGTTCTTTCCCGGAACGACGATTTGCTTTTTCTGTGAGGACTATTCAGTGTTCACTCTACAATCTAGGATTTACCTAGGCTAAGTAACATACAAAGTGCTACGACTCATCTTCCCCTTGTCGTGGAAACGAATGTCGGGAAAACAAATTAGGACCACCCGGTGATGGCAAGGTGGCATGTAAAAGCGAAAGAGGAGTCGCTAGCGGAATTCTGAATACAAAGACGTTTCACTCGCAAGCATTGTCATTTCTTATGCAAATGCCTAGTGCCAATGTGATCCTCGGGCGAGATAAAAGCTTCTTGGCGTCACGGCAACCAAATGTCCGGCTCCCTATATGCCGCAATTGAAAATTACTTACATATATTAGTCTGTATATGGTGCATCAACTGATCACCAAGATATTTTCGCTTGTGGTCATTATGTTCTTCATACTCTTGAAGCTAGGGTTGAGAGAGGCGGAGTCAGCCACTTCACCCACAGGGATCTCATTCTAGGAAGGCTTTGCAGATCTGGCTCATTTGCGTTAGAGTTTGTGAGCATACAAAAACTCGTTATGTGCACAACAAACCTGTATCACTAGCCCCAGTGTAAATTTTGCGAACCTCTCAGCAGTAAAACGTTGGCGCGATGTATCTAAAAACTAAGAGTGCTGAGACGATATTCGCTGTTTCTTTTCAGAGGCTGAAAAGAATTCTTCAGACATCTGACCATAAGACGACAGCAATCCTCAAATTAATACTTACTTCTATGAAAAAGAGGACACACTATGCGCGTTTGAGTTCTTCCTGAAGCTGGTTGGTCGTCATCGGCGTTGACTCTCTCAAGTTGTGTAGAAGTATCCATGTTCGACATATCGTAACGTACAAAAAACCTGTAGTCTGGAGACGTAGGCGTTTGAGGATCAAATTCCGTCTCCCTCTAAATAAGAATTCACAAGCCGACGCTGAACGATCCGATCTTAATAACTTTCGATTCCCATCAATGGTGCCAACAATAGGAGAATTCGACTTTAGACCCCGACCCACCAGATACGAACTAATATAAAGCATTCAATGCCACAAACAATTCAAACACATGTGTCATAGAGTGTTAGCACTTGGAAATAACGTCAGTCCATCAGCTTTCCCTTGGCTGTGACATCCGTCACTGCGTTCAGGTTTGACTATCGAACGATCTTACATATGCGAATGAATTTATCAAGTATACAAACACACACACTCGCGCGCACACACACACGCACACACACACACACACGAGTAAGGATGTATCTTCTTAATTATTTCGCGAGGCATGTAGCTGTTGGGGCTATCTCTGGTTTTTTTTCGGCACTGGGTCAGTGTAATTGCTGCCCTAAGGCGATTGCAGTCTTCATTTCTGCGACAGTCCTTACTACGTTTTGTGTTCGCTGTACTATTCTGAGCATGCCCATTACCGAAAGCATAGACATTGTCACTTTTCCGGGAACCCAAATGCCATCTGGCGGCACAATTGTTGAGCTCCTGTAAAGTTAAACCGAAGAGTGGCCTGACACTTGGCACATCCGTCTTTGTGTACTCCAGTAAGAAGCACCTAGCGATTTAATGCGAAGCAGGTTGACGCATTTCTTTCTAACTCTACGTTGTTCCTCGGGTGCTACAATTCTTTGTACGGCTGGCTGACGGTTCAGACAACATTTGTATATGTAGATGTCATTGGTTTCAGCCTTTAAACGAGAGCGTATCCAGATGTTTACACAACCTTTGCTGGTGACCTAACCTCACAGCAAACCTGCGGCATGACGAGCCTGATTGTTGGTTTTTTTGCAGCTTCTCTCTGCTGCCTTTATTCGAGACTTTCTAACCTGCTAATTTTCGGTGCTATACGAGTTCGCTCTCAGAGCATGGCAGACTTGGACCCAGAAAGCTAGCTCTTTAGCCATGCGGAGAAAAAGTTTTCGCCAGCGGTCCGACGGCAAGCGAAGGTCTGGCCCAGAGATACTCTTTTTTCCCCGCCCAATACTCTACTATGGCAACCACGGTCAGATTCTTCATTGAATTGTGCCCGTAGGTCAGCATCATTTGTACATAGTATGTAGCTTTATAGTCTCTAAACCTCAGGTATGCGGCACCGAAAAGCACCGAAGCGGACTCGAAGAAATATTAATTCACTCGGACGCTGCAGTGAGCCGGCACTTGACCACCCAGCCCAACATCCTTGTCTTTAACTGGCTAGCCTCTGCTACCGTTAATTAAACAATCACCGTCATAAATCAAAACGGCCTATAAACCAACAGTTGAACGGCAAACTCAGCGAGGCTCTAAATAACTGTAGGCCATAAACTAGCCGTAGTGGGAAAAACAAGGCTATAAATGCCGTTGACCCAGACACAATTAATACCATAAATCAGCCACGTAGTACACATGGTTAGTTCAATTTAGGCCAATTCGAATAAAACCGCCAGTGAATGTTTAGCAGTACAGCTTTTCTTTTGCATGCTAGTCCTACACAACTTAAATTGTGCTTAGTCTTTCGCTCTGTCAAAGAAATGTCTTCGTACCCTGTAGAGTGCCAAGTTTGAAGCATATGTCGGTATGCAGAAGCAACTATTCCATCCTGGCTTCCTCAACAACCAAAGATACGAACGTGAATAAGTCATCGACGATAGATGAATAATAATAACAAGGTATTTAGATTGAATGTTCTACGGAGAACTAAATTTCTTCATAGGCACTATGTACAAGCCGGTTTAACGGTCCAACCTAATTCATGTAACTTGCTCCGGAAACTAGCTGACACTCGTTGTGGAGATCTTCAATTAAGGATTTATACTAACAGGTAAGAGCTCTCCAATGGCAGATTCGTTTCGCTCCTTATTCCTGTGCCCCTTCTTAAACCAGACCTGAACTTACTATCAACGTTTAAAGTTTCAATATGTGAGCTCAGCTGGTCTGCCACGACTCGTTCCAGTGTCTTTGGTAGGAACGGCATTCGGGAGAATTCTTATTAATATTAACGTATTTAAGTACATTATTATAATAATATGATTGTCGATATTAATAATGTATTTGAGTGCATGTATTTGAATACATCTTTTACCATGCATCGCCATTACGTCTGACAAGCCTGGCATCATGTGCACTGCGAAATGCCAGGACAGTAGGCCGGCCAATTATATGCCAGGGCCGTCATTAACGACCAGACTATGTGACAATTCTCTCGTTAAGCGGCAGCCGAGTTTAGGCAGAATATTTAGTGTGACGATACATTTTTTCAATAACTTTGGGTCTTGCCCGCTACGTGAAAACTTTTCTATTCTTGCCCCTCTTTAAACATTTTTCAGATTTGGCCGCCTCCCTAGAGACGAAGATTCTGGCTTCGATCCTTGGCTGGTGGTACCTACTATCTAGGACGGACAATATATGTGTAGGTGCATTCCTTGCGGCACTGCTGACATTAGAATATGCTATAACTTCTTGGGCTATGAAAGTGTATTTTACAGTGCCTGGATTAGGTTGGAACGTTGAACCGGCTATTTAATGGTGCTTACGAAGAAATTTAGTTCTCTGTAGAGCATTCAATCTAAATATTTTGTTATTATTATTTATCTCTCGTCGATGTCTTGTTCGCGTGCATTTCTCCGGTGGTTGAGGAAGCCAGGATGAAATAATTGCTTGTGTATAACAAAATATGTTTCAAACTTGCTGCTATATAATAAGCGAAGACATTAACAACTGTATATTAAATTTTAGATTGTTTTAAGTTTCTATAAAGATTTGGCATAGGCTTTTGGAATATTTTGCAGCAAATTTCGCCAGGTTCCTTGTAATTTCCAGCAATTATTCTTGTTCTCTTAAAATCTTGAAATTAAATGCTGGATAGAATAATCTCATACACTCGCAGTGTCACCTTGGCCAGATTCATTGTCGTGACTTAAAGATAGAAAGTCAGTAACCTAGATTTAAAACGAGTCTTTTACTTGCATTACTACATCGCACAAATTAATGTTAAGGATTTCGACGAGCTAAAATCACAACCCAGCTTATAATAACAAGCGATTGCTATTTTAAATAATTTTAGGGCCAAATAACAGGGTGCAAAACATGTGACAATGATTTGCGGCCTATTCATGATTTTAGTTTTAACCGATGCATGTGCAGTATACTTTTTTCTCACAAATTCAATCCCAGTCAGCAATATTTACCGTGACTTGTCGCCTGTACTATTTTCTATTGTATCAAAATGAGTGTAGGTGAAGTGTTGATTATTTGCTGTCAATTCAAGGTTTCAGTAATGTACCTAACTTTATCCGGTTACTCGTCCCTTAAAATACAACCTCTGTCATCAATTTTCACCTTAATTTGTATACCTGTCTTACTTGTTCGACATAAAAACCCTCTTTGGCCATTTTTAAACTTTTTGAACTGATTGAGCCGTGAGACGGGAATGAGTTACCTAGTCGCAGATCGTGTTGAGGAGTCAGGGATGGGAGATCGGTTTTGGCAATAGCTGCAACGTTTGATCATTGTGCATTTGCCCGTGAATTATAGAAAGCCGGATAACAAGTAAGCCAATGACGGTAGAAGTAATTAGTTTAATAAGGTCGGTCAATAATATATTAAAAGCATATCAATTAAGGCTGTTATGGGCTAAGGATAAAGCTGGGTGTGCTGCAATAAAGAGACTTAGCTAGGGGCTTAAGAAGTAAGATTAAACGACTCGTATGTTTAAGCATAGAACTAGGTGCCGGCTATGTACGGTTTTCTGGTCTCTCATACTTGAGCAATTGTTTGATAAAAGAAAAGATCGTGATCTAGCATGCCAGTTCTGAGTACATTACAAACAAAGTATACGATAAAACTTACTTTTTTTCTCGGCTGTACCACCTGTCAGGACGCATTTGCTCTACTACCTGTCAGGACGCATATACAGGTTAAGGTCAAGCCATCCAGATGTGCCTCATAGCTTTAACCTTTCAATGATATGGCTAGCGTACGTATTCATGCAGCCATATACTTTGGATCGACAGTACCTTTGCCTTCGGGCAGCTCTCTACTGTGCTTAGCCAGCTACGACAGGCATATTGATTGCAGGACTGGGATTAAGTGGGCTCACTATGTCACAGCTTCAATTCAATTCAACTTCAATTTCAAATTCAATTCAACTTCAAAAAGCTCACTGTCTTCTGTCCCACGGATCCTGTCGCCGCCGGGAGTCTAGTGCAATGCTTGCTGTACATCCCATCTGAAGGGCGAATTGTAAATTGCTGCAAAGTGCTTGCATCCAAATTCGAAAACCGGATAGTGAGTTTCATTAATTTCGTGTGTGGTCTTCTCCAGTATGGCTGTATATTTAAAGTGAGGGTCGTCAGATGATGCAGTAGAGCCATGCCTGCCTGGCTCTACTGGATCTGCTCCCTGCACACTGATGTGTGAGGAGGATTCTGTAATCGCTTCTGTTGACACTCCTTCATTGAAGACTTCATCATTCAGCATGGTGATGCGAAATATCAAAATCTTTGCGGGTATTTCCCAAGTAAGAGCAATTTCACAAGGAGAAAATCTTACCGGTGAGTGCATGAAGCAGGTTCATGCGAAACAGGCACTACGTTAAAACGTCTCAGCCAGATTGATCTTCTGTGATCTGCAGGCACAGCGTGTCGTCAAATGTGCAGTGCAGTGCAAACATATAAAAAACTGAACTCTGTATGAGATAAGCTGCAGTGCACTTTCTTATACAAAGCTCCCTACAAGATATCTTAAAGAGGTAAGAGTTACTTTCTGAACCTTGGAATCCGCGGAGACAGTTAGTTTATCATGAACCAGAAAATTATGTCGACGTCAGATTTCTGCTGTAGTCACACTCACATAATTAATCTGAGATTTTGTAATGACATACATAGAAAGGAATTTGTACACGATCGTAACGGTCTTGCCACCTTCAAGGTCGTAGTTGTTGGGCTGTCCTAGTCCATTATCATCACGTAAGTTTAGCATAGAAGTGTGTGTGAGGTTTTCTTGCAGAAGGGATCTTCTACTTGCCAACTAATCAGATGTGAAAACAATGGCTGGCATCTTTACTCGTGCCAATCCAGCAGCATATGCTTCGAGCTTGTGCAAGTGTACTAGCAAGCGAAAGGTGATGAAGTAGCCGATAGGCTTTCCTACTAATACTTTAGTATCGATCTTAATATGCAATTTAACAAAGCCATTCTGGAAACACTATACACTGGTGGCCCCAAATTTGAATCTAATCTAAGAGACTTTCGAGATTAGATGGTGAAACTTTGAAATAGAACGTAAGCTTTCCAAGCAGGTATGAAACCGTGAAAAACGTGGTTTTTTTCTTGATTCAACATAATTCCTAACCGACTAACAGGCACTTCGTCAGACGCTTATAGAAAAACAGTATGTCAAAGCTATTCTATAACTGTTCAAGTTAGAGGGCACTTTGACAACACCGAGGTGAACGGAGAGAAAGTCAGCTACTTGCCAATTCTTTGAGTTATTGAAATGGTCGAAATGGAAAAGATTGTAGTTCATCCGGAAAGTCTCTAATAAAGCCTCAAATGTGTCTGTTATCGTTTTGGCCAGAAAATTTAAGAAGAGGCAGTGCGAATTACAACAAATATCTTACAGCTGTCGCCAGCTGTAATAGGTAGCAAGTTTTGAGTAATATGTTATTGCACAGTACTTCTTCCTGGGCCGTTTATTGCCACTGTGGAGCCTGAAGATGTAGTAACCTGATTGCTTGCAACTCATACATACAGCTTTCCACTGTTCACTCGAACCTCAATCTACGGCTGCCCCGATACTGGACAGTGTGCTTTGCTGCGTTAAGATCTCGAAGCTCATGATGCTTGAATTGCAAACGTGGATTATTTCATTAGGCATCTCTTTCTGACCGATGGGGAGCCGAGTGCTCATTTCATGCTCGCGTTTGAATGACTATTCATCGAATTATTCAACAAGGACTTAAAAGGAACACTGCTTGCTCGCGCCCCGAGGTTTGGGTATAGCTGTCGTTTAAGGTTGCACCGTTGAGGTTTCACCTTTGCGGATATCATTGCAGTGCCTTAATCTTTACGAATATTAATGTCAATCAACTTCCTAATGTTACTGCCATACAATGGCAGCTGTGTCTGGCAATTGCGACATCTGGTAATGTTTCAGAAGCAAATAAATTGGACTTCCTTCTGCGATTCACAGTAACTCAGTTGTCGAATGCGTTCAAAAATTCTACACGAGGGTGTATGCTGTGCTAAAAGATTTTTTAAGTGTTTCCCGGTACAACAGACAGAATGCCAAACTTGATGCGAGAATAACCACAGTGTATCATTGAGAAAACATCAAGGCTTAGCCTCTTACGTTGACATCACAAATGATAATGTGAATTTGCATGAAAACTCGCCCTTCCTAGTATCGTGTGCCTGCATATTTTGAAAACCCTAGTAACTATTATAACTTCCTGACTGAAATCTGTGAGTGCCAGATATTACATTATTTTCAGAAAACGTTCCGTCTGGGTTCAAGCTACAGCACACCAGCGAAACTGCTCTCCTCCTGCTAACCACTGACATTCTGTGCAGCAACACAAATTGAATGACAATGCCGCTGACTTTGATACTGTGGATGACGATAAATTGGGTGAACGATTGAGAACAACTATCTCTCAGACAGAAGAGGTTCAGGCGTGGTGAAAAGCATACTTTTCCTATGTTGTTCAAACCGTGTTGTGTGGTGGTCATATTCATTAACCAGACCAGTCACCCGTGACGTTCACAAGAGTCCGTCCTCGGTTCTTGGCAGATCTCCATTTATACTCAACCTCTGGGGCAAGCCATTCGGGTCCGCGGAATAGGCTATCGCCTTTATTCTGAAGATACTCGGCCCTATTTACCTTTGAAACCGTCGGAATCGGCAGCAGAGAATGCAAAGCTGAACGCTTGCCTTACAGACATTTGATCCCGGATGTCGGCAAGTTTCCATAAACAAATCGACGATTGAACAGAATGTTATTCAGAGGACACGCCAAGCCTGTGAATGCACTGGAAGAGTAATAGGTGAGGATTGTGTGCTTTTACAGACTTAAATAAAACCTGCCATGCGAATTCTACATTAACTAAATTCTACTAGCAAGACGGGAGAAAGGGTTGTTACATAACAACCAAATTTACACGACCACCAATTCTCATGAGGCAAACTACGTATATCAACAACGTCGGATTGCTCGAGACTGGTGTTCTATTGCTAATAATAGTCCAATTTCTGCTGCTTTAGTCTGAAAATTAACAAATAGTGCTGAAGTTCGTTAAAATTGGTAGCCTATGCTCAAGCGATTTAGACATCTAATTGTATTCATTGGAAGTATTTTAGCTGTCTGAGCCACTCATTAACGACAGCCTTGCATGGCTTACCTGCAAGTTTAAACCTGTGCCTTGCGTTCCCATTTTTAGAGATGCGCTTTCGTCCACATCGGCTACGATATACATCAATGTCGCTTCATGTTGAAGTGTAAAGCAGTCGCGGCTGACAATACTTCCGTCCGTATCGACATGATATTCTTTGTATCCGTCATAGAAAAATGTCGTCTCTGTGAAGCAATTTATATTTCTAACATGCACACTAGAACACTTTCAGTGGATTAGAAGCTAGCTATTTGGGTGCACTTGTCAAGTCAAAAGCAGTACGGAGCATCTATTCTAGCACCAAACATTGGTCAAATTCGTTCTTTTGTCAGGCTAGCTCAGAAGCATAGTAGTAGATTAGGGCACTGTCAGTGCCTGCTACGCTTACGGTAAATGTCGGCTAAACAGTTTTATTTCGATATCAGTACTTACCCGTTGAGCTGGCCTCTTCCAGATTTGGAGATAAGTAAAGCAAGCTGCCGTCCTCAGATTCTTTTACACCGACGACAAACCTATCGCTCCCAGAGCCTGTGACGAATCGCACCGGTATCTTATTTGTGCTAAGACTAGACGCGCTTTCGGTAGGCGATGCCTTAGGGTGCGGTGCTCCCGATTGACGCTCCACGTAGGGATACTCTTTGATTTGTAGATTTGAAGACCGACAAGTCCTTTTGGCAGGGCCAGATCCTTTATCGAGAGTCAGCTCTGAGTTCGAGCCTTTCGTGACAGTCAAAAATCCAACTGTTGACATCGGTTCCTCTGTTAATAACCGCAAACATCTCTGCACACATATATATATTGCTCATTCGAATAATAGCATTTACATAAATTTATTTTGACTTTTTGGCCCCTAAAAAATGCAGTTAGGTCAGAGTCCTTAATTTGGCTTAGATAGGAGCTAAAAATGACGACACACTCAATTTACTAGTTCAGAGCGAAACTTAGTTGTACTCAGAAAATGTAAAACGCCCTACACAAATGGTCTCGCCCGGAATAAATCATGTATATCCGAGTAAAATATTAGTTTCCTACACAAAAGTTATCCTTAACGATATGAGCTACATTGGCTCCACAAACAAATCTGCCTAGTGGACACTACATGACTAAACAATTTTTTTGAGCTAGCACAGAAAATGATATCAGAGCTAAATTGGTACATGCATTCGTGACTTGCCGTCATGGCCTCTGTTATTCACTATTCTCGTGTCTTCCGGATTGTTTATCAACAAGCTAACAATAGGTGCAAAGTTCATAAGCTAGGCTTTCTGTAGTAATGTTAAAAATTCCAAACTCATTCGCTTCTCACTGACTGGCTCTGCCTCTTACCACTCAGCATTTTGACTACATGGATTCGTCCCGTCTTTTTAGGGCCCTTCATTCTCTGGCTCCAATCTGCCTACGTGAAATACTAGCTATTCAGGGTTCTCTAAGTCAGTTCATCTTTATTTCCACTAGCCAATCTCAAATTCTTTGGAAGGGTGCCATCCCGTACCAAGCTATCAAAGCCTAATATTAATTCGCTGCGATCGTCACGACATCAGTATGCTTGATGACACCACAAGAGAAGCTATAAATCCAAAAAGTTAGTGGTTAATTTTCTTCTTTTATGTGATTTTCCTGTGTGCTGATAGGGTCGGATATACTTCATTATACCACTATTTAAAGATGTGTCGGTTCTTTTCCCGTGCATATAAAGTCTCTAGAATGCGATTTAGTTCTCTGAGACCTCGCACAAATACCATCGTTATTCTTACTATCATGATATAAAATATGCATAAGGCATAGCAGACAAAGCACCATATGCTATACCAGCAAGCATTTAAATGCAGTTTAATTTCACTCATTAACATAACCAAATGATTAACTAATTCAGTTTGCGCCAAAGTCACAGCTGTAATTTAAAAACTTGGTATGATGTGTTAGGGTGTTCTAAGCTGGCGGCATGAACGATGAAATTTAAACGAATAACTCTCTTAATGGGTCTTTTGATGGCCCTACATAATTTTAAGTGAACTAACCACCCGCGAATCGTGCAGTCAGAATATTCGGTACTGCGAATCTCGTGAGCCTGCTTATACATAAATTGTGATGTCAACCCGGTGCTGAGCTGCAGCTCGAAGAGGTAGCCATGCATTCTTTAAGGAGAGCTTAACCCAGAGAGGCAAATTCTCAAACATTTCCAGGCAAACTATAGTTTGTGAAAAGCACCAAGCGATCTCCCGGAACCTTTTGTTGGGTTTGCCTAAAGGCGCGGATCTGTCTCCAATGAGGCGGTTAGTCCTGTAACTTAGGCTACCAATTCGGGGCTACAGTACTGCACTGAGCATTGCAGCTGGCATCTAGGATATCAACTTCTCTCTTGCCTTTAAATCGTGCTCCTTGGGCGCTGATGCCTAGCAATAGTAATTAACTGGTGACATGGAATGCACAGCTGCATGCACTCTCTGCTGTACGTGTGGCATTCGACGCCAATGTGTGCTCCTTATTGAGCCTTCGAAGAAAGCAGAGAAGTTCGTGCTTGACTTAAGCTTATCTTGACGGCAACGAATGTGTCAGACGCATTATGTTAATAGAGATGAAGAAACATATGCTCTCGGTTTGTCACTGTTTATGATACTAATGGGAGACACGTTTTTTTCTGAGCCTGCACAGCTTTTCCGTCAGACTTGTGAGCACTTGTAGCGTTAATGCCGTCTTCTCAAAGTCTGATTAAGAGTTGAGATACGGCACTTATTACTAGCTTGGCAAGCATTGCTTGCACTAAAGTGGATCTCGGAGTTCCTGGACATCCATCTGTTTAGTGCCTGCGCTCGTGTTACTGGAAAACAAGCAAACTGAGTTCATGGACATCGAATATGAAACACTCCTACCTTTTGGCCAGTAGTATGTCACCGGGGCCCACGTAGATCCACAGCCACAGCATCTAGATTTGAATAGTCGTTTGTCCTCAGAAAACGAGCCAATTTTTTGTTCCTACAATAAACGTGGTGATTGATTAATTCAAGCTTACCCAAAGTATTAAAAAGGTGACCCTTTCCTTAAATTTGGAATCTGGAGCCACCGTTTGTTGGCTCTTCTCCTAATGCCCAAGTTAGTCGACAACAGGAGAGTGTTTTTTTTGCATAAGCATCATGGAAGAGAGTTCCATATTCTTGGACCTAAAGGGCAAGTTGAAGAGTCTGCCGTTGCTGCTGCACAAAACCCAAAGCGACTTGTGGCCTGTATGTCTTCACGAATTTGACATTTCCTCAGTTGCTTAGCAAGACAACTTTTCGAAGGTCCAATATGAGTCTAACAGGTATAGCTCACAATAAGCACTGAATAAACTTCCTAACAGCAAGCATATTCTTCAGCCCCTAGACCTATAGCTCATTGGTAACATGTGCACACTAAACAGCCCAGGTCACAGGTCACAGGGTCAAGCTCCAACTATCTCCTATTGCCCTCTTAAAGCTGGATGGCAATTGCTTAAGATCTTCAATTCCAACATAAAGAGAGCTGTTGAATCGCTGGATCTTAAATCTATTCGGACTTATGGAGTTAAAAATAATTTATGTATACTTCTACCTATTTAAGTAGAATCGGGTGGAGTTTACCAACCAATGAAATTGTAAAAGAAATGGGCTATATAAAACGGCTTTTATAGAAACGGGCTTTAATTAAAGACTTTACCGAAAAAGCAGAATTAATCTGTAAACTATGAACATTGTTATACTAGTTGCAAATACAACTGGTAGCACTTTATTACAAGCTCGCAATTTTATATTTTTTAATCTAATAAATTTAATGTATGTCCATCTGTAACTCCACAAAGAGATAAAGATGACGTGGGTGTTACCCAGGAGAGTTTCGTACAGCACACTCATAGCCTAATAAAAATAATAATAATAATTCACTTGATAAAGCGCCCTCAGAGAACTTAATCTCTCTCTAGGTGCTTTACATTTGCTGTAGAGTGAAATGCCATTGAATGGTAAGTAAAATCATGCTTGAAAAAAACAAACGAAATGAATAATATGGTTAGGGGTGACATGCACAGGGTCAGCATGCAAATGTGGTTAGTGGCAGCATGCACAGTGTCAGCAAGCATAAGCACGTGAAGGACGAATCACAGGGACCCACAAAATGCTGTCCTAAATAGGTGTGTTTTTAGGTAACTTTTAAATGTGGTCAGGTCAGGGGATGTTCTGACGCAGGTCGGGAGGGAGTTCCAGGCTTTGGGAGCATATGAACTAAATGCATGGTCTCCAAAGGATTTAAGGTTTGTATGAGGTATTTCTAGACTGCTGGATTCCGAAAAGCGGGTGGTACGATGCTTAGCCTGATGGGGTAGTATATCTGACAGATAGGGTGGAGCCATAGAATGAAGGGACCTAAAAGTGAGCGACAAAACCTTGAAGTCAATCCGTTGCTTGACTGGTAGCCAGTGCAGGTCGGCGAGAAGTGGAGTAATGTGGCAACTGCGACGCTCACGACAGACAAGCCTAGCTGCAGAGTTTTGCACCAGCTGCAATCGCCTGATCGCACATGCTGGTAGGCCAGTAAGCAGTGAGTTGCAGAAGTCGAGACGAGATGTCACGAATGCATGGACCAACTTGGACGTGGTATCTTTATCTAAACAAGCCCGAATTTTAGCAATGTTATGAAGCTGAAAATAGGCGGATTTGACTGTGGAGCTGATATGGTCGTCTAACGAGAGGTCGCTTTGGAATATGACACCTAGATTTCGAGCTGATTCAACTGGAGATATGCTGGCAGAGCCAATTTTGAGAGTCAGCCTTTCCAATCTCTGGATCACACTGGGTTTGCCCATAACTAGTAAGTTAGTTTTATCATCGTTAAGTTTTAGAAAATTTGCTGCCATCATGTGTGGATGTCGTCAATGCATGCAGCTAGTGAGTTTAGAGAATTTGAGGTGCTCGAAGGCTGGGAGGGATCAAAGCAAAGGTACAACTGAGTGTCATCTGCATAGTAGTGAAAGCCTAGATTGTGCTTGGCAATCACATCAGCAAGAGGCAGAGTATAAACCGTGAAAAGAACCGGACCTAGCACTGAGCCCTGAGGAACCCCATATTTCAGAGGTACTTCAGATGATCTTTGTCCGTTCACGTCAATACTCTGGAGTCTCCCACTGAGATAGGACCTGAACCACTGCAGAGCAGTGCCAGTGATGCCCAGGAGAGATGAGAGGCGCTCTAGAAGAACTTTGTGATCGATGGTATCAAAAGCTGCCGAAAGATCGAGTAAAACAAGCAGAGACACTGTACCCATGTCTGCATTCCTAAGTAGGTCGTTGTATACCCGAAGCAATGCTGACTCTGTGGAGTGATTAGCTCTAAAGCCAGACTGGAACTTACTAGCAAGGTGTGAGGTTTCGATATACGAGTTCAGCTGGTCCGCCACGACCCGTTCGAGTGTCTTTGATAGGAACGGTAGAAGGGAAACTGGGCGGTAGTTGCTCAAGTTCTCTTGGTCAAGTGTAGCTTTCTTGAGAAGTGGCCTGACTACAGCTTTTTTGAAAGGTACTGGGACATGACCTGAGGCTAATGACATATTAATGATGTTAGTTATGCATGGCAGCAGCAGATCAATGCAACGTAGGAGCAGGACAGTGGGAATAGGGTCCAGAGGTTCTTCTTTGATTGAGATACGAACTTTGGGACTAGATCACTAGTGACCTGCTTAAATGCAGACATTGAGGTGCAGCCAGGAACCGAGGAACAGCATTCTAGTGGGGAGGTTGTCATCGCAGGGATGGATTCCCAATCTTGTCTATCTTCTGCACAAAGAATCGAGAGAAGCGATGGGCTAGATCATCATTAGGATCATCAGGTAAGGAGCTAATCTGGGAACGGTTGAGGAGATGGTTTATTGTCGACATCAGCATTTTTGGATTGTGCATCTGTGATCCAACAATGTTTTTATAAAAACTAGACTTAGCCTTTGCTAGGATCGATTGGTACGACCTACAGTAGTCTTCATATGTCTGTCGATGGACAGTTAGTCCGGATCTTTTGTATGCTTTTTCAAGCTTTCGTTTAGTACACTTGGCTAGTTTAATGTCTGTGGTAAACCATAGGCCGTCTGGGCGGGGGCGCACAGTGCGCTTTGTCAGAGGGGCAAACTCGTCTAGCGTGTCAGCTAGTGTCGTGTTGAAGCTATCTACCAATGATGACAGATCGGAGGGAGGATTGAGCAGCAGAGGTGAAGCAGATATTCTCGCACGGACAGCATCGATGTCAAGGGTCTTGAGGTTTCGCGATTCACGGGTTATTTTAGAGGAGGATGTGGGCACACACTGTAGTGGCTTTCGGCATGCATTCGGTTGCCCACTGACTTCATCTCACACAACAAAGAGAGAGTGAGAAGCTTAGCTGAGTCAGGAGGAGTAGTTGAAGGACTGACTTACGTGGAAGCAGCAGTTTATGATCGCTAAAAAGGATGTGCCACAGTCGTCAACAGGAGAGTAGTTGTCGATGCATAAGCATCGTGGGAAAGAGTTCCACATTCTAGGACCTGCAGAGCTAAAGCTTCTGTCACTCACGGTCTTTAAGCAGAAGAATGGAACCGCAAATTTATTGTCCATATTGTCTATTTATTGCCTATTTTTGCCAGATTGTCCATATTGTCAAATGTCCATCTACCTGAGAGCACGGGAAGCTGGTACTGGTGTAGCAGTTCAGCTAGGCATGAAGAAGCCAGGCCGTGGCGAACCTGTTGGTCAATGTAAGAACTTTGCTCTGTATCCGTTGATCAACTGGCAGCAATCCTTGCTTTTTCAGCCGAGGATTCACTTGGTCAATTCTCCGAGATTTCCAAACTAGCTTGCAGACATATTCATAGCTATCTGCAGTAGCTCAATGGCTTTTGTGGTAGCCCAGCCTAAAGAGAATTGCAATAACCTAACCGGGACAGAACTTGAGAGCTAGGAAAAGTCATTGCAACCCGATGTGGAAAACATTTTCTAATCTTAGATAGGGATTGAACGTTATGGTTAGCATTGATCAGCGGCCACTGAGCGGCAGCAGCAGCAGCAGCAGCACTGGCAGTTTCCGGCATTATTTAACGTTATACAAACGTGTATCCTTCTTTTTAGTCAGGCGGCTCTCTCCTCACCCGTTTAATATTGATACGGTGGTTCGGCCAATCAGCAAGATGATCATCGTGGGGATATTTATTATTAGCAGTGTCTGAATTATTTCTGTACGCCAAGGATGGTTCTGGAAGCCTTATACCCTCTATAACTGTTGAGTAGGCATCTCTATCATGTGGATATGAACTTGGTGTTTTAATGTGTATGCACTCGCCATTGCAGTCATGCTCTGCTACCGTTGGCATACCACAGGCACTGCTGCTCCACCTCCAAGTCGCTAGCCACAATACAGGCCGCATGTCAGTCATCACACATCATCATCGCTATTCATTCTATGCTGCAGCAAGGACTAGCACTGACACAAGCACAGTTGCTTGCGACCACGTTACATCCTGATAAGCAGCTGCTAAACCCTGTTTGTAAGATTCCATGTCAGAAATGATCAATAATTGCTAAGGGCCCTTAAAAGGCACCTTGCACTAGTTTAATTGCACTTGACTATATTGGTGGAAAACAATCTGTCTTAAAGATGGATTTCTAGGTTAGAGTGAATGAGTTACCTATGTAGAGATACTGAGTTTTTGAGGCCAAAGCAATTGCTTGCTCTGCCGAGCTTCGGGATTCAGAATAATTCTCGACTAAACTTGAAAGACTTTGAAGCCATGCATACACAAAATCAAGAAAATTAATTAAAGCATCGTTCTGACCTTTAGTGAATCGTAAATATACGCTCACGCCAAGGATTTTGCGAGGCAGTACTGGTAGCCGAGCAGCATTCGGCAGCGTTCGGATGTACTAGGCGTGGAATTATAAATACCCTGAAGGCAGAGGTACGTCAAAGTCTGGAAGAAATGCAGAGAGCTATATAACGTAAATGTCTTTGCTAACCATTAGAGTGCTAAGAATAATCCTAAATCTGCTACGAGGTCGGACCTTGAATGGGATAATGAAATTGCTACGATTTGATGAAAAACTGGCAATAGAAGAAGGAACGTGCACTTTTTGTAATTGCGTTTTTCAATACTATTGACAGAGTGTGTTGTAGTGGTGCTCCCGTTAGAAGTTGCTATTCGTGATACCAGGTTCGGGGCTTCATCGGTATCGGCCTCTCGTTGGCTAGGATTAGCAACGGTTCGAGCTGGGTATTTGTGGCCTAGTTCTATCAGGACGTGAAAGACTCTATACTTTTACTGCGATAATGTTAAGGAAATCCCTTGCGTCCCTGACATCCGGCAGTCTATTAGGGTTTATCGGAAATGAATATCTGGAGTAAAATACCAATCAAGCACTATAAGCAGCCATCCATTCCGACCGGCAGCAAATCGGCGTTTCCGAATCCCATAGTATTCGTTTTGCACATGCTCTGGAAGCTCACAGAGCCATTAGGTACGGTTGTATGCTTGTCCACAGACTAACGACAGTGACACCATTGATGATAATGCTAATTATATTTCAATCGTATAATGCGCTCAGAGAACTTAATCTCTTGCTAGAAACTTGATATATACTGTAAAGGAAGGGCGTTTGAACGATTACAAGCAGCATGCTCGATGGTAACAAGCATATGGTTAGAGGTGACAAGTACAGGGTCAGCATGCAAATATGGTTAGTGGCAGCGTGCACTATGTCAGCATACGTAAGCGCACAAAGTACGAATCACATAGACCCCTACATGTACCTTTGCTTTGATCCCTCTCAGCCTTCGAGCACCTCAATTTCTCTCAACTCACTTGCTGCATGTACTGATGACATTCGCCCATGGATAGCAGCGAATTTTCTAAAACTAAACGATTTTAAAACTAGCTTACTAGTTATGGGCAAACCCAGTGTGATTCACAAATTTGAAAGGCTTACTCTCAAAATTGGCTCTGCCAGCATATCTCCTGTTGAATCCGCTCAAAATCTAGTGCTCCCAAAACCTGGAACTCCCTCCCGACCTGCGTCAGAACATCCCCTGACCTGACCACATTTAGAAGGAACTTAAAAAGACACGTATTTAGGACAGCATTTAGTGGATCCCTGCGATTCGTCCTTCACGTGCTTATGCTTGCTGACACTGTGCATGCTGCCACTAACCACATTTGCATGCTGACCCTGTGCATGTCACCCCTAACCATGTTATTCGTTTTGTTTGTTTTTCAAGCATGACTTTACTTACCATTCAATTGCATTTTTCTTTGCAGCAAATGTAAAGCGCCTAGAAAGAGATTAAGTTCTCTGAGGGCGCTTTATCAAGTACTTTATTATTATTATTAGGTGTCATATTCCAAAGCGACCTCTCGTTAGACGACCATATCAGCTCCACAGTCAAATCTGCCTATTTTCAGCTTCATAATATTGCTAAAATTCGGGCTTGTTTCGATAAGGATACCACATCTAAGTTGATCCATGCATTCGTGACATCTCGTCTCGACTTCTGCAACTCCCTGCTTACTGGCCTACCAGCATGTGCTATCAGGCGATTGCAGCTGGTGCAAAACTCCACAGCTAGGCTCGTCTGTCGTTAGCTTCACAATTGAAACATAAAACCACTTCTCGCCGACCTGCATGAGCTCCCAGTCAAGCAACGGATTGACTTCAAGATTTTGTCGCTCACTTTTAGGTCACTTCATTCCTTGGCTGCAGCCTATCTCTCAGATCTACTACCCCACCAGGCCAAGCATCGTACAACCCGCTTTTCGTAATCCAACAGTCTACAAATACCTCATACAAACCTTAAATCCTTTGGAGACCGTGTATTTAGTTCATATGCTCCCAAAGCCTGGAACTCCCTCCCGACCTGCGTCAAAACATCCCCTGACCTGACCATATTTAAAAGTTACCTAAAAACACACCTATTTAGGACAGCATTTAGTGGGTCCCTGTGATTCTTCCTTGATGTGGTTATGCGTGCAGACACTGTGCATGCTGCCAATAACCACATTTGCATTCTGACCCTGTGCATGTCAACTCTAACCATGTTATTCATTTTGTTTGTTTATCAAGCATGATAATACTCACCATTCAATTGCATTTTCCTTTGCAGCAAATGTAAAGCGCCTAGAAAGGGATTGAGTTCTCTAATGGCACTTTATCAAGTGCATTATTATCATTATTATTTTTACATGCTTTGATAATTTGAAGAGTGATTAGCTTATTTTTGCATATCGTCCAATCAGCGAATGTCGTGACGCTCGTCGGTAATGAGTTCCAGGCTTTGGGAGCAAACTGACTAAAGAAATGGTTTCCGAAAGATTTGAAGTACGTTTGAGGTACGGCTAAACGGTTTGATTCAGAAAGGCAGATGGTTTAATATCTTAGTTTGGTGGGGAGAAGATCGGAGAAGTATGCTTGGGGATAATAATGAATGGACCTGAAAAGTGAGTGACAGCTCTCCACATCTTCTACTGCCATCCAAGAGCCACTCATCATCAGTGCCAATGCGACCACCAGAGAGCTCATTTGATCAAAGTCAGACTCTGTATTTCCTCTCGTAATTCTCTGCTAAAATATGCAGACATATGAGCCTCTCTTTTCAATGTATGCTCATTCGTAGTTCTTGTTGTGTCGAATACAAAAGACATGCGATATCCGACGCGTTTACTTCGTCGACAGGGCTTGCCCCGTACCTGAAAGTCCCTGCTCCGAGTCTGCCCAGGCTGAAACTAACCTCGACATTCTTCGTGCTACTGGCTTGGCCTTGCGGTTAAGCGGGCTCGCCTCGACCTAAGTAAAGGTGAATGTATTGGTTTACCGCGATCACAGCTCTGGCTCCGTGGCATATGTGAAGCACCAGAACAGAGATTATGTTCTCTTAAGGCATTTTTACAAATAAATTATAATTATTTTTGTTAACACTAATTTGAAACAGTACGCAGATTGGGCGTTTATTTTGCTTACATGGAATATCAGGATATCACCTCCTGCTAATAGAACCGCCAATAATGATGTTGCATTTCTGCTAAAGAAGCATCTAACCGTCTAACTTTCCCTGCTGCCATGCGAACTAGCCCTATTTTCTCCTGTGCTCCTGGTGCTTACTTCTGCATGACTAATGGCACGTTACTTGCCAGGGATCCTTCTAAATATCGGCTCTGACAGTCTTCATTCGTATTTCTGTGTTTTCCTTAATTTCCTTACGGCAAGTCTGTTTCACCGATAAGCTAATCATCAAACTAGTTGTTATTTCTTTTCCACGTGGATCAAACGCACCGTACTAGATTATGGGTTTTATGACACTATGCTAAAGACACATCATACGATGATTATTATTTTTATTGCTAAACTTTCGTGCAGATTTATAACGAGATAATGGGTGAGCCATGACCGGACGCTGTAGTTCGTTTTGAATAAGTAGGAAATGCTCGTGAGCAGATTCGCTTCTGCGGATGCACGGTGCTACGCATCAGTGCAGGCAGGAAAACTCTCAGCTCCTCCACCTCAATCGCAATCGTGGAATATAAGCCTTAGACATAACCTCAAGCTAGCCGATGACGACTGCCGTCTACTTGCAGGCAGTCACCCTCTTCCCTCCTCCACTTGGAGGCGGGGGGGGTGCTGGTTTTATTCGAGTGCTTGCGACCTCACCGACGGGTACGACTCCGCGACGGCGCTGCGAGTCAGGAAGAGTTTCCTGTCGTTAGGATTTTCTTCTTGGCTGCCCTGGACTATCTGCAGCGACACGAAGATTTCCGGCGATTGCCCTGACTCTCTCCATTGCTGCTTCAGTATGTAAGTACCTGTAAGTACAACATCGTTGAAGTTAACGAATCTGCCGTGGCGCTATAGGCAATGAGCACAGCTGCGAGCACGGCTCATAATTATTAGCCACCAAGTAGTGCTGTGCTGAAACTTCCGTCTTCACTGATGGACAGTTTGAGATTGGGAATAGAGCAATAGTCAATCGAATCCGGCCTCTCGTCTCCATCGACAATCAATAGCCTTATGTATATCCGTCCGTAACCCTGCACAAAGCCACAAAGACATTGAGGGTGTTTCACAAAACAGTTCTCTATGGCACACCGAAGGCCTAAGCGACTTTCGGTACGTTTTCTATAGCCCAAAACTGATTCACCCGCAAGAAAAAGAAAGTGAGAATAATAGCCAAGTTTGGAGAGCGATTGAGGTAGTGAGCTGCTCGGAAGTAGCAGTTCACGAAAGCTGTAAATGATGTGCCACAGTAGTCAGCAGGAGAGTAGATTTCGTTGCATTGGAGCTTGCTTTCAGCAGCCATGTTTGACCGACCGTCACTCAGACGAGCCCAAGTGCAGAGCTCACACCTGCATAGCCTGGTCCGTTGGAATAAGAACTGGCATCGCACGACGAATTGAAATCACGTCAGGACGTAGTTGCTTCCGGAGAAGAGCACTCTGGCTCTGAGGCCTCGGGATCGGACTATTCGGAGCAGCGACAGCGATTACGAGAGAAAGAGAGAGAGAGAGAGAGATAGATAGAGAGAGAAGGAGAGAGAGAGAGCTTTAAATTATCATGACCAGCAGACGCAATCGTCTTGCTAGCGGCTACCGACCTGTGGCTCCTTTTGCCAGGTAGTGCGAAGTCATTTCATTACGTTGAAGGGTCCAACAGGGAATTTCTCTGCACCACGTGTATAAGTCAGGCGATTTGCCACAATGCACTTCTGTTATGCTCGAGTTCGAAGAAAGCGCCATGAGCGAAATTGAAATAAAATCGCTCATAAATTACCACTATGCAAAAGATTCAAATTGATGTACCAGGGAATCAAATATATGTTTGCCTAATCAATTACGCCTAAAACAAATAGCTACTGTGCTGCAAAAACTTTTCAGCTGTGGTCTGGGCAATGCTGTTTCAACAATCTCTCATTTGTTTTTTGGCTAGATGAAGGTATAGCGTCGTGCGTAAACCATTCGTAATTAATCGACCATATTAGTATGAGTTATCTTGACATAACACTTTGAAGTAGCATTCATATATGTTTCTACGGTATACCCAAAGACAAGACCATAGCCATGTAAAAATGCTCCTTGAAACCTTAATTAGATCTCACACGAACTAACTTTATACTAACTAACATTATATTAGCTCAAGGTTTTTTTGAAGCGTAACAACTTTTAAGTTAGAACATGATATAAAAACCCCAAGGTTTTTAGCTTCCGCTTGAGCATTTTACTGCTACAACAACGCAACATTTCACGTTTAAACTACATAGATCTTATTCACCTGATAGTTGATCGGTTAGCACTCCCGTAGAGTTTTGCCTAAAGGTTACTTAAATATGCTTAATCACTGAGGCTGAGGTATGAAAGAACGTCCATCGAAACAACTGGAGGAAAGAGATCTGAAGTAAAATGCTGGATTTTGGCTGAAACACTACTCTTTAAACTATTGGGATAAGAAGTGGGTGTGTTAAGCTTGTAACTGGGACAAATTCTGGCTAACTAACCTCACACTAGAAAATCTGTAATCCACTTATGGAATGAGTTACGTAGGATTCATATGCACCGGTGCCCTAAGCAAGCGTTTTAATTAATCGTATTGCAGCGTGAGATAACACAAATAATCATAGCTGATTTACGAGACAGCCATCGGTTACCTGCACCCGGCAGATGTAAAGTCCTATCCGTGGGGACAGAGGCAATTGCAAAAACATACATCGTGAAAGCTTCTGTTACGATGTGTGAGGCTTAAAAAGAATGGCACCGTAAATAAGACAAGGGGTGCTGACGAAATCGCTCAAGCACTAGCAACCCCAAGCAATGCTCAAATTACAAAAGCACACATATTTATATTTCTTTTAAATATATCACTTAGTGGATTAACCTGGCTTTCTGTATTCCAATTAGATTAATATTACACCCATGAAAAATAAATACAGCATTGTACGGCTAGTGTGAAACCAGAGTCAGCATTGCTTAGGGCATACAACGACCTACATAGAAATTCAGACATGGGTAGAGTGTCTCTGCTTGTTTTGCTCGATCTCTCGGCAGCTTTTGATAACATCGATTACAAAGTTCTTCTAGAGCGCCTCTCATCTCGCCTGGGAATCACTGGCACTGCTCTGCAGTGGTTCAGGTCCTATAATAATAATAATAATGTACTTGATAAAGCGCGCTCAGAGAATTTAATCTCTTTCTAGGCGCTTTACATTTGCTGCAAAGGGAAATGCAAATAAATGGTAAGTAAAATCATGCTTGAAAAACAAACAAATTGAATCACATGGTTAGGGGTGACATGCACAGGGTCAGCATGCAATATGTCAGTGGGAGACTCCAGAGCATTGATGTGAATGGAGAAAGATCATCTGAGGTACCTCAGAGATATGGCGTACCTCAGGGCTCCGTGCAAGGTCCAAATGTAAAGCACCTAGAGAGACTAAGTTCTCTGAGGGTGCTTTATCAAGTGCATTATTATCATTATTATATTAGTGATTGTCCATCTTCGGCATTCCTTAATAATGCAATTGTTGGTAGGCAACAGTAATTATAGTTTATTGCATTCAACCGTCTTTCTACGAGCTGGTTAAACACTTATAGTTGATTGCAATCGTCCGTCCGTCTATGAGCAGGTTATACACTTCCGTCAAGAACAGGATGATTAAAAATTAAATCTTTAAAATAATCTTGTATGAATCCTTCATCCAGAAGCATAAAAGTCTAAATATGTTAGTCTTAATCAACCCTGGAGAGTTATTTAAAAGTCCTAGTGGAAGATTACCTTCGAGGGATCAAACATAGCCTGAGAATCCGATTAAAAATAGGCTAGCAGTATTAGGCTGCCTTAACTCTTAATTTGAGTGCACTATTTAAGAATGTATCTAAGATATGTCATCAGTTATAATGCGACGTGATTTATAACACGGTATGGTTTCATTGAGTACAGGTCACCCCTCTTTATTTTGAATTTTTTCAGTAAGCATTACTATAGAAATACTTGACTTTAATATATTATAGATTTTATTTTTTGAGTAGTGTATTTCACATTTAATTTTCCAGTAGTTATTATTCACTCTAATAAGATATTCTAATTGCGAATATCTATTTAAACTTGGATTCCTTAAGATTATGTTTTCGCGTATTTATCGGAGCTCTATTGAATCACTCGCTTATGTTGGGATACCACATAAAATATGTCGGCGTACCTTTAGGGAATCGGGAAATTATCTTGGTGCCTCATTTTACGTACTGATACAGCAAGAAATATCTTAAGCATAAGGTAAGCAAATGCTTCTCGCTAAGTTGATTGTTATCCACAATATTAGGCGACGTGTGGGTATAAATTTTTAATCTTATGTAATTGTCGACTGTTTAAAGGCTGGTTTAGTGAGAATAAAAAGATATCCATAAAGTCAGAAATGCCTGAAATTTGGGCTGGAACCGACTGAACAGTTTGCAATGTAATGTATCTCCTATTATTATTGTTATCCTTATTGTAAACTTAGAAGACGTTAGGGCTGATAAAGTGACTGCCGCAGTAGTATAGGTAGAGGCCATGTAATGTAATGTAATGTATCTCCGTCTGTAACTCCGCAAAATCATAAAGACCATGTGGGTGTTACGCAGGAGAGTTTTGCATAGCCCACTCACAGCCTAAGCGGCTTTCGGTACGCACTCGGTAGCCAAAAGACTTCATCTCACACAACAAAGAGAAAGTATGAAGCATAGAAAAATCAGAAGAGCAGTTGAGGTTGTGAGTAGCATAGAAGTAGCAGCTCAGAACCGCTGAAAAGGATTATGTGCCATAGTCGGCAGCACGAGAGTAGTTGTCGTTGCGTAAAAAGTGTGGAAGTGAGTTCCACAGTCTAGGACCTGCAGAGCTAAGGCTTCTGTCGCCAACGGTCTTTAAGCGGAGGAATGGGACAGCTAATTTATTGTCCACACAGGACCTGAGGGCGCGAACAGGCTGAAACTGATGCAGCAGGTCAGCTAGGTACGAAGGAGCCAAGCCGTGGTGGGCCTTGTGGGACAGCGTAAGAACTTTGCTCTGTATCCTTTGCTCAACCAGCAACCATCCTAGCTTTTTCAGCAAGGGAGACACGTACTCAAACCGCTGGGACTTGAAGACTAGCCTTGCAGCCATATTCATAGTCCGCTGCAGTTGCAAAATAGCTTTCTTTGGTAGCCCAGCGAAAAGGGAATTACAATAATCAAGCCGAGACAGAACTAAAGAGCTAGTTAAATTGTTTACAAGCCACTGTGGGAGACAGCTTCTAATCTTGGATAGGGATCTGATGTGATGGCAAGCTGTAGAAGCAGTCTTCTGAATGAAGCTTTTGAAACTGAGGTAGCTGTCGAACACGACACCTAAATTTCGAGCACGTAGTGATGATCGCACAATAGCATCACCTCTAAGAACAGCAAAGTCTTTTAATCATGCCACACGCTTAGGGAGTCCTATGAGCTGCAGCTCGGTTTTACCATCATTTAATTTCAGGAAGTTTTCCGACATCCATGATCGAATATCGGCAAGGCAAGCATTCAGTTTCTCAGTTGTCGCAGCAGATTCCGACGGTTTGAATGACAAATACAACTGAGTATCGTCAGCATAGAAGTGATATTCTATTCCATGGGCCTTAATCACTTTTCCCAGAGGTTGTGTATAAATGGAGAACAGCAAGGGACCGATTACAGACCCTTGAGGGACTCCACAGGTGACCCTTCTCGTGTCTGAGACCTGACCCCCAGACGACACGGATTGAACACGATCAGACAAGTATGATTTCAATCACGCCAGTGTTTCGTCTGCCAGACCGGTCGTTGTTCTCAATCATTCAAGCGGAACGTCGTGATCGATGGTGTCGAAGGCAGCAGACAGATCTAGCAGAGCTAGGGCAGTGACATTTCCGTCGTCTTTACCACGTAGAATATCATTGTTAACACGGAGGAGAGCAGTTTCAGTAGAGTGCTGCCTCTTGAACCCTGATTGAAATTGATCTGACATTTCATTATTTTTAATATGTTCAGCCAGCTGCTTAGCAATACTTTTTTCAAGAATCTTTGATAAGAACGGAAGAAGGGAAACTGGGTGATAGTTTGCTAGGGCCTCTGTTTCTAATCCAGGCTTTTTAAGAATAGGTCTAACGATTGCCGATTTGAAGGACTTGGTGATGACCCCTCTTCCCAAAGAAGCATTACAAGTTTTGGCAATGGCAGGGCTAAGTTGGTCTGCTAGTGAAGACCACAGAGATGAAGGTATAGGGTCTTCAGGAGACGAGCTCTTTTCTGGACCTTATTAAGGCAGCCACATCGCATGCAGAAACATTGGAGAACCTTTTAAGGAAGGTCACAGTTTGAGAAACGGCGACTGCTTTGGTCGGAGGCGGCTTAATGGAGGCACGAATGTGCACAATATTTTCAGTAAAGAAGGCTGAAAACTTTTCGGCTGAGCCCTTAATATCTGGGGAGTCGGATCTCACAGCATTGGCCAGTAAATGGTTTACTGTCTCATAAATCTGTTTAGTGTCCGACTGGCAGGAATTCAGCTTTCTAATGAAAAAAGAAGCCCTGGTTTTTTAAGCTTTCGGGTGTAAACTCGAAGGAAGTCTTTAAAAGTGACTAGATCTTCCTCAGACCCCGATTTATTGAAATGACGTTCTAGCCTGCGCTTAACCCGGCGCCTCTTAAGGAGTTTTTTGTAAATTGAATGGAATATCCATGACTTTGAGCACCGATAGAGAGAACGGGAGCATGCTTGTCAAGAGCACTCCTGAGTGTCACGTTCATCGCATCAGTGAGTGTATCAAGGCTGCCGGTCGAGTCTGAATGCAGATCAAGAAGACCTGCATCACACACAGATTTCAAAGACTTGTCTATGTCAATGCTTTGTAGTTACGTAGTTTGGCAAAGTCGACATCGCCCTGTACGTACGAGGGAGCAGGAACAGTAAACGGGACCAAACAATGATCTGAGAGGGTCAGTGGGCACACCACAAGGTCAGTGGAGAGGACATCCTTAGTGATCACGAGATCTAGAATATGGCCACCGACGTGGGTGCTATGATTAACGTGTTGGGCCAAACCAAAATTCTCCAGAAAGTCAAGAAATGAGCGAACCTGGCTGTTGTTAGGGCTGTCAACGTGAATGTTGAAGTCTCCTAAAATCAGTAACGGCCTGTCACACACAAATATTTTATCGAGGAACTCTGAAAACTCCTCTATAAACAAGTTTAGACAGCCAGAAGGAAGTCAACAGTGAGAGGCATTGTCTTTGATGAAGACCTGATTGCAACCGATTCAAACGATGACCGGTGCGAGAAACTGCACATTTTATAGCCAAATGATTCGCGAACAACAATTGCAACCCCGCCACCAACCTTGTCAGAACGCATGGACTGATAGAATGAAAACCCGGGTGGAGTGGTCTCAGAAATACAGTTACTGGAACAAGGTGTCATCCAGGTTTCGGTAAGCAGAAATTCATCTAGCTTATCCTGGACCACCTGATCTCGGATAAGGCACCCCTTGGTTTTTAGCGAGCGGACATTTAGTAGGCGGAATTTAAGAGGCTGTCGAACAGCTGGGCGACGGCGATGAAGTGGCTTGTATTCTCTACCGTTTGCGTCCGGCCCGGCGGACGCTGGCTCTTCGAATTCGATATGGACCTTAGTAACGGCCGTTGAACGACGTTTCACAACGTGCTGGGCTACGGCGGGTGGGCTACTACCGCAACAAGTACTATTCAGCGCTTTAAACTTTCGAGTCGTAGGTTTGATAGCCGAGCTGTTGATAGGGCGAACGCAGGATGCAGGAAGGTCCTCACTGACCTGTCGGAGAAGGCCCGCCGGTAGGTATCGACTAATGGCGACATCGCACCTTACAATAAGCAGGTCCTGTTTTGTGTAGCATATCTGAGGACAGCTCATAAACAGTCACAGCGAAGATAGCAGCTGAATACCCGAAGGTATTACGGAGAAATCAAGTAAAGGTCCACACCACGCTAGGAGTCGAGCAAGTGCTCTTTCTGCAGGGGGGTCGCCTTTCAGTTTCACGAACTAGCCTAAGTGGTCCTGCCAGCATATATCCTCAAGTTCCTTAATCCATCGCCCAGTACCAGGCTGTCTTGAGTTCCCACCCACACCCCTGCGACGACGAATCAGCCATCTTCAAGAGAGAACAGAAGGTCATTGAGCGAGAAGATACTGCATGTATATATTTCCTTTTCAAAAACGTGGCGGGGCAAGAATGACTGCTACACATTTAATCAGAAAGAAAGACCTCAAGAATCTGATTGATATCATTATCTTACCAAGTCAATGCTAAGTTTCTGAAAATTTGGGAACTATAACTGTAGCTGTTTGTATGAAAGTGTGAAAGTAACCGATCAAGTACTCACATACTTTTTTCACTTTTCCACCTTTTAATGGGCTTTTTTCTATTTTTACCTGGAGGGTCTACTCGGGGCTCTAGAGATCAACTGTAACTGATTACCTGTAACTCGTAGAAATCCTCAAATCCTGTTGAGACTCTGCATTTAGTTCGTATGCTCCCAAATCCTGGAATTCACTCGCGACTTCCGTCACGACATCCCCTGACTTGACCACATTTAAAAAGAGATTAGAAACGCACCTATTTATGACAGCATTTAGTGGGTCCATGCAACGAGTCCTTTATGCGCTTGTGCGTTCTGACACTGATGCATACTGCTGCTAACCGCATATTGCGCGCTGACGCTGTGCTTATCACCCCTCACCATGTTATTTATGTTGTTTATCAAGCATGATACCACTCACCATTTGATCATGCTTCCGTTGCCGCGAATTTAAAGCACCTTATGAGAGATTGAGTTCTCTGAGGGTCCTTTATCAAGTGTATTATTGATAATATTATAATTGCAAGGTGAGTGCCTTCACCGATATGCTCATCTGTCTGCTCTGGCTGCTTATTCACATCAGCATTCGCTTCTGCTCTACTTTATCTTTCTATGCTTAACTAACCTATAAATTAATTTTCTGTTAATCATCGTCTCTTTTTTTCATTCTCTCTCTCTCTCTTTCTCTCTCTCTCTCTTTCTCTCTCTCTCTCTCTCTCTCTCTCTCTCTCTCTCTCTCTCTCTCTCTCTCTCTCTCTTCTCTCTCTCTCTCTCTCTCTCTCTCTCTCTCTCTCTCTCTCTCTCTCTCTCTCTCTCTCTCTCTCTCTCTCTCTCTCTCTCTCTCTCTCTGACTATCCCCCTCTCTGTCTCTCCCTCTCTCTCTCTCTCTTTCTCTCCCTCTATCCGTATTTCTCTCCCGTCTCTTTTTTCCCCTGCTCCTACCAGTACTGTACGGTTAGGCTAATACGTTGCTCTCCCTTATCTTCTCTGATCAATTCACCTCTCTCTTTAGTCTCTCTCTCTCCCTGTCTTTTCTTTTTTGTTCCGTTTCCCGCGGACTGGCTGCATTTTGGGAATTGACAGAGCTGAAGGATGCTTTCTAAAGGACGCCTGAAATGCTTGATGAAGCTCCTAGACCAGGCCGGTGCAGCGAAAACACACCCTCAAAGCGTTAGAGGAACGACACCTAACGTTGCATCTGCACGTATTACCGTCAAAGACCTTTGGCGATTGTGACTAGAATGTTTCTCCTTAGGTTCCTATGAGGCAGCATTGCCATTTTGGAGTTTCTAATGGGCTTTAAGACTGAATAGTTCGGCAGCTTCAGTGCCAAGCTACATGACAAGAATGAATGAATTAGATGCTTTTTCAAATGTCTTGAGAAGGAATTAGGACTGATCCTTTTCGGTCTCCAGCCTACTTTCAATGCAAGGGCACCCTCTATTGTGCGATTGTTGCTGAGCCGTGATGGCACACTACGTAAGGCGGTTGCTTTCACGACCTCAAGACCTAATCTACTAGGAATTATTTATTTTATTTATATCTAACGTAGCCACCACTTTGACTTAGCAGTCCCTGGCCTTGTAGGCAAGCGAAGATTCTTGGGAAAATTGTCCATCAATTACAATACTCGCTGATTGCTGCTGGACGCTTCTCAAGATTCTCCCAAACAGTGGTACAAGAGAAAGACAAAGAAATCTAACCACCAATCTGTAACCTCATTTGTAAAGGTATTATATGTAGGCTTAACTACTATTGGCATCTGGTGATGGAAACATTAATTTATTGCAGGTCAAAAAATTAGGGCCAATTTTGAAAATTGACATTCGTATTTGTGTTGAGAAAACACAAATTGATAAGAACATGACTAATTGTTTTTCAGTAACGTGACTTATGTTAATAATTTATTTATCAGCGCTACATCATAGCCTTTCTATAGATGTAAATGTGATTGAAACATTGTCAAATCCTTAAATAGGACGAATCGAAGCGTGGCTGACCTTAGAGCCCCAGAAAAGACAAAGTTTCGAGAGAGTCTTGTAAATAACAGGACGGGTAGTGTAGACTTGGAGTATGCTGCCTCTCTCTGTTCTTGTAACAGCCAATGCGGTTCTCTCAGCTATCGAGAACTCATGCCCACTGTGGGCAAGAGTGCAGACTTACGATTATCCGGAGGATGGAAAGCCAAATCGTCTCTCAGGATCCGGAAAACGCCTGAGCTCGTGAGGGTGCTCATTTGAACTGGAACTGGCTTGGAAATCGACGTGGAGAACATCGTCTCTGAAATAAAGTGAGTGCACGGAATCACGTGAAATTGCATTGCTATGAATGAGACCATTCGATTCAACGATGATTTTGAAATGAGAGCATACAGTCATGTTTTATAAACTCAGTTTATATTGACCATTTGAGGAGAACATTGCATTCAAGCATAGGGAAAGCCACCTTTTGAATCTTGTAAATAGGCAGCCAGATGCCTGTGGAGGTCAGTTGCTTATTTTCAGCCATGCACGCCCTGTGAGCTCGCCTTAGTTATTTGCAAGATGGATTAGAATAAATCTGCTAAGCAAGGAAGAGCGAGTTGAAACTCAAGTGATGCCTAGCCCTGCTGAGTGGCCGCGATGCGAAACAATCCTGAGCGAGTACCACAGTCTTGTAACTGCGACATTCACCTTGACATTCAGTGCAGCAGAGAATTAAAAACGGAAATCCTGTCTTTTTGACGCGGCCTGAGAGGTGATCGCGGCGGAGTTAACATGAACTCCTGCCTCGCGATCCTGCTAATGGGCAGTACGTTTGCATGCATGACGTTCAGCGGGAGCATTTTAGTTTGCAGCCTTAGAACCAAAGACCAGACCGTGCGTATCTTATAGACCATCCACCTTTCGAGCATCTACCTTTGCTGCTGAAGGTTTTGAGTGTGACCACCGCTAGGAGCAGTGATAGGACACTCCTCGGTGGTCCAGGCAAAACTTGATTAACCACAAGCAGGCTGGGCAGAGACCATTCGGAGCGTATACTCAGGACAAGACATCAGTCTCGTGAGGAGAATTGTAAATGCGGGCCATCACCAAGACTTTTTGTGGCAGGCAGAGATCACCTGTCTGTAGACACGGATGAGTGAGTCGTACAACGTTAGCACCTAGAGTTATATACCTATTCGCTTTTGGGGAAAAACCAATTGAGATTGTTTCGCTTGATTAGATAGGTCTTTTGCTACAGACATGTTTTAAATGACGAAAGAACAGTATCTAACAGCGATCTTTTGATAGCTGTCAATCTCTATGGTCACATGGAGTTAGATTATGGTCGCAGTAAAAAGTTTCAGAATGAACGTGGATCTATGCAAATACTATTGCCAGCCTCAAGCCGTGAAAAGATTTTAATTTATTTCTCGAGTCCAAGCGAAAAGTGGTTTATTAAGCTTTGCTACCTGCAAAGGCAGAGGATGCGCTCAAGGGTAGGTGGCGGGGAGGGGGGCTTCACTGAGAAATCTTAACCACCTTTCCCTTTTCGGGTATCTAAGGCGCCCGTTAGGTTGCCTATCGGTCAGCTCCACAAATATCAGATGCAAGAGATCACGGGCTCTAATTATGCTGAATTGTAGGCTTCCCTTGTCAGTTAGCACTGGACTGTATCGTAGCGTTCACACCGACGGAAGATCTTGACGCTGGCTGAGGCACACTAACCTCACAGTTGAGCCAGGTCGGTGGCGTATGTTCTCGCTCACACAATGTCATCCAAACCGTAGTTTATACTGTGTCATGGGCCCGCGATTCTATTTCACCATTACACTTTCATACCGAGGCATTTCTAGCTTCAGTTAGAAAAAGCTATCATTGATTCAAATCTAAGTTGGCTGAGGATATTCTCTTACTTCTCCGGACCTTTAGTCACCGGGAAGCCGAAAGCTAATTTTAAAATTCAAAACGTCGTGAACATCCTCTCGCTACGCCTATGTGTCTGAGGAAAGGCTAGCCAGGAATTTAAACTCTTTGCTGTCCACTTTAAGCTCAGCTGGCAAAAGAATGTCTATAACAAAGGAAACTGTCAGCGTATTGAGACTGGGAATAAACGTAGCAAGTGCCAAAACGATACAACTAAGCCATACATTAAGAATAATTATGGCCATGACACACAATTACGACTCAATCGCCCTTCATTGTAATTCACTTCTCTGTCTCTATTTCTCTCTCTCTCTCTCTCTCTCTCTCTCTCTCTCTCTCTCTCTCTCTCTCTCTCTCTTTCTCTCTTACTTTCTCTCTCTCTCTCTCTCTCTCTCTCTCTCTCTCTCTCTCTCTCTCTCTCTCTCTCTCTCTCTCTCTCTCTCTCTCTCTCTCTCTCTCTCTCTCTCTCTGTGCCTTCGTCCATCATCGTCCTTTCCCCTATTTCTCAACTTTTAACTCCTCTTTCTTCCTTCTCCTCCTCTTCATCCTCCTCATTCATTTCCTGTTGTTCTTTCTCCATTTCACGGGTTTACGTACACGGCTAGTTTGAACATCCCAGTGGTCTGACCGTGTGTCTTCTTTGCTAAAAGAGCTAAGACCGCTTTAGGTTGATCAACACATACAGAGCAAATATCTTAAGCTGACCCACATGGCCCGCCGCTGCTCGGCTCCTCCATACACAGATGAACTGCTGCACCATGTTCAACCTCGTCGTGCCCACAAGTCCTGTTTGGACTATAAATTATCTTCTCTATTACTCCGCTAAAACATCGTTGCCAACATAAGCTTTTTCTCTGCAAGTCATAGATTATCAAACTCACTTCCACAATTTTTACGCAACGTTTATTCTTCTGCTGCCGACCATGGCACATTATTTTCAGACGTCCTGGGCTGCTACCTTCATGTTACTCACCACCTTAATTCTCTCCTCACTTGGCTATTTTTCTCACTTTATTTTTGTTGCGTGAGATGAAGTATGTTGGCTACCGAAAGCTTACCAGAAGCCGCTCAGGCTGTAAGTGCGCTATAAAAAAAACTCTAATGCATAGCACCCAGTCGTTGTGGCTTCGTCGAGTAGCAGACTGAGATGCATTACACGAGATTACACTGCTTTAAATACTAACTTTGACTAACCTCGAGAAACAAATGAGGCGCTCAGATGCGCAGTAAACGGCTAAAGATATGTCCCAAGCATACGATTTAGTCGTACTGAGTACATACTTCTGAGTAGTCTTGTGTTGAGTTGACTCACGTGGCACTCGAAGCTGCTTGCAAGTGTCGCTACGAAGTTAGTTTACTTTTGACAGTTCTTTGATTTCCAGTCAAAATCGCTCATTAGCTGTTCAAAGTTCTATTAATCCGGTGGCTGACTGAGAGTATTCATGGTTGTACAGCATGTTGCCATGCAAGGTCTGTATGACCTGATTAGCAGTGGGCTTACGTATGTTATCGTCCCTCAGACGCAAACTGTAGTTCGTGGTAAACACTCCCGTTCATTATTCTGGGAATTTGATGAAGCAACCAGATACTGTTGCTGGTGATGGAGCCCCTGACCGCGATTCTGCTGTCCCCGTGTCTCGTACTGATTACAAAGAGAGTGCTCTTAATCCTGCTCAGCTACTCTTAGGCTGACGGAGAAGTGACATTAATTATTCCCCATAGCCTACATTTGTTCTTGTCGATGCCAGAGATCAAGCGACAGTCTTCAACCGACCAGTGAGCATAGCGATCAGCACATTTCAGCCTGGCGGCTCTACGTCTTTTGCTGAGCACCACTGCCTTCTTCACTACTCTACGAAAAGGTGCCCCCATAGGCCGATGGATGACTCGTCATGGTCCAGCCAGCGTTTGTCGCCGCCGCTGCTTCCTGCATCTGCTTAAGCTGAGCCAAGCTAGCCCTTCTACGGAAGAGGGCATATTTTTTCCGCCAAACAGTGCCTCGTGCTATGTATGATATCAGTCTAGTTTAGGGATTTCAGCCTGAAGCAGTTCGTAGTAGATGCACTACTTACGAACTGACTCAGTTTGAATTAAAGGCAGATTGAGCTCGATCCCAAGACCGATCTTAGCAACCTTTACGTTCCTAACGTCTTGTTTTCTAAATTCTAAAAGTGTGCTCTAATTGAACTCACCAAGCCCTTTTGTTTTGGGCATTTATAATAATAATGATAAGGCACTTGATAAAGCTCCCTCAGAGAACTTAATCTCTTTCTAGGTGCTTTACATTTACTACAAAGGGAAATGCAATTGAATGGTGAGTAATATCATGCTTGATAAACAAACAAAATGAATAACATGGTTAAAGGCGACATGCACATGGTCAGCATGCATAAGCACATCCAGGACTAATCACGAGAACCCACTAAATGCTGTCCTAAATTGGTGTGTTTTTAAGTTCTTTTTAAATGTGGTCGGGTCAGGGGATGTTCTGACGCAGGTCGGTAGGGAGTTCCAGGCTTTGGGATAATACGAACTAAATGCACGGTCTCCAAAGGATTTCGGGTTTGTACGAAGTATCGATAGATTCCGAAAAGCAGGTGGTACGATGCTTTGCCTGGTGGGGAGTACACCTGAGAGATAGGATGGAGCCATACAATGAAGGCACCTAAAAGTGAGCAACAAAACCTTAAAGTCAGTCCATTGCTTGACTGGTAGCCAGTGCAGGTCGGCGAGAAGTGGAGTAATGTGGCAACTGCAACGCTCACGACAGACAAGCCTAATTGCAGAGTTTTGCACCAGCTGCAATCGCCTGATCGCACATGCTGGTAGGCCAGTAAGCAGTGAGTTGCAGAAGTCGAGACGGGATGTCACGAATGCATGGACCAACTTGGACGTGGTATCCTTATCTAAACAAGCCCGAATTTTAGCAATGTTATGAAGCTGAAAATAGGCGGATTTGACTGTGGAGCTGATATGGTCGTCTAGCAAGAGGTCGCTTTGGAATATGACACCTAGATTTCGAGCTGATTCAACCGGAGATATGCTGGCACAGCCAATTTTGAGCGTCAGCCTTTCCAATTTGTGAGTCACACTGGGTTCGCCCAAAAGTAGGAAGTTAGTTTTATCATCGTTTAGTTTTAGCAAATTTGCTGCCATCCGTATGCGGATGTCATCAATGCATGCAGCAACTGAGTTTAGAGAATTTGAGGTGCTCGAAGGCTGGGAGGGATCAAAGCAAAGGTACAACTGAGTGTCATCCGCATAGAAGTGAAAGCCAAGATTGTGCTTGGCAATCACATCAGCAAGAGGGAGAGTATAAACCGTGAAAAGAACCGGACCTAGCACGGAGCCCTGGGGTACCCCATATTTCAGAGGTACCTCGGATGATCTCTGTCCATTCACGTCAATACTCTGGAGTCTCCCACTGAGATAGGACCTGAACCACTGTGGAGCAGTGCCAGTGATTCCCAGGCGAGATGAGAGGCGCTCTAGAAGAACTTTGTGATCGATGGTATCAAAAGCTGCCGAAAGATTAAGCAAAACAAGTAGAGACACTCAACCCATATCTGCATTCCTAAGTAGGTCGTTGTATACACTAAGTAATGCTGACTTAGTGGAGTGACTAGCTTTAAAGCAAGACTGGAACTTGCTAGCAAGGTGTGATGTTTCGATTTGTACATCAATGGTATTTACCATAAAGACAGTGTGTACGGATTGGAAAAAAGAAACATCGCATGAGTTACTCACGTCGTCTTTAGCAAAAACATGTTCGAAATCAATTTTTACTGTGAATATATCATGAGTATGTGCTCCTCACATGCACCTTTGATGTCGCCAATCGCTTGAAGATCTTCCTTTTGAGCAAACGAGAAGCACCTACCAATAAACCTAGCTCCCTTTGGATGCCACAGAATTTTTTCATTACTATTGTAATCACTATTGACAATCAGAGAGAAAACGATGCTACATTTCTCAAGTCCGCCCTTTGTAATGACAAAGAAGACTGCTTGTCGATGTCAAGGCTTTTGCTGGGCAGCTGGATGTCTTTGCTTTTTGCACATACTTTGGCTGGCTTCTTTTTTTGGTTGTCTGTTTGCATTCGAGTCGTCTTCTTTGGTTTTTGCATTTAGATTTCCAGTTGGTGAATTTAATGCTGTGTTTTCGTGAATCTGCATTTTAACAAGCTTTTGCTGTTAAAAAACCTGCCGCGCTTGCTAAATCAGTGCAATTTAAAGCCGATAATTAGAATTCTTGATTTAATTTTACATTCGCCTAATTGCTCACTGACTGACTTTGAAAATATACCATTTTCATTCAATTATGCCATAGTTCATGGAGATTTGTATCTCGTTGTTCGGTTCGCAGTATTGAAGCTCTAATTTCTATAATGATATATGTATCTTGGGTCTACGTGCTGAAACTAATGGCTTTAAATGCTATCAACCTGACCATTCGTAAAGACTAGAGTTTGGAAGACTTATAGATGTGAATTTCGGTGCTTTGGCTTTGTTCGGTTGTATAACTTATAGAGAAGACTAAGAGAGCCGTGAAGACACTGCCTGCAATTAATGCATTGAAATCTCTTATAGAGCTTGATATGGTGACCTATCAGATATTAGTCACCTATTTAGATGGCTTCGCTAGGTTTCTTATATTTGCTCCAGCCGAGAGCAGCCTTAATTTAAGGAAAGACCGTATTCTATGAGCCTAATTTGAATTGGAAAATGCTTCAAATCATTAGCCGTTCATTAATCATAAGTATTGGGAACTAAATATCTGATAATCTTTCGGTTGAGAAAGTACGAACTGGATATCTGTACTCACGGTCAGCCTAATAAATGCAGGCATTAATTGACTGCCTGTGTGAACATCTTACGGCACAACCTTGACAATAAAGTGCTAGCATTTCAACAGCTCACTACCTTGTCGCTTACCAGTTGCGAGCCTCCTCGATGTCACACACACCCTAACCCGCATCCATCTTGTCTGGCAGACAGAGGACACTTCCCTCCCTACGCTTTTATAAAGTGGAGGCATCCTTCCCTGCCTGCGGTTTGACATCGAATCTGTTGTTCTTCTTGCTTCTACGGCAGCGGAATAAATAGTCACAACTTGAGTTTTTGTTGGTATCCGTGTACGAACAGGCTCGCCATCACCTTACCACTAGGCTAAGATCCTGGCGGTTAAAATGGTTTCTTTGGGCTTCGAGCAGGTGTACTGCAGCGGTACGCTCAAAGCTATTGCTGTGAAGATACAGTCCTCAGTGGCTGTCGTGTGATAATAGCCTAGTTAGTACGCTGATTTGCTTTTGTACTCTTGGCACTCTTGAATGCCGTCACGCCCCGATATGATTGCCATGTAGCCTGCGTCGAAACTGTATCTGCACTTCAGTAGCATTATACTGCAAGGTGCTCGATTCATCAGCATGGGACACGTGTTAGGAAGAATTAAGGGAGCTACGTTCACTGTGCTTTAAACACAAGACACTTGTACACGAGCCAAAACAAGGTTTTCCTAACGGTCTGCACTCTTCCTTGGCAGGCCACGAACGATCATTACGGTCAAGATAGTGCAGGTGGAATTGAAAAGAAGAAGAAACATCCCGCCAGTTTCTCAGTTCGCCAGATGAGTGTAAACGTGATCGCGATTTATTAATCCACAGAGTTTATACAAACTACATGCTCGCCACACGCAACCGTGGGTTGCCGAACATTTGACTCGCTTACTTTTTAGCAAACCATAAGTGCTTTAGAAACGATTTTGCTCTCGTGACCTTTAATGCGTTCACAATTATTTTTACGAGGAATTTATTTTTAAGAGGATGTGAAACTGCTTTCAGTTTTGGATTTAAACGGATACTTAAAAATGTATCTATTCAAAACAGCTTTTAGTGGGTCCCTGTGATTAGTCCTTTATGAGCTTATGCGTTCTGACACTGCATGCTGCTACTAACCATACTTACATGCCGACCCTGTGCATGTCACCTTTAACCACGTTATTCATGGTGTTCATCAAGCATGATATTACTCACCATTCGGACGCATTTACCTTTGCAGCAAATGCAAGCACCTAGAAAGAGATAGATTTCTCTGAGGGTGATTTATCAAGTGAATTATTATTATTGTTATCACAGCTTTTCCTACATTTTTCATGCATCTTTGTCAATTTATCACAGGTTAAACATCTGACCTCGATACAATCCATTTTTGTTACTAGGTACCTGCTTCCTGGCCACTTGCCCAATCATAGATGTAGCTGAATCTGAAATAAACCTTTGAAGTTGTGCATAAATAATTACGAACGTGGTTCAATATGGGTTTAGTCTCAATACCTTGCCCCTTCGGTGAGCCTATAGCAGCGCTCCATTACTAGCATGGGCAGCTTACCTGATGCCTGACAAGACAAGTAGAGCAGCAGCATCGAATGGCAAAAGAAGCGAGCAAAGATGGCCATCCTGTAGGTTCGCCGAACTTCACTCGTTTGAAACGGGACGGCTACTGCTAATATAGCAAATGGAGTCCCTGATGGTAGGCACGCCTCTAGCAGATTGGGCGGGTCCGCAAGCTGCTTGATTGATTGGGTGTCCCTTTGGGAAGACCAGCCTATTTCCTAACGAACGTGTCCTTTCTCTTCCGGGAGACCGAATTTCCGCGTCAGGAATCTTCCTGCTAAAGGCAATGCGGGTACGCCTGGGGATACTTGTGTGCCCACACACAGCGATCTGGTGATCGCTGCGGCTTTAAGGGCCATGGGGCCACGGGGAAGCACAGACGAACGGCTTCAGCTCCATCTCTCAAAGATAGCAGCTGCCGAAAGCTGCTCGCCCTACTCGCCCTAGCTCAGCCAGCCAACTCTGGTGGCTCCAACGAATTGAGTCTGAAGAATGCGGCTCTCCTCGCTGCTACTGGCGGTTCCACTTCCAGGCGGTTGCTTTCGCAACCTCTGTCCCGAGGTCGTGGGTTCGATTCCTGCGGTGGGCAATCCTTTATCGCCACTGCAAGTGGTGGTGATAGCCGTGAAGGCTCTTCTGTCACTATACAAAAAAAGACTGTTAAAGCAGCTAGGATTTTGTTTCAGGGGTTTTGGCAAAGGTCAACTTTGGTGAGGTCGCACTTTTGTCGGGGCTCTCATTGCACCCACGGCCATGCAGAGGCTAGATTGTGGGCTACCTAAACTAGGGAGCCTCACTCTCTATTGAAGGCCCGCCTGCCACCGCGAATGATTCAAATGTAGCTGCTATCCTGCCATTTTGGGACACGTCACCACTTCAGGCAGAGATTGGACTGTCAGAAGCATCGAACACAAGACAAGTATGGCGTGAAAGGCGAGCCCACCGAGATCTCTAATCATTCAGCAGCTACAAGGATTGTATCGGCCGGTGCAACATGGAAATGCGAAAAACGGCAAGATGCTATCGGAGTGACAGATTATTTCCTTTCCTTCAGCAAACTATTGCCTAGCCAAAATGCATGTGATTGCTCAGGTCAGCTGAAAGACGATTTCGTGCACATGTCATGAAGCATACTTACTTTGGGTGAGCTCATGCCCAAAATGATGCGTGATGTTTTTTTTAAATTATGGATCATCTCCGATAGAACACTAAATTTCTCCTCTAATGATGCATTTCAGAATGTAATTGAAAGAGTTCAATCTTGCTGGAAGAATTCTTACCAGCTATGATTGAGCTCTTCACTCTTGTGATTGGCTTTAATCTGCTGCTCAAATTCAATGGTCATTGGATATGCGTCATGCAGCAAGCCGCTGCGCCCTATCTTTCCTGTATCAGGAGCTGCAGCGACATGCAGGGTGTCGTGGTTCATAGTTTTTCTGCTGGAGGCGATCCTCAGTGGAAATTTGGCCGCTTGTCGGTCAACCTCTACCGATTTAGCCATTTCAACCAGATTATTCTTTAGCAGCTGGAATTGCCCCACGATCGAGTTAGCTGAAAACGCTGTCCAGTTTGTTTCTGGGATACAGTACAGTAGCATTCGGAAAGCATAGCAAGAATATTAGGTTTCAAATGATTTCAGAAGCCGAGGAGCACGAGAGCAGAAGTGGGAACCGAGTGGAAGCCGATGAGTCGAGGCTTCCTGCAACCGTAGGTAACCGTTGGTAACAGATTTATTTTCTCTGGCGGGAAGCGATAGGTTAATGTAAACCTCCTGGATAAAGATTAATCTCGCCTGGGGTGCTACGCTAGCGAATCACTATTATTATAATTATTATTATTATTATTACTATTATTACTCCAATGTAAATCATGCAGCCACCTCTGTCAAAATAGTCACTGTAACTTGCCGAGGCTTTCTAAGGTGCACTCCATACTGCTCTGCTCTATTAGAGATCACTGCTCAGATAGCAGGACCGATACGATCTACGCCTATTCGAAAAATGCTCGCTCAGTCTCTCTCTCTCGCTCTCTTCCTCTCTCACTCTTTCTCTCTCGTTCTCTCACTCTCTCTCTCTCTTTTTCTCCTTCTTTCTCACTATCTCTCACTCCCTCGGTGTGTATCTACCTCTATCAATCTCTTTTTCTTTCTGGGCGACGTCATCTCCAGAACACAATCTTGGCTTTCATTTCTTTGCTGGTGACACTCATTCAATCTGCCCTTCTATCCTCCTATACGTTGTTGAGTACGTGACTGACTGAATTTTCTATTCAGTCTGAATTTTTTACATTTTCATTTTGAAGGCCATCATCTTTCTGAAACTTACAGATAATAAGAGCAGCCCAACAACTATGTGCAAGCCTGGTATCATCCTTAGTTTCAGGCAAGTTGCATGACTTCGCTATCGAGATTGATCAAGATAGCATCACTCCAGTGACGTCTTCCCGTAATCTACATATACTATTCCAGGATGCATTTTCATTGGATTTGAATATTACCACTATTGTCATTTTGGCCTACTATAAGCTCAGGAGCATAGCTAAAATAATGGTGTACTTTGATAAGATTACGAAAGCAAATATAATGCATGTGTCTGTGCCGCGGCGGCTAGTTTATTTCAGTTCCATTTGGTCGAGACTCTCAGTGAGCGCCCTCGATTGCCTTCAACTGGTGCAAAGCTCGGCGACTCGTCCGATCTGGCAATGAAAAGACAGCTGATTCATCTCTCGAATTTTGTGTGAGCTTGACTGGCTTCCTACTAAACATCGAAAAATCGATTTCAAGGCCCTCAGTCTGACTTACACGACGCTTCACTCGCCCCACCAACCTAATCATCCAACTTCCTTGCTGTTTAAGTGTGCTCTCCCAACACCTGCTCCTCGGATTCCGGTCGTCTCATCGCCCCTCCTATTCAATTAAATTCTGTTGGTGATAAAGCCATTAGTTCGGATGCACCAATACTCTGGACCTCCTTTCCAGCTTCAATCACTACCTGCTGTGGCCCCTCTGGCTACCGTATGTCTACAGGCTTTCAGTGCGCTATAGAAAGCTCTCCTGCCTATTTACCCCTTGGTCTCAGAGGCTTTAAGGAGTTACAATCCGAGATTGCTTTCCATTAGCCTCAGCTATAATGCGTCTGCTCCGTTCATCTTTTAATTCGTTATGGTGAACTTGTTAGGTTTATTCCTGAATACCTTACATGCTTACCGGATAATAATTACATGAATATTAGCAACCAGAAGTTCAATTAACCTGTAGCTCTGAGTTTTTTGCTGTAGGAAGCTGGCCTAAGGACGATTCAATTAACCTGTAGCTCTGAGTTTTTTGCTGTAGGAAGCTGGCCTAAGGACGATATTTTTAACTTGTATGCTTGGCTAAGCGTAATGCTATGCATGTCATTAATCATGTTACTTATTTTTTGCAGTGATTTATAAAGTGCCTGGATAGAGATTTCGTCCCCTTGTGAACTTAAGCAACTACCGCCCAGTCTCCCTTCTACCATTCCTATCAAAGACACTGGAACGGGTCGTGGCGGACCAGCTGAACTCGTATATCGAAACCTCACACCTTGTAAGTAAGTTCCAGTCTGGCTTTAGAGCTAATCACTCCACAGAGTCAGCATTACTTAGTGTATACAACGACCTACTTAGGAATGCAGACATGGGTAGAGTGTCTCTGCTTTTTTTCTCGATCTTTCGGCAGCTTTTGACACCATCGATCACAAAGTTCTTCTAGAGCGCCTCTCATCTCGCCTGGGAATCACTGGCACTGCTCTGCAGTGGTTCAGGTCCTATCTCAGTGGGAGACTCCAGATTATTGGCGTGAATGGAAAAAGATCATCTGAAGTACCTCTTAAATATGGAGTACCTCAGGGCTCCATGCTAGGTCGGTTCTTTTCACGGTTTATACTCTCCCTCTTGCTGATGTGATTGCCAAGCACAATCTAGGCTTTCACTTCTATGCGGATGACACTCAGTTGTACCTTTGCTTTGATCCCTCCCAGCCTTCGAGCACCTCAAATTCCCTAAACTCAGTTGCTGCATGCATTGATGACATCCACACATGGATGGCAGCAAATTTTCTAAAAATAGACGATGGTAAAACTAACTTACTAGTTATGGGCAAACCCAGTGTCATTCAGAGATTGGAAAGGCTGACTCTCAAAGTTAGCTCTGCCAGCATATCTCATCAGCACGAGAGTAGTTTTCGTTGCATAAGAATTGCCGATGCGATTTCCTACGGAGTATAGGACCTACAGAGCGAAAGCTTCTGTCGCCAACGGTCTTTAAGCTGAGGAATGAAACAGCTAATTTATTGTCCACACAGGACCTGAGGGCGCGAACCTGCTGAAACTGATGCAGCAGTTCAGCTAGGTACGAAGGAGCCAAGCCGTTGCAGGCCTTGTGGGTCAGCGTAAGAACTTTGCTTTGTATCAGTTGCACCACCGCCGTCCACCCTAGCTCTTTTAGCAAAGGAGGCACGTTCTCAAACCTCCGGGACTTGAAAACTAGCCTTGCAGCCATATTCATATTCCGCTGCAGCGGCCTAGTTGCTTTCTTTAGTAGCCCAGCGAAAAGGGAATGTCAATAATCAAGCTGAGATAGAACTAAGGAGCTAGTTACCCAATGTGGGAGAAAGTTCCTAATCTTGGATAGGATTAGACGTGATGGCTAGCTGTTGAAGCAGTCCTCTGAATGAAGCTTTTAAAATTGAGGCAGCTTTTGAAAACGATACCTAAATTTCGAGCACGTTGTGATGGTCGCACGACAGCATCACCTATTACAAGATCAAAGCCTTTCAATTCAGCCACACGCTTAAGGTGTGCTATGAGCAGCATTTCGTTTTTATTGTAATTTAGTTTCAAGAAGTTTTCCGACATCCAGGATCAAATGTCGGCAAGGCAAGCATTCAGTTTCTCAGTTGCTGCAGCAGAATCCGACGGTTTGAATGACAAATACAGCTCAGTACCGTCAGCATAAAAGTGATATCATATTCCATGGGCCTTAATCACTTTTCCCAGAGGTTGTGTATAAATGGAGAACAGCAAGGTATCGAGTACAGACCCTCGAGGAACTCCACAGGTGACCCGTCCCGTGCGCGAGACCTGACCCCCACACGACATGGATTGAACACGATCTGACAAGTACGATTTAAACTCCGCCAGTGCTTCGGCTGCCAGACCGATCGTTGTTCTCAATTGTTCAAGTAGTTCATCGTGATCAACGGTGTCGAAGGCAGCTGACAGATCTAGCAGAGCTAGGGCAGCGATATTCCCGTCATCGTTGCCACGTATAATGTCATTGTTTACACGGATGAGAGCAGTTTCAGTGGAGTGCTGCCTCTTCTGAAATTTCATTATTTTCAATATGTTCGACCAGCGGCTTAGCAACAGTTTTTTCAAGAGTTTTTAACGAGATAGGAAGAAGGGAAACTGGGCAATAGTTGGCAAGGACCTCTGTCTCTAATCCAGGCTTTTTAAGTATGGGTCGAACGATTGCCGATTTGAAGGACTTGGGGACGACCCCTTTTTCTCTGAGAAGGATTAAAAATCTCACTTATGACAGGGCTATGTTGGTCTGCCAGTGAAGACAACAGAGATGATGGTACAGGGTCTTCAGGAGACGAGCTCCTTTTGCTGGACCTTATCAAGGTAGCCACATCGCATGCAGAAACCTCGGAAAACCTTTTAAGTAAGGTCACTGGTCGTGATACCACAATTGCTTTAGTGAGAGGGGGCTTTATGAAGGCACGTATGTGCACACACTTTTTCAGTAAAGAATGCTGAAAATTTTTCGGCTGAGCACTTAATATCTGAGTCAGACCTCACAGCATTGGCCAGTAAATGGTTTACTGTCTTATAAATCTGTTTAATGTCCGACTGGCAGGAATTGAGCTTTCAAATTAAAAAGAGGCCCTGACTTTTTTAAGCTTTCGGGTGCAAACTCAAAGTCTTTGAAATTGACTAGATCTGCATCAGACCCCGATTTCTTGAAGGGACGTTCAAGTCTGGACTTAACCGGCGCATCTTCAGGAGTTTTTTTGTAAATTGAAAGGATTCTCCACGACTTTTTACACGGATAGAATGAACTGGGGCATTCTTGTCGAGACCACTCTTGAGTGTCATGTTCACTGCATCAGTGAGAGTTTTGGGCTGCCGGTCGATTCTGAATGCAGATCAAGAAGACCTGCACCACAAACAGATTTCAAAAACTTGTGTATGTCAATGCTTTGTAAATTACGTTGCTTGACAAGTTCGACATTACCCTGTGCGTACAAGGGAGCAGGAACAGTAAACGAGACCGAACAATGATCTAAGAGGGTCAGTGGGCACACCACAAGGTCAGTGGGGAGGATATCCTTAGTGATCACGAGATCTAGAATACGACCACCGACGTGGGTGGTATGATTAACGTGTTGGACCAAACCGAAATTCTCCAGACAAGTCAAGAAATGAGCAAACCTGGCTGTTGATAGGGTTGCCATGGTTTGTGCAACCCTTCGGGAAATCGGGATATCCTTATAGAGCATGGAAGCCAGCATTAAATGTATCGCTTGCAGTTGGCAATAAAGGATCGCCCACAGCACGATTCGAACCTATGACCTTGGTCGTAAAGTTCGAACACCTTTCTTCCTGGGCAATTACGGCGTTCAGTGTGTATTCACTGTAGTGCTACTACAAATTTGTGCTAGCCCTAAGAAACATGGATTATGATGGAGGCAATCGTTACGGTCTGATTTCCTATGAGATGGTATCGCTTTTACCCTGTGGAGGTATTTCGGAGCATTGTCGACACAGCCTTCAGGCTGCTGTCTGTCATAAATGCCATGTTGCATGCTGACCCTGTGCACGTCACCCCGACCATGCTATTCTTATTGTTCACTGAGCATGCTAACCATTTGATCGTCCTTCCTTTTCGGAAATGTAAAGTGCCTCAACGAGATTGAGTTCTCCGGGGGCGACATTTCGAATGTATAAGTAGTAATTGTAGTAGTATTAGTAGTAGTTGTAGTTGTAGTAGTAGCAGTAGCAGTAGCAGCAGCAGTAGCAGCATCAGCAGTAGCAGTAGCAGTGGCAGTGGCAGTGGCAGTGGCAGTAGCAGTAGCAGTAGTAGTAGCAGTAGTAGTAGCAGTAGTAGTAGCAGTAGCAGAAGCAGTGGGCACTTGGCTGGCAGAAATCTTTCTGAAATTGAATGAGGATAAAACAAACGGACTACTTTTAGATAAACCATGTATTTTTTGAAAACTTTAGAGCGACACTCTTTGAATTGGCTCAAAAAAAGATTTGTGTAATAAGCTGTACACCAAAATTATTTGTTATAAAACTAGCAAATCAGCTGTACGGTCAAGTCTGCCTGCTGCAGCTGCCTTGCATCTTGCAACTTTGAGCTTATTTAGATAACGGCACCACAGCTAAGCCAGTCCATGCGCTCGTGCCAGTCTGAGAACAGGTGTGTAACTTATTACGTGATACGTCTTCCTGCTTGTGCAAAGGAAATCTCACAGTTGGAAGAAAAATAGGCAGCTAACTTTGTCTGTGGTAAACTCGCAACTGCCATTATACATCCTTACTTATAAATTTGCACTGACTGAGAATAAAAAAATCCTATTGATTCCAGGATTCTATCTCTCGCTTCTATCATTTTTTCGCTACGGCCTACCCATGTTACCTAATTTCACATCATTTCTCCCGCTTGTCTAACTCTTGTCGATTACATGTACCTTAATGAACTTCAAATCTCTTGGAGACCTTTTTTGAATTTTCTATGCTGTCAAAGCCAAGTAATCGCCTTTTCTGCTGCTAACTAAGCCAGACTGCAGCTGATAGTAAGGCGAAGTTAAATTGTGCTGCCGGAGACACTTATTCGCACAAGCATGCCGCTATCAGAGGTTAGCACACAGTCATGCATAGCTAGTGCACGCCCGAACACTTAAGCCACTTTGCACACAAAGGGATTCTCCTAGGCACCCTAATTGGGCTGCAGAGTGCTCTGCTCGGGCGATCTGAGGGCGCCTCTCCAACGACCAATTGAAAATGACGATTCTAATGGTATCATGGTATCATCTGCTTCCTTGACGATGACACTTTCACTCCATTAGCACTGCTGTAGATAGCTAATGCTGAATTATATCTGCTAGATATAACTATCGTTCAATAAGATAAATACCGTGCGATAGCCGACGGAGTAATTGATAAGCTATGCATTTGTGATGCTTGCTTGGTCATCTGTATTACCCGCCCTAACCAATGGCAACGCATACGCATACGTCATGGCATTCCAGTACAATGCATGGCGCCCCGACGCTTGCGAATCTGAGTTCAGCGTTTTTCTGCAGTGCAGACACTGGAGACTTTCGTTACCGACGAAAGTCTGTTCAGCAGAAATAAACATTGCTACGTGTTCTGAAACGTTTTTTGCGATTAAGCAAGACACGCATATCACGCATTTCTTTCGTAGAGTCTCTATCAATTAATTAATAATTAATTAATAGTACTTTAATAGAACCGCTGGAGTCTCTTGGCTAGCAGCTCCTATACAAAACCTTGCTACTTGATTAGATAAGTAAGAATCCGTCCCTGAATTTCTCAAGCCGAACTTTATGCACGTGCTTCGATTCTTAACATGTCTAAAAAGCTTAGGAAAACTCAGTTGCACTACCAAGCTATTTTCCGACAATAGCTAGCCCTGAAGGTAATAAACTGCTAGTGTCTAACTAGTTTTGAAGCATTTTTTCTTCTCGTAGCCACTCGAGAGGACAGCTGTCAGATCACTTCAATAGAATGCTTAGGATAGCATATGCAAAAGTCTCGATTGATTCGCAGAAAGAAATCGCCTTGCCTTGCAACAAAGTGTCGTTTGTGCGAAACAGGCTTTTGGTATGAAATGTAGTTTAGGTTGAGCATTCCTTCTTAGATGCACAAATCAGAGTCTATTTCAACTTAAAACCACCCAAAATAGTAGAGAGTCAACCTTATCACATAGAATTGCTATTCAATGAACGTAGCAGCCAGATAAATTTGCAAAATCAACTTGCTCCTTGGATATGCAATTGCGTGCATTTGTCATGAAAATTCGATATCAAGAGTAATTCGCGTGAGAAGCTCCCGAGTATTTCAAATATCTAAATTAGAGTTTTCGGGTAAGCCGGATGCGGTACATGCAGCTCCCAAGAGAGAGCTCTGTGGGGCTTCCAAAATCGTCAGTGCTTTTTTCTTTCTGCATGAAATGGCAGATGCACTGCTGCTTTATAAGTACCAGTGCCTTACTATTCAGCCTGGACTGGAGACATGCGGGTCTACAATACATTCAAAGATCTAGGGGGCCTAGTAACTAAACTAAATAAATAGAAATCAGAATGTAGGCATTATTCTGCAGTCTCTCTCTCTCTCTCTCTCTCTCTCTCTCTCTCTCTCTCTCTCTCTCTCACTCTCACTCTCTCTCTCTCTCTCTCTCTCTCTCTCTCTCTCTCTCTCTCTCTCTCTCTCTCTCTCTCTCTCTCAGAAGCGATCAAATTAGAAAATCCAAGATGTGCATTTATTAACCTCAGAAATGGTTCGACGTCACCCAAAGGAGTGCTGAGGTGCGCTGCAAATTTCACCAGTCTTAACGATTTCAGTGCAAAGCTCAACTTCCTTTTTCACTGCCACAAAGCCTTAGAATGCTTATCAAACAAGAGGCTGTCACTTCCTAATAAAACCTTTCATTGGTTCGTTAAAGGCATTAGCGCTTTGCGATGCCAGTTGTGGTCGACTACACAAATGACATTTAATGAAACCAGAGTGCTGGGTGCAAGTAATGTAACAACATGTATCTCTGTCGGTAACTCCAGTCAAGAGTTCCTTAGTCTAGTACCTGAAAAGTCAATGCTTTCACAGTTATCAGTCTTCAAGCGTAAGATAATAATAGCTGATTTATTGTCAATAGCAGACTTGAGGGTGGCACAAAGGTGATGAAATTAGTGCTGCAGTCCAGCTAGGTATTAATGAGCAAAGCGGTTGTGCGCCTTGGTAAGCATAAGAACTTGACTCGTTATCCGTCAATCTACCTGAAGCCGTCGAAGCACCGTCAGCAAAGGAGACATTTGCCAGTTCGTTTCTTCAACAGCTTTCTGCTGCGGTAGAAGACGAAGACAGTTGCATGCAACAGATGAAAACATGAATTATCGTGCACAACTTTTCCACCTATATGCTATTACGATTCGGTCTAACGAACGTAAAGTTTCATTATGTTTATTCAGAGCATTTTTGGAGATTTCGATGTATCCTAAGCTTAAGCTACGAGCTTAGGTAGCTTGAAGGTTTCAGTAGGCTTGATTTCCACAGCATACGAACAGGCTGCATCAACTGGAGTAATTGCTCAATGCTATATGTTTAATTGATACACAAAACCCGGATTGCATGTTAGACTGGCGGCGCTATATAAATGTGTTCTAGAAAATGTACTGGTCAAAGTTATGGCAGATTTTAAGAGCTACGTATCCATTTAACCGCATACAATATATACGTTGAAAGCATCCCAAGCTGAGCTGTAGTTAAACCAAGGATTACCTGTGCATAACTCACGCCAGTGCTTTATTCTCAAGGACTCTAGCCGAGTGTCTTCTGGAGAGAAAGAGAGAATTTTGGGAAGAGCCGTGTATAAGCATATTTGATTAACATTGCCATTATCAGTCACAGCTTCAACTTGGGATTCTCTGCTGCACACTGGCGACCTAGTTAATTAAGTAGTGCTTGCAATTATCTGCCCAGGTGAGATACTACGGTTCACAGGCAACATTGAGGCGAACTCTGGTTATACGATTTGATAGATTGGAGAGGTTCACCAAGATATACCCTCAGTACTTTGTGTTGAACGCTGTAGATGCTTCCGAATGGACGGTATTCATTCGATTAGGCTGTCTGACGCCAGTGTAAGTGCCTGCATTGTTTCCGTTAGCTCTTCACTCGACCTCATCTTCAAAGGACTGTCAGCATTTGCACAAGCAGGATTTTTCTATTTAATTCTCCTGAGAGTGAGAAGAAACGTTAGACGTGTCTGTCTGCATGCTTAAAATTTAGTTTTTACCCTTTTAAATTGCAGAGGTCCGCCCATATTGACGTTTCTATTTCAATTTCGTTGCACTCGCACTTGCGCCCTGTGGGTTCTCAACGATGACACGAACTTTGATCGGGTCTTATAATACGACAAGCACACACTCTAACGCTGGAAGTGACTTTTAGCCATTAGCATAGGCTCTTTCAAATAAACTGGCAACCTTAACTGAATGGATATAGTTACAAGATACAGCAAATAGCAATATTCTTCTCTGAACCGATAATGAATATTCGTATTCCCATTCCTTAAATGCAGGATTAGAATATGATCTTGAATTACTCATGACCAATTTTTCATTACAGATCTTTATTTTCTATGCAAATAAACGTAGTAATTAGTTCAGTTTTCCGCTCCTCGAATTGCGCCATCGTGCGCTCATTAGAGCATCTTAATATCGCTCACCGTTCCAATGGTTCTGTCTACGGTTTGACGCATCGTATCCCTGGGGCTTCACTGGAAAATAATCTGTAACCATCGTTCCCGCTCAAAGATGTATAGGCACATAGACAGCTACAATAATGAAATCGTTGATGAATATTCGCCTGCCACCAAAGAGAAAATGTGTAGCATTTCGCTGTACTTATTAGCATGGTTAGCTTAGCTCACAAAGTGTCTTTAGGAGCTAATTGCAAAGCACTCATTGCTTACTAATAGCATTAATAATACTATTAAATTTAAATAGCATACCAGTAAGTTTAGTGGTAATCAGGAACTTGTCAATACACATAAGAGCACAGAGGACAAATCACAAGGTTTCAGCAAACGTTATAAGAAACGAGAGCTAGATCTGCGTGAAGATGAACGACAGACATGACTGTCTTATGAGTAACATTAAGAGCCGGTAATCCTCACCTATCTAGCACCAGTAGAGCGGCTCTAGTTTTTTCTAAGACCTCTATGTTCATTCTCGATTGGTTTACCACTGCTACTTTTCTCTAGATCTTCTTTGGTAGGTTTTCAGCGAGCACTACACCAATGAAGCCTCGTGCCATCAATTTCCTAAACTGTATTCCTTTCTTTGCGGAATCTTCCTATCTGCATCCCCTTTGTTTAAACTTCTACTTCCAACAATTTTTAAAAATTAACTGAACTCTAAAATTGTGCTCTCAAGACAGGACGGGAGGCGAGTACATCGCAAAAGTAATCCGCTATTTTTGTTGAAGAATTTTAAAATCCCCGGCCAATACGACCTCGATCTACTAGTCAATAAGTATATGGTACGAACATGCAATTATTAGTATATGCCCACTAATCAAAAAAATAACGATGTCTCGTTTAATTCTTTAACATTGACATGCAAGAATCCTAATAAAGAGGAAAATAATCCGCGTCGCATGGACGGTATTCGATAAACTCGAGTGCATACGAACTGCAGTTGTTGAGGTCCTCTACATAGTGGCTAAGGAGCACAAAATTTGTTCCGTTAGTCATGAAAACTCTAGCCCTATGCCTCGGCTTCTCAAGTTCTAAGAAATAACATGCAGTTATCTTTAAAGTTCAAGTGCACGCACGAATTGACATGAAAGAGTATGCAATTTATTCGGCTCATTCAGTTTTTTTTAAATTGAGACCCTTCGTATCAATCTAGACTAGCATTCGCCCAGCGATCGCTACTTCAGCCTAATATTGGGCGGCTTTTCTGCAGTTTCACCCCTAAACACAGTGTGGCCAGAAGCCAGATGGCTCTAAGTTGTGCCACATCTCTAACTTTTTTAAACGCTTTAACTGCTTTCTCGGATACGCCGTTCTTGCCTGCTCGTAGGCTAGCAGGCTAATTAACTTTGGCTGTGGCTGGCTTACTCGTCGCTTTTGACCTTCCCCTTGCATCTCCAGCTCGTAGTCATTAACTGGAGTTTTGCTAATGTATTCTAGCCAAAGTATCTTCTCACGGCTTGAAATATGAATACCGACTGCAAGTTTACTACGACCTTCTCAGGAATGCAGACTTGGGTAAAGTCTCTCGGCCTGTTATGCTTGATCTACCTGCAGCATTCGATACCATGATCATAAAGTCCTTCTTGAGCGTCTGGCATCTCGCTTGGGCATCGGAGCCCTCAATGGTTGAGGTTCTTATCTCATTGGGAGACTCCTCAGTATTGATTTGAACGAAGAAAGATCATCCGATGTACTACTTAAGTATGGGGTATCTCAGGGCTCTGTGCTTGGTCTGCTTCTTTTCACAGTCTATACCCTCCATCTTGCCGATGTGATCACCAAGCATAATCTAGGCTGTCACTTCTGTGCAGATTATACTCAGTTGTAACTTTGCTTAGATCCCTCTCAATCCTCGAGAACGTCAAATTCTATACATACCCTGGCTGCACGTATTAACGACATCGATACATGGATGGCAGTAAACTTTCTTACATTTAATGACGACAAAACCATCCCACTAGTTATGAGCAAACCAAGTGTGATTCAGAAATTGGAAAACCTAATGCTCAAAATTGGCACTGCCAGCATATCTCCTTTCGAATCTCTACGTAATATCCCTGTTTCAAAGCGACCTTTCATCAGACGACCACATCTGCTCCACAGTCAAGTCTGCCTGCTTTCAGCTACTTAACATTGCTAAAAATTCTGGCTTTCTTAGGCAGGGATACTATATCCAAATCAGTTCATGCATTTGTGACATCTCGTCTCGCCATCTTTAAATCGCTGCTTGCTGGCGTGTGCAATCAGGCACTTATAGTTGGTGCAATACTCTGCATCTAAGCTTGTCTGTCGTGCGAGTCTCAGTTGCCACGTCACACCACTTCTCGCCGACCTACACTGGCTGTCAAGCAGCGTATCAACTTCAAGATTCTGTAGCTTACTTTTAGGTCCCCCTCATTCCTTAGCTCCAGCCTACCTATCCGATTTGCTCTCCCATCAGGGGAGGAATCGTAGAACCCACTGTTCTGACTTAAAACGTTTAGCTACACCTCTTAGGAACCTCAAAACCGTTGGAGGCCGACCCTTTAGTCCAATGCTCCCCAAAGCCTGGAACTCACTGCTGATGCTAGTCACAATGACCCTGAAAGGACAACATTAAAAAAGAAGCTAAAATGCACTTGTTTATCACAGCATTTGATAGGTCTTCGTGGTTTTCCTTGGTGTGCATATGCCAGCTTACATTACGTGTTTTCATTTAATTGATGATATTCCCCTGATCGTTGTACGAGTGGGCTATGACACTCGAAGTGGTATGCGGTCGGGACATGCTATTGGTGATCCTTGTGACGAGGGAGTCACGGTGGGGGGGACTCCGGTAGGCGAGAGGGGCGAAGAGAGTCGTGTCTCGCCCTGCTCTGTGAGTGGTGAAATAAACCGGCGGTGGTGCTCGTCGGCTAGCGTTCTGTGCTATTCGCGACGATAACTCAGCTACACATTATGCATGCTGCTTGCGGATGTTCTAGTATTCATTTTTGTAATGCTTTCTAAACAGCATCTGTAAATTTCCGATTTTAAAAATTTAGATGTTGGGCTGATAAAGTTGCACTGGGGCAGCTCTCAGGTTAGCAGCGATGCGAGCCCTTGCCTTAGTTGGTTCGATTCGAGCACCCGGCCCCTGATCTCCCACGTGTTTTAACCGCACTGCAGTGCTGCATCGCACAGTCCAATGGTAGAGGACCGGGGGACGAACATATGTTCTGATGCAAAGTGACCACATTAATACAGGTGAAGCCCAAAGTTAAAGCTACCCTTCGGGAAAGATGGATACCCTTGTAGAGCTTGGAAGCCAGCTTTAATTGTGTTGCGTGAAAGAAAGGAGCAGGTCACTCGTTCCTGGCAACGACTCGATATCTTTAAATGATGTGAGCCATAGCGAATAGATAAGGTACTCGCTCTTCACAAACCAGGTCGTGGGTTTGAGTCTTGTAATGGGCGATCCTTTACTGCTAACTGCACAAGGTAGTGGTGGTGATAGCCGTTGTGGCTCTTCTGTCGGTACATAAATGAGGCTGCTGAATCAGCTAACCTTAAACTTAAAACTCTTCCTTGACTGAAGATTTGATACTGTGATGACTGAAGTGATTGTTCACCTTTTGCCTCTTACTGCTGCAGTGGATGATACGACCTTGATGATTTGCTTCGATTCTCCACCTGGCCAAACTGCTGAAGCTGCGGACCGGTGCTTTTATGATCCTCACACTACTCTAACAATGTGCGATCGGGCTATTATTGTGCTTACATGTCTAGTCGTGAGCTACTTGACAGTCCCAGATACCTGCTCGTTGAGGAACGTTGTTTAGGCAGTATTTTTCCGTTGCATGCACAACGCATGATTAGCAAATCGTGAGGTCCGTGCCACTAAGTAAAATTGCAAGATTTAAATTACATTTTTTTCACTTGCTTCTGTCGTGTTGTTTATCAATTGATATATGCACGGACATAAGATTGATCGCCGCAAGAAACCTCTCTTTCTCTCTCTTTCTCTCTCTTCCTCTCTCTCTCTCTCTCTCTCTCTCTCTCTCTCTCTCTCTCTCTCTCTCTCTCTCTCTCTCTCTCTCTCTCTCTCTCTCTCAATCTCACCCTCCACATCTTTCTCTCTCTCTTTCTCTCTCTCTCTCTCTTTCTCTCTCTTTCTCTCTCTCTCTCTCGCTCTGCCCTTGCCTCGTCGCACGCTGTTTCAGTTTCTTTTTTTTCTTCGCTTCTTTCTCCTTCATTCTCTGCTGTATCCCACCTCCCAGTATTTCTCTCTTTCCCTCTCTCTCTCGCAACTGTTTATTCTTTCTTACAAATTGCATGATATAATGTAAGTGCCTCTCAAACACATCTAAAGTTGGGCCTATTATTTGACATCATAATAGTAATACACTTGATAAAGCGCCCTCAGAGAACTCAATCTCTTTCTAGGCGCTTTACATTTGCTGCAAAGGAAACGAGATCGAATTGTGAGTGGTATCAAGCTTGATCAATGACATGAATAACGTGGTTAGGGGTGACATGCACAGGGTCAGCATGCAAGTGTGGTTAGACATCCTCCCCTTTCAGCACATGCGAAAGTCCAAGAAAGATATTCAGTTATCGTAAGGTGTTATTGACAGTTTTGTTATTACTCACTATTTTCAATGAGGTTACAATTATGAATATCGTATCCCCACGCTGTATGACGCCGAGGAAGACTGAAGTTGCTTATTTCATACTTTCGGCGTTACAGGGACTAATCTTGTGAGTTTTTACGAGCTAAAGAACTCTTTCCTATTTCGGGCAGTGAAATACATATATATATATATATATATATTGCAATCTGCGGTTCCGCGATGGGCTTTCAATTTGACGAGTGCAATCCACCGGTTTTGGGGCACCTTCATATCAATCAACAGCGAGCGTATCGGAATGATCGTGTTGTGTTTATTTTTTCAGTCAGCATGGCGTAGAAGCAAATGAATTCCGCCTGCTTCGGTTTACAATAATTTGGTAATTCGCCAGGTGAAGTCCCTCCGCAAATTCTGCTGGATCTCTCAGCATTTTTTATATCATTAATCACAAACATTTTGAGCGCCTGTCGTCTCGCCTAGGCATTATAGACAGGCGCAGTAAAACAGTGGTCAACGTGTAATCTCGGTAAGGGAATTTAAAAAATGAATGCCAACGGAAGAATATCATCCAGTGAGCCTTCGAAGCGTTTAATTTTTTAGGGATCCGTTAAGGGTCCACTCTTTTACCCCTTACACTTTGGCCAATCTAACAGACAAAAAAATATGGACTTTTATTTTTTGAAGACGTCGAGCAGTTTCTCTTGCACTTTGATCTTTCCCTGCTGTCTGGCATCCCAAACACTCTCCGGTCACTCACAGAACGTATTGCTGAAATTCGCACTTGATTGACAGATAACTTTCTGAAATCCAATGACGATAAAACCAACTTACTAGTTATGGACAAACCGACTATTACCTAGAAACTGGGAAGTTTGACTTTCCTAATAGGCTCGATCACATTCATTTCTGCAACGACTCCCGTTCCAAAATTATTTGTCGCCAGACTTGCACATCAGCTCGACTGTTAGTCTGCCTACTTCACCCACCTAGCAGGCAATATACAGCTTCAAGCTTGCTTAGATAATGAGAGCATTTCCAAGCTGATTCGTGATTTTGTACCATTCTTAGGAAATGTCTGCAACTCACTGCATAATAGGTTTTCCTGCTTGTGCAGTAAGACGCACACAATTGGAAGCAAACTTGGCAGGTACCCTTGTCCACTTCGCAACTGCTATATTACATCCTTTCTCACAAGTTTGCACTGGCTCCCTATCAAGCAGCTCCCTATCGACTTCAGGATTCTATTTATCTCTCATCTTTAATAATAATAATAATAATAATGCACTTGATAAAGCGCCCTCAAAGAACTCAATCTCTTTCTAGGCGCTTTACATTTGCTGCAAAGGAAAATGCAATTGAATGGTAAGTAAAATCATGCTTTAAAGACAAACAAAATGAATAATATGTTTAGGGGTGACATGAACAGGGTCAGCATGCAAATTTGGTTAGTGGTAGCATGCACAGTGTCAGCACGCATAAGCACATCAAGGACGAATCACAGGGACCCACTAAATGCTGTCCTAAATAGGTGTGTTTTTAAGTTTTTTTTAAATGTGGTCAAGTCAGGGGATGTTCTGACGCAAGTCAGGAGGGAGTTCCAGGCTTTGGGAGCATATGAACTAAATGCACGGTCTCCAAAGGATTTAAGGTTTGTACGAGGTATTTCTAGACTGTTGGATTCCGAAAAGCGGGTGGTACGATGCTTAGCCTGACGGGGTAGTATATCTGACAGATAGGCTGGAGCCATAGAATGAAGGGACATAAAAGTGAGCGACAAAACCTTGAAGTCAATCCGTTGCTTGACTGGTAGCCAGTGCAGGTCGGCGAGAAGTGGTGTGATGTTGTAACTGCGACGCTCACGACAGACAAGCCTAGCTGTGGAGTTTTGCACCAGCTGCAATCGCCTGATCGCACATGCTGGTAGGCCAGTAAGCAGTGAGTTGCAGAATTCGAGACGGGATGTCACGAATGCATGGACCAACTTGGACGTGGTATCCTTATCTAAACAAGCCCGAATTTTAGCAATGTTATGTAGCTGAAAGTAGGAAGACTTGACTGTGGAGCTGATGTGGTCTTCTAACTAGAGGTCATTTTGGAACATGACACCTAGATTTCGAGCTGATTCAACAGGAGATATGCTGGCAGAGTCAATTTTGAGCGTCAGCCTTTCCAATTTCTGAATCACTAACTAGGCCGCAAACACAGCACTCGCAACGGTGCTAGTCTCAGCTGACTCGCAAAAAATACCACCGAAGTTCTGAGCCCTACAATCACGGCAAACATCTTGACAATACAGCACCAATGCACGCAGTATGGCGATAGTAACGGAACAGTGTAGAAGCGAAGACCTCTGTCACCTAATATATATTGTCCGTATCCGCAGCATTACTTCATTTGACTGCGACAGAGTATTGCAGGTATTCACCAGCGGCCATCACGTGTAACAATCCTCGAACGGCCTAGTGGCCTAGAGCAAACTCAGCTCAAATGGCCATTCCAACTCCAGGACCACTATTGACAGCCCATTACACGGCTTCGGCTTATATGCAGACTTGGCCATAGACTATCACATAATCGGTTGCGAGCTATTATAATTCAGGAACCGCAAATAATTAAATCAATCACTATTTTGCTTCTTAAGCACGCTGCCGTTTCACCGTTGATTTGTGTCCACCAATCAGATTCATGTAATGAGAATTATTTTTTAATCTTATAAGATGGCGCTGTTGCCAATGAAGTTTGCGGGTCTCTAACTAAATGAAGTGCTCCCAACAAGAACGTCTGAAAACACGAGGGTTCATAGACGCAACGAAGCGCAGCTAGATACCGTGATGGCTTCTTGTGATTAGGGTAAATATAAGGCAGCTAAAAACTACGGTGCGAAGAATCCGGGTGAAAGCCTTCCGCGAATATTTGAGTACGAGTGACGTCACACGAGGGGGTGAATCCACACGTAAACTTTCAATTAGACGGTTATGGTAGGTGTCTTGTATCATCCGCAGCCGAGGACGGCCTTTATTAAAGGAGGGGGTAGTTACTTTTGTGCATGCTAAGTCTTTAAGATCTCATCGGTGCTTTAGATTACTAGCATTGCGTCGATATTAAATCGGTACACCTAAGGTAAACGCAACCAGTAACCTCTATGCTCGTTTAATGTGGAGTATGTATCTTGCTCCAACCGGTCGCATTGATATACCTTGGGTGTTTGTTGATCACCTGAATATTTTATCGCCATGCAGAAACAGTCGGAGATTGCAATTATCTTAAGCATTTTTGAAAATCGTAGCTAATGAGTGGTTTAGCGAGCCGGTCATTTCCCTCAGGGCTTCGCATCCGGCTGTTCACTCTTAGCCGTATTGAAGTACAGGCACGTCATATCGGGCAGATAACGAACGACTGCCTAGATATTGTTCGTGATTCCTGAGTTTTAACGACTATGATCTGGTTATGTCAGGATCCGTAGTTAGGCGGCAGAAAAGGCTAACTCATGTAGCATTTGGGCAGTTTTACTTAATGTTGCAAAGTGAGCGGTGAGCTACGGCTTATACCGGACACCTGTAGGCGTCCGTAGCTGTGGCATAGACTGTTTCACTCTGAGGGCTGTGACTTATAGTAGTTATAACGTATGGGTGCTATCTCTCTCTCTCTCTCTCTCTCTCTCTCTCTCTCTCTCTCTCTCTCTCTCTCTCTCTCTCTCTCTCTCTCTCTCTCTCTCTCTCTCTCTCTCTATTTATCTATCTATCGATTTATCTATCTATCTATCGATTTATCTATCTATCTATCGATTTATCTATCTATCTATCTGTCTATCTATAAAACTATTTTTCTCTTGTTTTCCTGTTGTGCTACAGTCAGAATACTTACTTGTAACGAGGTAGCGTGTGCGGCTGACTCGTCGATGACCGTAATGCGAGCTTCGTTGGTATTCGTTCGCACCACTGCACGCGACATTTCTGCAAAGAAATCCGCAGCAGCGCGCACATAATGTTTGGCATCGGAAGCGTTATTTGCTTTAAACTTAGCTTAAATTAATTTAATTAAATTATTTAAATGGAACGGAAATCAATGCAGCACGATTACCGATACCCTCATTTTGGCTCATTTTGCGATGTGGCCGCAGAACCTCGACCCTGAGTCAGCGAGTAGACAAAAAGCTGGAAAAACGGCAGTGAGCCAAAAAGAAAAAGGAAAAATCTACCTGATGCTTTTACTCGGGCGAGATTAATGAATGCTTGCATCACCAAACTGGACTTGATTACCATCTACAATTCTCGGCATGCTGTTCATACAAGCCTGGGTTCGGAGCGTCGGATTAGCCAGATTTTGTCGGGAGCTAGCTGGACAGCCTATGCGTATTAAGCAATCCATTGGCTCGGAAATGAACTCAAGTTTCTTTTAGGACAGAATTACCAATTTCAAATGCCTAACTGAAACCATGAAAACCATGACGAGCGAAATTTCTAAGCCTAGATCTTAATTAAGAAGCATCCGTCGCCCCGACCGACACCATCTTGTGCTAGCTGTCCCACCAGTACATACATAGGACCGTGTGTTCGCGGGTCCCAGCGCATGCATCTTGAAACGTATGTGTGCAACAGCCTGATTACGACAGCCGAAAAATATTAAATCTGTTGGCTACCGAACGCGTACCGAAATCCGCTTAGGCTGTGAATGCACTATACAAAACTCCCATGCATAACACCAACATAGTCTTAGCGGCTTTGCGGAGTTACAGACGATATACATTTTATTAAATTTAATCTGAGGTTCATGAATTATCATGATTAGAAGCCGGTTATGTTATAAACTATGATTTGGCAACATACAAGCTTAAGGCATGCAAATAGATGCACTCTAGACCTCAAGTCAGGCAGCTGAGTTGTGCTTGAGGATTCGATTCAGACATCTGAGTTGTGCTCTCGTGTCTGTCTAATAGTGAGTTGCTGCTAGTCGCAACGGTTTGTGCTGGAAAATCTTGTGTAATCTATGGTCGATACTGCACGCATGTTACCTGTACGTGTGTCGGTAACTTGGCGGACACCGAAACCGGCTACCGTGCGAATATTTTGAGTCGGTACCACTTAAACCACTTAACTGGGTAGCGACACATAAAGACAATGTAATGTAATGTATCTCCGTCTGTAACTCCACAAAGTCGTAAAGACCATGTGGGTGTTACGCAGGAGAGTTTTGTATAGCGCACTCACAGCCTACGCGGCTTTCAGTGCGCATTCGGTACCCAACAGACTTCGTCTCACGCAACAAAGAGAAGGTGGGAAGCATAGCAGAGTAAGGAGAGCAGTTGGGGTAGTGAGTAGCATAGAAGTAGCAGCTCAGGACCGCTGAAAAGAATGTGCCATAGTCGGCAGTAGGAGAGTAGTTATCGTTGCGTAATATATTGTATATGTAGTAATATATTTGTATATGCAATGACGCAATGATGATCCCACATTAAGAGCTGCCCAGCGATTGGCAAGATTGCGCCATTATGATTGGAGCTGAAATTGTCCACATTCGTCGCCAACATCTGTCACTAGCCTGGGAGCATGCGAAAACAGCTAGACGCCAGACAGGCTGTTCTGCAATCGGTTGAAGTTACTAGCATCTGGCCAAGCTGTCGCTACACCTGTAATGTAATATTAGGCAATGTATATCCATCTGTAACTCCGAAAATCCACAAAGACTCAGTAGGTGTTACCCAGGAGTTTTCTAGAGCACTTTCAAAGCCTAAACGGCTTTCATTTCGCATTCGATAGCCAAAAGACTTCACTGTCCACTGCTTTCAAAAAATAGACTGCTCGACCTGACAGATGTGGACCTGTTATATTAAGACCTACATGCTCTCTATTTACGCTGAGCTTCGCAACCGTGTTCACATCTGCTGTGCATCGATGCGGGCGGAAGCGTCGCCGGCAGTCGCCACGCATCAGCACCGGGACTGGCTAGGCTATGATTCGAGGCGCTAAGACGCCGAAGGCCCTAAGCGAGAAGCGCACGCATTTGGAGCGCACGCATTTGAAACAGTGCGCTCTTTGTAGCGACGCTGCAGCGGCTTTTCGTCCGCAGTCAGCAGCCAGCGGCCTTCATTTCAGCAAGCAAAGCCTTCGAGCAATTCGACACGATTAGAAAAACAGCTAATGAAGTGAGTAGCGAAGAAGTTTTGTAGCAAAAGCACTCGAAATGGAAATGTTAGGATCAACAGCAAAAGAAGCGATATATTTTTAAGTATTGCTCAAGAGTGTTCCATAATTTAGGATCTGGCGATCAATGGCATATGTTTCCAGAAGTCTTACAAAGGTGGACTCGGGTGGCTAATGCATTGCCTAAAGTGACCTGGGTTTTTAAGGTGGCGGTGCCGCATCGGTTCAACTAGGTGTGAAAAAGCCAATTCGTCGCCTAGCAATTCAGAGTACGAGATTGCTCTTAAATCTTCAGCTCAACCAGGAACCATGGAAGCGCCTTTTGCGAAAGGCACTTGTGATGAAAATCCTTGGTTTTTATACCTATCTACCAGTGCCGCACTTAGGGCTAGTGGAGGCCAGGTGGAGCTTTTCTGAGGCTCTGGTACTACAGAAATGATGGTATAATCGAGGGCACCGGCGAGCTATCCAAATCTATTGCCATCAAAATCCATTGCCATATCTTGTCATAATTATTCACTAATCCCTAGGTAGTTGCTAATTAAAATAGCCAGCAGTGCTGAAAGACTTCGAATAAGACTGTCACAAACTCGAACAGTCTTCAAAAATGGTACCCAAATGCCCGCGCACCAGGCAAAGAAAGATCACACCACCTCTACCCATCTAAAGCTCCTATTTTCTTTTTCAGTTACACGTTTAGCCCTTCAGTTTTGGAATCTTCTATCATCATTTTATATAAGTTTGAGCTTCATCCAAGACGTGCGATCTGCAAGGCAAGGTAAGTCTATTTTTCAGAACCTGAAAACTACTCAAATTTTTGAATGATTACTATCGAATGTATTCTCCGAGTACATCAAGTCTTCTAAGTTTTGCAACATGGGCTATATTGCATGTCAATTAGCCTCAATGCACAGAAGAAATACCATGCACGCACTGCACTAAACACACTTTCCACTTGTGATTCCGCATTTCAGTTCCAGAGTCATCTGCTCATCAAACAGTAGCGTACATGCTTCGGTCAGGTCCATTCTCCGCTTAACCAAATACTTTCAGCCCGCACACTTTCAATCGAAGTTTTCACTGCTTTAGCTGACATTGTGCTCACAATACAGATTAGCGTGCCAACTGCAGGTAAATATAAACGGGTAACTCCGATTCGATTCTAACCCCTCCAGATAATGCAGCCAAAAATCTTCGCCGCCCAGCAGCAGGCGACTTGATATTTAGCCAATTCTCGGCTTATTCGCTGATGAGGTGACATTGCCGCAAGTGAAGGTGAGTTTGTAACAGTATTTTAGGAACTTAATGCAGCTTCAGGACTGGTAATAATACCACGCTAGAGTAGCGAGGTTTGGCTAAAGTCTCCCACTGAATATCAAGAACCTGATGCACTGCAAGACTGGTATTTTGCAAGCTTGGTTAGTGAGGTCCTGGCGAAACATTCACACTGAATATGAGGACGGAATGATTGGTAAAAACAAACTCGCAGCACTTTCTTCTAGGTTCAACACTATTTCTTCAGTAGCATTGAACAATCTAGGTGTAGCTACAAATGTAAACATAAAGAATCTGTAGTTCGTAAGAAATGTATGGCGATTGTTTAGATAGCGATCTGAAAGGCTGTCGCGTCAGGACAAAACTACATTCTCGTGAAATGCATATAGAGCCTATATATATATATATATATATATATATATATATATATATATATATATATATATATATTCATAGTAGTTTTATTGTGGAAATGCAATCGATTTTTACAGCGTGACTCGCTTCATGAGCACGCTTGCAGCGAAGCTTGCAAGTGGAGGCTTCTACTGATTGGCATTCTTTGGCTCCTCTTTGGCATCAGAATACGCAGTCTCCATTTGGCCTTACTCTTTTTTAAATTCAAAGAGTTACAAGAAACTGTTTTAAAATCATGCGAACACAAAATATCCCAAAATAACATGGTAGAAGTGAACTCTCTCATTAGGCTGGCCTGTCGTGAACGTCGTAACTGCCGCATTACACCACTTCTGAACGACCTGCACTTGCACCCATCAAGCATCGCATCGACTTTAAGGTCCGGTCATTCAATTGTACACCTTTGTCTCTTGCTCCTGGCGACCTTACCAAGCTACACTCAAATACAAAAGTATTTGGGTGGTCCAGATTGGCTCGATTCTCATCTATTCCCTCAGCCCTACCTCCCCCTCGCCTGAACTGGAGCTGGGATTCTGCTTCTGTCTGCTAATTATTGGACGCCCAAGTACAAATTACCATACCATATTTGCATACTGACCCTGTGCATGTCACCACTAACTATGTTGTGCTTGTTGTCATTGAGCATGTAACGACTAACTATTCGATCGTGCTTCCTTTGCAGCATAGGTAAAGTGCATAGAAAGAGATTGAGTTCTCCGAGGGCGCTATAACAAATGCATTATTATTATAGTTAGGCAACTTACGGACAATATGGCCAAAATTAGCCAATAGCCTTTACATTTCTTTAAAAAAGGGTGTTTTTCCCAGAATCGAGAAAATAATCTTTCATAAGTGAATGAAGAAGCCGTCAGGCTGCGTACGTACCGGAACTGTACAGCTCACCCAATGAAATTTGCTTAATTCGCCGGTAAAAGCCAGCCAGTCATGCCGAAGGTCACCGAAATGTCGAGCTTCGTGGGGGGGTAATATCTTGGCACTGTATGACACTCTGTTACTGAACACTCGTACGGTCAAATTACTGCTACTTTATCAATACCAAAGAGTACGGTTTCGTACAACGTGAATAATATGGAGAAGACCGGAAGCCCCGAAAATGCTACACGGTCGGACCGCCCCTTGCTCCCGTTAGGCGGGAAGACACCACCCTAAGATTGAACAAAGAACCATTTTGCTTTGGTGTAAGTTCACGTTAAAAGTCTGCATGCATCGTCAGGTAAGCGAGCTTGTCGACACTGTCTGAAGGCAATTAGAATAGGCTGCATGTCTGCATTCTCGTGTTGCAAAGAGAAAACGTCTTCTCTTGGCAAAGAATATGGTAAGTCGTTTATAGTGGGCCAAGGATCAAATCCATTAGACTGCTGACGATATGGGTTGATGTGCATGGAGTGGCAACAGCAAATTCCCTCTCTTTTCAACTGCAAAAGAAGGTCTTACGTGCATCGGCGATCCAGAGAAGCTTACACACCCAATTGCCTGCAGCTAACGATTAATTTTGGAGGAATAGATCTCATGGTTAGGGGGTGCTTCAGCAGAAATGGCGTCAGAGCCCTGCTCGGCATACCGGGCATCATGACCCAAGACGTCTATTTAGACCTTCATCAAAACATAAGACTACCGAGTGCGATGGTACTTTCGATTCGGATTGTGTTTTCCAGCACAACAACTATCCTAAACTAAGCGCTGCCAAAGTTAAGTAGTTTTTAACAATTTATCAGAATTCGGTTACCCTTCCACGACGGTTATGGACTGGCCAAGTCATTCTCCTGACTTTAACTCAATCGAGGATTTGTGTGATGAAGTCGAGTGACGGCTCGGTTTTGGCAGCTGGCTGTCCATATCGCGACTATTGATTCGCTTTTGTCTTACTTGAAACAAACCTGGAGTAGTATAACGGCCGATGTTTTCGAGCGTTTGATGAACTCCATACTTGGCGAGTGCGACAGGTCGTTGCAAATAAGGGAGGTGCAATGTCATATTAGAACAATAAATTAATTATGATTTGTGATAATTGCTAGAACATGCTGTTTTTTCATTTCAAACAGTGCGCATAGTTTTTTTTACACATTCGATATTTACTCGACTTGCCGGTGGGAGGCCGGCAAGGTTGCTGCCCCAGCCGTCCAAATGCTTTTCAATTTGAGTGTATGTCGTAGCTTCATTCCACAGAAGCGAGTCTAAGAGATTATTTATTTCAATATCCACTTTGACAATCCAGTTAATCTTGTATTCCAACGTTATCTATTTGTCTGAGTCCTTTGCCTCTGCGCGTGTATAAGCCTCTATACATAACATAGGCCACATACTCGATCACATTTTCACCCACGATTGTACCCTGTCGACCCCTAATGTAACTCTTTTTGACATGCATGACCGTGTGTGGATTTTATTCTGCAAGGCAAGGGTTTGCCTTTCGGCATCCAAAACTGCATGAGTCAAGTAACTGAATGAGTGGTTGGCCCGCCATTAATTAGATTACATCAATCTTGAAAGAATGCAGTCATATTTTTTATCACACCTTTTTCGAGTTGAGTTACCTTAAGTACATTTGCTGCAATAGATTAGATTTTGCCTTTCTAAGATTTTTCTCATTAACCTGGAAGTTTTTAAATTGACCGTTGAAAATAATTTAGGCCTATAGATGGTGTCGTGCCTTGTCTCTTGATTTTATTAAAGAGAAAATAGTAAGCGCTTCGGCAGACTTTAATAAAGGCAAAATCAAAGCTCTCATAAATCGGCCTTGAATAACTCAATTTATATTACAACAGAAGAATGGTATAGCAAATTCCGAAAATCCCCACCATTCCCTAATCGACACGCACTCCCAGTGTAGTCCATCAACGAGTGCGCTGGTTTTAATAAGCTTATTCGTGTCTGAAATGACTGCGAATAGGCTTTGACTGGCTATCACTAAAGATTGTTTGCAAGATTTTAGCAGTGAATAGCAAGCTTATTTGGTATTGCTCTTTCAGTTAAGCAGTTCACGAATCGCTGCAACCAATCATCGTCCGGTGCTCCATAAGTTAAACAGCCAGGCTTGGTAGTAAAAGGAGGTTTGGTGTCGATGCATGACATGTCATAACAGTCATTATAAAAGCAGGCAGCTTGATTAGATGCTAGTGCGCCGGTGAATGTCAATGCCTGCCTAATTCGGAGATCCTTATAAAGTAACTTATCTAGGTAAAACCTAGCACTCAAAATAAAATTCGGAAGTCATCGGACAGAGTACATTAAATAGCCCAACAGAGTTTAAATAAAGGAGAACACTAATATGTACTATTCATTAATAATAATAATGATGATTATAATAATGCACTTGATAAAGCGCCCTCAGAGAACTCAATCTCTCTCTAGGCGCTTTACATTTGCTGCAAAGGGAAATGTAATTGAATGATGAGTAATATCATGCTTGATAAACAAACAAAATGAATAACATGGTTAGGGGTGACATGCACAGGGTCAAAATGCAAATGTGGTTATTGGCAGCATGCACAGTGTCAGCATGCATAACCACATCAAGGAAGAATCACAGGGACCCACTAAATGCTGTCCTAAATACGTGTTTTTTAAGTTCTTTGTAAATGTGGTCAGGTCAGGAGATGTTCTGGCGCAAGTCGGGAGGGAGTTCCAGGCTTTGGGAGCATACGAACTAAATGCATGGCCTCCAAAGGATTTGAGGTTTATAAGAGGTATTTGTAGACTGTTGGATTACGAAAAGCGGGTTGTACGATGCTTGGCCTGGTGGGGGAGTAGATCTGAGGGATAGGCTGCAGCCAAGGAATGAAGTGACCTAAAAGTGAGCGACAAAACCTTGAAGTCAATCCGTTGCTTGACTGGGAGCTCATGCAGGTCGGCAAGAAGTGGTTTTATGTTTCAATTGTGAAGCTCACGACAGACGAGCCTAGCTGTGGAGTTTTGCACCAGCTGCAATCGCCTGATCCCACATGCTGGTAGGCCAGTAAGCAGTGAGTTGCAGAAGTCTAGACGGGATGTCACGAATGCATGGACCAACTTAGATGGGATATCCTTATCTAAACAAACCCGAATTTTAGCAATGTTGTGTAACTGAAAGCACGCAGACTTGATCGTGAAGCTGTTATGGTCGTCTAACGAGAGGTCGCTTTGGAATATGACACCTAGATTTTGAGCTGATTCAACTGGAGATATGCTGGCAGAGCCAATTTTGAGAGTCAGCCTTTCCAATCTCTGGATCACACTGGGTTTGCCCATAACTAGTAAGTTAGTTTTATCATCGTTTAGTTTTAGAAAATTTGCTGCCATCCATGCGCGGATGTCATCAATACATGCAGCGAGTTTAGAGAATTTGAGGTACTTGAAGGCTGGGAGGAATCAAAGCAAAGGTACAACTGAGTGTCATCCGCATAGAAGTGAAAGCCTAGACTGTGCTTGGAAATCACATCAGCAAGAGGCAGAGTATAAACCGTGAAAAGAACCGGACCTAGCACGGAGCCCTGAGGTACCCCATATTTCAGAGGTACCTCGGATGATCTTTGTCCATTCGTGTCAATACTCTGGAGTCTCCCACTGAGATAGGACCTGAACCACTGCAGACCAGTGCCAGTGATGCCCAGGTGAGATGAGAGGCACTCTAGAAGAACTTTGTGATCGATGGTATCAAAAGCTGCCGAAAGATCGAGTAAAACAAGCAGAGACACTCTACCCATGTCTGCATTCCTAAGTAGGTCGTTGTATACACTAAGTAATGCTGACTCTGTGGAGTGATTAGCTCTAAAGCCAGACTGGAACTTACTAGCAAGGTGTGAGGTTTCGATATATGAGTTCAGCTGCTTTGCCACGATCCGTTCCAGTGTCTTTGATAGGAATGGTAGAAGGGAGACTGGCCGGTAGTTGCTTAAGTTCTCTTGGTCTAGTGTCACTTTCTTGAGAAGTGGCCTGACTACAGCTTTTTTGAAAGGTGCTGGGACATGACCTGAGGCTAATGACATATTAATTATGTTAGTTATGCATGGCAGCAGCAGATCAATGCAACGTAGGATCAGGACAGTGGGAATAGGGTCCAGAGGACTTTTTGTGTTCTTTGATTGAGATAGGAACTTCAGGACTAGATCACTAGTGACCTGCTTAAATGTAGACATTGAGATGCAGCCAGGAATCAGGAACATCACTCTAGTGGCGATGTTGTCGTCGCAGGGATGGTTTCCCTGATCTTGTCTATCTTCTGCAAAAAAGAATCGAGAGAAGCGATCGGCTAGATCATCACATTAAGCATAGATTGCATACATATTGAGTGAATATTGGAGGCAGTATGTTGAATATACATATTACTAGCAAGACAATCATAATAATATGCTCCCAAAGCATGGGAATCAATGCCTACACAAGTCACAACGTCCCCTAACATGACGACATTTAAAAAAAACTCAAATCACGCCTGTTTATGGCAGCATTTAGTGGGACTTTGTGATTCGTCCTTCGTGTGCATATGCTTACATTGTTCCTTGTGCTAGAGGATATTACCATCAATCATGTTGTAACTCCTTGAAGTGCCAAGAAATAGATTCAATTCTCTGGCGGCTCTGTAGCTATGTATTCTCATTGCTGTAGCTAGTTTTGTTATTGTTATTATTATTATTATTATTATTATTATTATTTTAGAAACGATTGGGTAGGGCAGTATCAGAAATTCATGCAGGAGAAAGAATACCCTGAGAATGTATGGGAGGATTCGACTGTCGCCGTAAGATCGGTTGTTTAAACGGGAGGAAGGAAAAAGAGCACGGCTTCTCAGGTTGAGAGTAGCTGGAGTTTTGCTAAATTACCCTGCCTCGTTCTTTACGTTGATCGACGTTTAAACCATACTTTCGATGTGGTTGTAGAGAAGCATGCCACTAGCCAATCATCTGCAGCGCCAGTGTGTTATCTCTTTCTGCTTCGTGATTTGTTTTGGACTTCTAGCCAAGGGGCAGTATTGGCCACTTTGGAAGCCACTAGTCTAGAATAAATTTGATAACTTTCGGCAATCTGACAAAATTTTACGTAGATAAGCAGCATCATTGTTTTACATAGTAGGATGTTGCTGGCCTTCTGGCGGGATAGGGAACCGATGGCATATTTATTTATTTAGCTACATCAACTTCCTCACTTTTATAGCAGCAGAAGAGCTTCAATGGCTACCACCACTGCTTGCAGTGGATAATAATTATTCGCCCACTGCAGATCTCGAACCCACGACCCAGGTCGAGAAGAGCCAGCACCATACCTCCTGGGCAAAGACCCGGGCATGCTATATCGTTCACGTTATGACCAAGGTAGATATGGTGACAGGCCCCGTGAATTATAGTAATTGGGAACCAGATATCATAATATAATGTTTAGATACTATAACAAGTGAGCCGGTGATGGTTCATCAGTAGGTTCATCCCTATACCTGTATATTGCTAATAAACCTAGTTTTTATCGTAGCACCGAGGCTCATGCTTCGCTAGCACCTATCACGGACGGGCCGGGACTAGCAGTCGTTGTGAGTGCTGCGTTTCTAGCTATGGATTTTAGTTCAGGAGCTGTGTATACCCAGCGTTGCGTTCGTGGAAATGGCAAGATATTTGGTCACCTATTTCGTCGTAGGCCTGTTTGGACCAGGAAACCCTAATGAGGTGATGCTACACCTAAGAGTAGCACGTGAGTGTTGCTGAATCTCAGGGGCCTTAAATGCTGACGTTACTTTTGCATCGTTACATGGGCAATCCTCTTTTTCTGGATGGCCTCTCTCTCTCTCTCTCTCTCTCTCTCTCTCTCTCTCTCTCTCTTACGCTTTATTGTATAGAATCGGTGCTGAGAAGCCCACGTATGTGAGCATGCAGGTCTTGTACACATCCCACACATGAATATTTCTTGCTTCACAGAGAATGAGCAAGCAGGTACACAAGTGAGTTTTGCCTGAAGGAGGCATACTGAGCCGGCTCCACTACACGGAATAGCTTCAAGCAAATGAGAAAACTCCCTTCAACAATAGCATTACAATCATTGTGCCAACGCGATTGCTTTGAACGGTCAATGACATCGTGCTGCCAGAGTGAAAATCGAAATAACTGCTGTTTCTGTGTGCATCGTCTGCATTGCCCCACTGCTTCCGATGCAACTAGCAGTTCTTGAAAATAGGGACCCATCTTATGCTGAGCAATCGAATAAATGGGCTTAGTCATCCTTTAATTGGGTGTAATAGCTGACGACTTTCTTACTCACCATAATGGCTGCCACAAAAAGCCAGATCGTGCAAGCTTTGCAGCTTTTATGGAGCCCGCTGTTCCGTTCATGACGGCAGAGATACACACACACACACACACACACACACACACACACACACACACACACACACACACACACACACACACACACACACACACACACACACACACATATATATATATATATATAGAGAGAGAGAGAGAGAGAGAGAGAGAGAGAGAGAGAGAGAGATGGAGAGGGAGAGAGAGAGGAGACAGAGAGCGAGAGACTGACAGACTGAGACAGAGAGAGGCAGAAAGATACAGCGAGAGACAGAGGGTCGGAGAAAGTGAAGAAAGATAAGGAAGGAAGATGAGAGGCGAGTAGAGAGATGAGGGTAGAAAGAGGCAAAACGGGATATAGAAGAGAGACGATGGAAAGATAAAGTACCAATGGTTTGGCTTGTTTCGTGACTCCCACAGGCTGCTAGCCGTTTCTTCCTGCCCGAGTCAGTCATGGCAGTTCTGATGCAGTCCCTGTCTGCTGTCGTGTGCTGAGGTGAGCCAGTCTGTGACAGGACTGGTGCCAGTGAATTTCTGTGCCTTGCTTAATGAGCAGCTCAGAACGTAGAAAATTGTGGCTTCCTGTCTACCGTAAATGCAATTAGTGACTCACCAATTTTCTGGTCAATCTCGATAGGTTCCCTTGCGGCTCGGGTATAGGGTGTCCAAGTGGAAAGAAATTAGTGAGACAGTCAGGGCGATTGCCTACTCCCATCTGCCTCCTCATCAGACAAGTGTGGTTTCGTACCCACCGGTTTGCTCTCTCAATCATGCCGGCCCGGCGGCTAGCTATGCCCGGGGGGGGGCAGCTGTCCATGGCCAGTCCTACCTGTGTTGAACAGCCCAGGAAATGCCGTCGGAATGAAAAGCCGACTACCTGAATCCTTCAATCCGAGCTGCAGCAGGAGCAGCAGCCGGTCGGGCTGAACCACTCACTCTCCACCCTACCTTTTCATACCCTACCCAATCCCAGCCCACCTCTACCTGTCTCCTTCTTCAAGCTTTCCCACGGGTTCCTCGAGGCTGGCATGTGCTCTTGGAGCAGTTACCACGAGAGTTTAGCCAATGCCAGTGAGTGCAGTGAAACATCCAAGGTTCATAGAGCAACACGTGGTACCGGCAAGAAGGCCAGCGGTGGTTCGAAATCGAGTGTAGCAGCGTGCTAAGGCACCTCAATGGAAAATGCTGGGTCTACCATCATCGTCAATCCGAAATTTTTGATGAGCAGGTCTTCCTTAAAGTGACGTAAATCAACGAATCATTGAGATATATATGTCACACAAAACAGGATTACAACGATGCACTGGTATGTGTATTTATGCATGTGCAGATCTGTAATATTGTGGAATGTTGTGGCAATATAATACTAGTTAAACCCTTGTATAAAAAATAAGCTGTTTAACAGCCTCGTTTACATAGTGGCAGATGAGCCCTCACGGCTGTTGACCACCACTTGCAGTGGTCAATTAAGGATTAACTACTGCAGGACCTGGGTCGTGAAGAGCAAGCACACAGTTACCACAGGGCTAAGACCCAGTATAGCATCCTGGGAGAACCTAACCTCTTTCTAGGCACTTCACATAGGCCGCAAAGGAAGCATTATAGTTCTGATTAATGATAACAAGCATGCAGAAGCACCGCGCATAAGTGCATCAAGGATGATTCACATGGACCGAGCATATACCACAAAGAGGGCGGAGCAGGCCCTGGTGCATTCTCTTGCGCTGACCCGATGAGCAATACTGAGCAGCTGGGTGCCCGACTGATGCCCTGATAAGGTCGTGTTCTTAACTCCTTTGTTTTATCCTGGGCCATAGCCATCCAGGTGCTTTGCATAACATGGAGCATCTGCAAATATTATGAGTATGCATCAAGAACCTTCAGCATGATGCTCTGTGCCAATCAGCTGGTCAAGTACTGTAACAGCTAAGGAATGCAAGGTCTGAAACCCATAAGTTATTGCTATGCCATTGCACTGTCAGAGCCTTCCTGCTGCCGCAGCAGCAATAGCATCATGGGATCTCGGACGACGAATCATAACTGAGCTTGGCCATCGGCTTGGCCGATGCAATGATTGCGTTGAAATTAAATCAGCAGGCAGCATAGAGGCTGTGTCGCCAGCACTGTGCTTTGCACTTGCCCGACACGTCAGGTAATTCCAAAACTATTCTGGCTGCCGTGACAGCATTAGCCCGAATCATGCCACACAGCCAGGAAGTCGAGCTGCCACCCGTGGACTCTGACCAGGCTAATTTATGCAGCCATGCAGGCAGACTCCAATGCTGGATTTTCGAGGTGTCCCGTCAAGTATCAACTGAGGTTCAAAACTAACCAAGAAAGCTACTGCTAACAGCATTGTCAAAAGACCAAATTTTTAGGTTGCAGCTTATCAGCTTCTGTGCTTGCAGATCCCAGCAAACTTGAACTTGTTTGTTTAGCTTTACTCTGGCAGGATTTTACAAGAATTTCCAAAGACTGTGAAGCCATAGTTCATTCTCACGATCTCCTTCATGCGTTATCATCTCTGACGTAGTCCCGGACTAGGAAAGCCCTTCAGTTGCTCAGAAATCATTTAGTTTTGCACTACAAAACAGGCTTCCAGCTAGTCTTATTCGGAGCTTACCTTGTAATCTCGAAGTAATCCTTGTAATCCTTGCCATCTGCTTCATCCGGAAAGTCGCTAGTGGATCCGAAACTATATGCTTCGTCTCCGAATTTGCTTTGATACTTAAGCCAAGATAAATCAAGATTCCCCGCACTTGGCGATGCTTTGTCTGTGAGAGAGAGAGAGGGGGGAGAGAGAGAGCATTATCGGCTGCAGGTCAAGAATTAGCAGTTTGTGGTTAATGTGCCGGTAGATCTTTTAACGAACGAATCGAAGTCAGGTATGGCGATTTAACTAGTGTTGTAAACTTGTCCTTTGCCTAGCAACTTTCATGCAATGTCGGAATTCTTTTCGTAGTGTCAATTCACTTGCCTAGTCTTTGAAGCTCTAGCAACACATGCAAAATGCAGATCTATTCACTTGTTATGTAAGGCTGTTGCTTCCTGTAGTGGTCAGTCCCATTAATTTTCCTGGCATTCTTTTGCAGCAACTACACTCGAATGTGATGGCTAGGAAAAGGCACCTATGCTTGAAATATAAGTGTGTGTGTGTGTGTGTGTGTGTGTGTGTGTGTGTGTGTGTGCGCACGAGTGCCTGCCTGTGTGGCTGCGCGTGAGCACTATATGTGCACATGGATTATCTATGAAAACCATATATATGTTAAGACTAGGAAGGATTCATAAATAATTATGGGATATTATAATTAACTTTGCAAAGCTGAGAGTCTGAAGTTGGAATTTCACAGCGGTGCTCGTTAGTTTCATCTTTGGTCTCTTATTGTTGCTTGATTGGTTAAAATTTTTGTCGATTTTCCAAAGTACGGTGCTTAGTGGCTTCTTCCTTTGTTTTCCACTAACGTTGTTGTCTGCAAAAGTGTTGCCATTATTCCGGCAACTTGGATCTTTATTGATCACAATCCATCCTATCAAAACAGAGATGCATAGTTCGAAAAGCTTACACTGTGTATACCTTGAGGGAGAACGTGATAATGTTAAGCATTTCCTTAAGAAGACTTACCATTTTGCCGTGTATTCAACTATTGCACTCATAATCTTTCTTTTTAGCTTCCCGGCACCTCGAGCTGTGCGTCAAAACATCCCTAATTTGCTGATAATGGTGGCGAATAAATGCAGCAGCATTGTATATGCACATAATAGCTTCTATAACTTACTATTTTTTTGTAAATCCTAGCCCCATATGTGCCAATTTTTTTAGAAATTTCTGTCCAATTAAATTTAAAATTAATTTCTAATTTTATCTACAAAACGCCATTTTCCATACAAGTTTTATCTAGGCAATTGATTGGGCTTTCCTCCCATTGGTTAGCACCTGCTAATGAATCAGCATCGACTTCAGTTTGTGGAACCAATTTGTGTGCATTCTAAATTATAGACATTGATGGCTGCTTACATTGTTACGTATTCAAGTCACTATTAGTGAATCTGATGATGGCGACCACGAAGTGGTGGAACGCATTCCCTTGCATGTGCAAGTGCTACTGGAAAAACGTTTGATTTGGTTTTGTAATAGTAATAGCAACGCATTTGTTAAGTGCATTCAGATAACTTAATCTCTTCCTGGGCACTTTACATACACTGTAAAGGAAGCATGGCCATAAGGTTAGTGGCGGCATGCACAGCCTATACCTGTATTACATGGTGAGCAGATTGTTTAGCATGCTCTTCTTGAAGCAAATGAATAACGGCTATCGAGTTTTGTTAGTCTCCTATTGGTGTATGCCGCTGGGCAGTTAGCACCTGTATAACACCGTTTTTTCGAGCAGCCTGGGAGTGCTACGATCACGGGTATAGTGCTAACCGCAGTCACCTACAGAACACGGCTCACCATACCCGTGAGCTGAGATGCTACTAGGTGCGAGATTGAACAATCCTTGCAACACTGGATTGAAAGCAGAGGATGCAACAGCATTAAGGCTCGATCAGGTGGATATAAGTACAAGCACGTTTTACAGACATTAGCTGTTCAGCAAAACCCGGCTGCACTATACCTATGTGGAAGCAATTGGTGCAGACCATCGAGCGGGCTCTCCCAGAAATAATATGACTGGTGCGTTGCCTACGTGATCTGCTGAGGGCAGTGCTCTTGGGCAGCAGGCTAAGGCCACCTTCAACCGTGCCTTCACCAGTGACATTAAAGAGAAGTATTTTCTTACCGCAAACTGCTTGGAGCTGATATCGTAGCAGAGAGGTGAAGTGGGATGGGGGAGCAGAGCCTGAGTCGGTGGACTTAGTGCCCTCCAAAGCCGCCGAAAGTGTCTTGTCTTTGAACTGCACTGCAGTCAGTGCAGTCAGCATGCCAGTAGAGAAGTGGGACAGCTGCTGCTAGGTCAGCCAAGCATTGTTTGCGGCCGGCTGTGTCTGCTTCAACAAACACAATCGGTCAATGCCACCAGCAGCTGCTCAAGTAGCAATTTCCAACGGGAGCTGAGCTGTTTCCCGACATCCTCCAGACAGCTCACAAGCACTGCCTGCTTCCCGGAAGCACTTTAACGATCAGCCAGCTCTGCTCCCCCTTGCCCAAGCATGAGCTTCGTTCAATGTGACCCTCGTAAGTTCTATATAAAAATAAAGCAGCTTGGCTAAGAGGCGGGAGTCGAGTATGGGCAAAGCACTGTCTGTATGCTGTATTTCAAAACTGTTCCAAACAAGACTGTCTTACTAAGCCTCGGCAAGTGAACCTCCATGCACACACTCCAAAACTCGGCAAACCCGGGATGGGTATGATCAATTTCCTCAAGTAATACTAGCAGACATCTTCAACAAACCTTGCATCAGTTATGAGACCTACCAAACATTACGACTGTTATAATTTTGTCGCGACCTCCACTAACAATAGCGTAGCTGAAAGTGAGCGATCACAACCAAAAGGTGGCATTCACGAGCAGGTCAAGTGGCCAAAACCGTCCCAAAAAAGTCTCCTGCTACTTCTTGTATGACCCGTGCAGTTGAATTAGTCCATTCATCACTATACAGGAAATGCTAGATGCCCGGCACACCCCATACTTTCAGAGCACGATGAGCAGAGCGGTGCATGCTTCAGCTATCCAGACGTAAGCAGGCATGGTGATGGACCGTCCATTTGACCCAAACCATCCCCCTCAGATCCACAGCCCTCTCCCCGGCTCGATGCTTGTTAACACTTCAGCCTACCAGTAATTGGCTGTCTTGGGCACTGACTCTCTCTTAGGTTTGTCTTGCTCACGCTTACACCAGGAGCAATGACAAACACTTTAAAGTGTGTAGTTCCAAGGCTTTTCAGTTCGGCCTATAGTCACGGCCAAAATCAATGAACCGTCTGCCATTATCGCACCATACGCAGATCACAGTGCGAGCGGTCTGAGCCCAGCAGCAGCAGAACGGTTGCTCAAAACAGGTGGCTCTTGGTGGCTGACCGTGTCAACAGCTTCGAAATAAAGAATAGGCCGTGTGAGGGGCAGAGAAAGAATAGGGTGAACGCTGCCCATCGAATCATCTCCATTGACTTGAGACCGAGGATGTGCTGAATGCTTCGGCTCATGCTAATTCGTTCGGTGCATGCCGGTTTGCCCAGTGCATAACGGGCTATTGGAATTTTAAACGGCCCACTCCGTCCATTCGTCGATGCTCTGCTTGCTGTGTATTCGGAGCGCAGCGTTCGAGAGCGTCATCACTCGGCGGCCGGCTCCCCTCTCATTCTGTCGCGCTCTCTCGATTCCTCTCTTCTTCTCATGCCTACAATGCGTTCTCGCCTACATTCCGATGCTTTCTCACTGGCTTCTACGGTGAGTCACGAGGTTGACGTTGTGTGGTGCATCCGATGCTCGTATGCACTATGTCCATAATTTAGTGTCCATACATTAATAGGCTAACGCTGTGCGTAGAGGAAAATAGATATAGTGCAATTGCTGTGACATGGTTGTTTAGCTCTACAGACTAAGCGTTGCATTTTTGCGGTTTATCTAGTGTAACAGAGCCTGGATTTTTGCCGATCGCTTAGTCCGCCGGGTAAAGAATCTACTCACTAAATATAAACATCTCGACCGAACGCGAGAGGAATCTGAAAGCTCTATGCTAATAATCATACCCTGAGAAGTCGAAACTTCTGTCTAACGATGGTTGGAGGAGCAGCAGCTCGAGCAAGGCACGCTCTGCATGCCAATGCTATTGATAGCAACGCATCCTTGCATAAGTTTGCCACTGAAGTTGCCTTGACCTTTCTTAGGCAACGACATCTACTCTACAACTGCCGACTATGGCACATCTTTTTCAGCGGTCCTGAACTGCTACTTCTATGCTACTCACTACCTCAACTACTCTCCTAACTCTGCTATGCTTCCCACTTTCTCTTTGTTGCGTGCGACGAAGTCTGTTGTCTACCGAATGCGTACCGAAAGCCGCTTAGGCTGTGAGTGCGCTATACAAAACTCTCCTGCGTAACACCCACATGGTCGCTCTGCATGCCAATGCTATTGATAGCAACATCCTTGCATAAGCTTGCCACTGAGGTTGCCTTGACCTTTGATTAGCAAGCTTAGCTCACAGTCCAAGCCGTGCGAGCTGAAAGAGCTTTAGCTCATCCATGCAGAATGAAAATGACGCTCGATGATGCAATATGCTCAGGAGATCTGTCCAGCTTTCCTCAGGCCAGCCTCACCTTCGTGACTGGCTCAACGGTCACCATTTCCAGCTTCATACGAACCAGTTAATAATAATAATAATACACGTGATAAAGTGCCCTCAGTGAAATTAATCTCTTTCTAGGCGCTTGACATTTGCTGCAAAGGAAGCTCGATCGATTGCGCTTTCAGTTCATCTGTCGCTAAAATAAGCCATTAGTGAATCGTCTGTTATCTGTACCTTGTGAATGTAATTCACTGCTACGCCTTGTTTTGAATCTCCTGCAGGGTTTGCATGCAATTTCTCCACAACTTTTCGTTGTTTTATAATTTTAACGGTCGAGTATTCGATTCTAACATTTCTCTGCTTTTTGAGGAATGTTAGCGAGAGTAGACTTGTCGTAGGTGCTCACGCTAAAAGTCTTTCTCAATGCCAGCTCGACCCCCTGAAACGAGAGTCGGAGAGTTTTGCTTGGTATTGACGAGGATCAATCTCTGGTAAACGAAATCATCCTGGCCTATAAATGAAATTGTGCCATTAATAAAGCAATGGTACTCGATTACAAAGGTGATTTAATTTTTTAGATTTTTAATTTATTATTGACCTAGTTAAATTCTGGGAACGAAGAAATGTGTAGGCAAACAAGTTTGATGAACCAGAAATACTTTATTATCATTGCCCAGCATTGATTGCTCAAAAAACTTTCACCCTAACCCCATTTGGTAATATATTATATCTGTTTTCGAACCCCTTCGCCGAGACAACGAATACCATGGTGCTCTTGGCGTAGGCTAATTGGAGTTTTATATTTTGATCGCCGGGAGTGTCTTTAATGCTGCCCAAGCGAGAGCAGGTGCTCGTCGATTCGGTTCGGTATGCGCAGCCATTACTGAGCCCATAGATGACACTACCTATACCCCGACTCAGCTGAGCCCTCGATATAAATGATTCACGGATGCTATGACTTCGACTGAGACTCGGTGACTGCAGTCACAGCTTCTTAGAGATGAGGCGGTTGCTTGTTCTCGTGGGAAATCTGCAGTAAAACACGAAACCTGCTAGGGGAGTAGCACCAGGATTTGCACCAGTTTCAGGTTTGGAGAGCAATTGAAGTGGTACATCGACGCACATCGTGCTAGTAGCCAGAGCGAGGATCATCGTGCCATGACAGTACAACAAAGTTCTTCCATTCACGCTGGAGTATTGTGCAAAACGCTGATTCCTTTGATTTTTCCTAGCCTGCAGACATTGAGGTCATTCTGCTGTGCAAAGCTGCCAATACAAATACCGAAAACCAGGCACTACACCAGTCACCAGCGGCGTGTCTTGGGTGGTCTGGAAATTAAGTGCATTCACATTATTTATACATGCTCCTCTCCTGTGACCTGAAAGTGATGAAGGACACCTGTAAGCGTCCATTTCAGAATAGCTCAAGAGGTGGAAGGTGCAGCCTGCCACCTCTTTGGGGGGCGTATGCCCGCAGCGGAAGCTAGCAACAGTGAGCAAATGAGTAGCGAGCTTAGCTCTCAAATAATGGTGGCGACATGCTGCCCATTAGATCCCTTCGGCTTGTTCGGTTTATGTCAAAGCAAGCGTGCGTGCCGTCGTGGCATAAGTGCCACTTTTCAAAGAGCTCTGCTTTCCTAGGATCCCTGTTGACATCCTCCGCGGAGGTAACTTTATATAGTCAACACATCGGCTGCAGTGGTGCTAGTGCAGCAGCTGTTGAATTTCCGGCGATTTGAGCTACGAGGCAGCATTTGCCAACCCTACCCCCCCCCGTGACGCTCCCAAGGGGAAAAGCAAGTGTGCATCCCTCTTCCAAATGTACTGTGCTCCTAACAAACCGAATGCCGGAACACTTTGCCGGCAGACACGACTCCATCCATGGCTCGTTTAGCCTCACGGCATTTGGTTTGTCGGTATTAATCTTCCTTGTGAGCGGAAGTGGGCTACACTGGTGCATGTCATTATTGCTAAGTAGAGTATTCCTTCCTTGTCAGCCTATCTGAAGTACATAGAAAAAGATCTAGTTCTTTGAGTTAACTCTGCATATGTGTGCGCTCACTGGTGTATGCTAAAATCATTCCAGTGTGCTTTATTTTTTTAGACATATAGGGTGCAAAGAGCCAGATTCGGGGCTGTGCTAATGATCAAAACTTCTAGACAAAACATCTGGCGTCACAAACGAGGTGTAGCGGCTTCCACGTCCGGACAGAAATAGGCCGAAAACGCAGCGCTTGTAACGGCTCTAGTATCAGCCGGCTAGTGACGAAGACCGGCGCAGCCCTGAACCTTGTATCTATCACAGCTAGCGACTTGTAGATGCAGCAGCAATGCATGCAAGCGTATAGCTCAAAGCCTGGCACTGAAATCGGCTCCCTTGCTAGAGCGCCCAACGCCCTGCACATGATACTACGTCTTCGGCTTCTATGCTCCGACTTGACCGTACACTATCACGCAATCGGTTCCTAGCCATTACAATGCAAGAACCACGAATGAAGAACGTCAGCCATAATCCCGTCTACTTAAGACGTACAGGGTCCACACTCAGGCACAGGCAGAATGGAGAATCCGATTGGTGGATGGAGGATCCGACCCGAGCGCCGGACCCTACGTCATAACGTTCGCCCTCGCCCTTCTCTGCGCCGAAGGCCGCAGGCGGCTGCTCCTCTAGTCTTATCCACCAACGTGCAGACGGCAGAACGGATCGGTTCGGCTTGTCCTTGCAATGTGTTACCCCGTTACCTATCCCCCACCCCGCGTCACGTGACCAGTTTCTCTTAATCTCTCAAGAGGCTCGCGCTTGCAGGCTATTGAAGGGATGCGGCTGGTGGCAGGGACCGTAGATGTCAAACCACGTCAGCGCTCCCTGGGCACGGAAATAGTGCTACAGGGTGCAGGCGACGAGGCAAGATGGTTTCAAGGGGGCTTTTGGGAGATCGTGCGTTCTGTAACTTTATGGACTGAAGCTTCAAAGGTGCTCGGTTGGCTTGACCGGGTCTAGAGAGTTTGCCCTAAGAGACCGCGGGGTTGAAATGCCTGATTTCTGGAATTGGAATGCTCCTAGCACCATGGCAGCCAGTTGGCTTGGTCGCTCCTGGAGTTCTGAGTAGCAGCGTAGCACTGGCACTGGCACTGGCAGCTTATTTCGTTCAGCACGTGCAAGCAGAACTGGAGCAGGAGCTGCTGCACGCAACAAATCGCTTGCCGGTACTGCTTGCTTACACACTTCTCCCTAAGCCTACTACTGGAAGGTATCAGAAGAGAAAGAGGCAAAGACGCGACAAAGGGAAGTGGCCAACTGCATGACCTTACGCGTCATTTAGTCGAGGTCATTTTAAAGGCCAAGCGACCCCTTTAAAAGTGGCCTATCGTTGCATGCAACAAGATCCACTTTAAATCGTCATTTCGAGTCTTACTTTTGCAAAGTTATTTTTAGGCCTGCAATGCCCGCTAGCGGCTTCTCGGTCCTTTCGGTGCTCCATTCTCTAAGTCTGTCGCATGTGCTCCATTCCAGATTTCTCAACTGATAGGTTCCGAAAAAATGACCGAAGCAAGGAGGTAGCATCTTGGAAAAGGTGAGCATTTCGCTACTTTGACGTATGAACAAATGAGATCGCGACGAACAAGTGATTGTCATCCAGCAATACCCGTGTAATCGTCTTCAAAGTTATTGGGACGCTGACAGGTTACTTGCATTCACCTCCGAAAGCGTAGGTTGATCGCCACGGCATTCTATTTCATACCATTAAGGACATCATTGAAAAAAAAATAAAGATCTCGATCAGAGCAAATGCCAGATTATTCAAGGTTTTTCTCCAAACTAATAAGGGAAAAATATTTCAATATAAGTAAATAAATAAGTATTAGCTGATTAACAACCTTATCTGTAGAGCCGCAGAAGAACCTTAACGGCTTTCACCTCCATTTGTAGTTGGCAATAAGGGACCGCCCACTCCCGAATTCGAGCCCACAACCTTTGTTGTCAAGATCAGGCACCTAGCTTCCCTGGCTAACATATTTTGACAATCAGATAAAACATCTCTAGGTGCAAATTATCCGATACTTATGAAGCCAAGATCTCAATAAGAAGAAGCTTGTTAAGAAACGGTGTGACGCGAACATAATTTTCTTGCAAGAAGTTAAAATTTTCGGGTGGTATAGTCAAATTGAAAAATGTGGTTGCGGTACCTCTTAATGTCTTTGCCTCGTCCGGCCACTTTTTTCTTATAACAGATCAAGTCATGTGCAGTCAAATATGTTCATGGTTATTTATAGGAAATTGTGCATGTTTAGTGTGCCTCTGTCTTGGCTACAAAATTACTTGTTCATGCTTGGCAACTTGGCTCAGCTATCTCTTGCTCTAGCGATTGCATAGTGTATACGGTACTGCTACAGAATAGTCATTCTGGCGAATTAATTGGTCCTTCAAACGATAGAATTTTATTTTTAGAAGAGCCGGCGTCTTAGTTTTGATTTCACTTCTATCCAAATGTGGCGCTGTCTAGAAACACCGAAAAATACAGTCGCTAGTGCTCAAGAGTGCTACAATACATCCGTGAGGTGGTGGCAACATTTAGTGGTAAAACTGCCAAAGCTTTTGCGATTTAAGCATTACCATATACAAGTTCCTGAATTCAATGCTTTAGATAGGCCAGTTCTAATAATTCTTATCCTACCCGGCTCCGTCGCCGAAATCTACTAGGGAGTTGTGGCTTCCGGATCCGGCTCCGACGTTCCGTGAGCTCCACGGTGACGCCCTAGTGACGTCACTTGCCAGGACTGCTGGGCTGCTGCCTCCAAGGTCTTGGGTTGAGCATGCAGGGTCACGCCCTCTTGCGGCGAGGCGCTTGGTTAAAGCTCGATTTCTCTTAGGATTCAATAAAAAAAGAAGTTTTATATAAATATATACATTCTTGATTGTTTAATTCTGCAGCTTTGGTACCCCAATTAGACTTCGGTTGAGCTGTATAAATGCATTGACTAGTTCTGCGACAGTTTCATTTTTAAAGTCGAGTTTTTAACTTTTTCGCACAGTTTAAAAGTCTGGGGATATTGAAAGTCCCAACGGTCGTCCAATAGTATCACGGCAGAGTCATAGATGGCAGCGTTGCAATCGAGGCATAGGTACATTTAGCAGCATCCCTAGTGGTCTAAGCGATAGGCGGCGCTTCAGTCGACGAGAGGCCGCTTCGATAGCAGCAGCGCCGCCAACAGCTCCGGACCGGCAAGATGACGGGCCGGAGCTGTTGGCTCCACGTGACGAGCAGAGCGCTCATCCCGTTCTATAGCGAGCCAGCCAGAAGTCGGCTGTGGGCATCGATCTGCTGAGCTTGCTAGCAGGACTAATTGCAAATATGAGCTGCAGCTCGTCTGAGCGCCAAAGGCGGCCAAAGGTGGCTGGTGGGTCACGTCAGGTACAGGCTCGTGAAGCGATCGTCAGGTTCCGACAGCAGTTTGACAATAGGTAGAACAACTGGGCATCGCGCTGGGTCGCAGCTGGTTCCCTACACACGCACGCACGCACTCACACACGCACGCACGCCCGCCCGCACGCACGCATGCACGCACACACTCTCTCTCACACACACACACACACACACACACACACACACACACACACACACACACACACACCCACACGCACGCACACACACACACACACACACACACACACACACACACACACACACACACACACACACACACACGCACGCACACACACACACACACACACACACACACACACACACACGCACACACCCACACGCGCACACACACACACACACACACACAATACACACACACAGACATGCACGCACGCGCACGCACGCGCACACACGCGCACACTCACACATACACACACAGCTGCATCTGCTGCCGCGAGCCACCTGCAAGAGAAGAAGCAAGCAGACAGACGAATGCCTTTGACGAGGCAGAAAGCAGAAGACGAGGCCGAGGAAGAATGTTTGACTCGTGCTTTTCCTCACGGTCTCGTTTGAACGAGACGCCTCCGTTAAAAATGCGTTTGGAAAGCTTTCGTTTCGAGCCAGCACTTGTGACGCACGCGAGAAAAGTGTCAACCCTCGAAACGTCGCGCAGGCGTGGATTTTGAAGATTCAAGAGTAAGCGTAAAAGCGTATAGCTGCACAAGGGTGCAGCCGCATCGACTTACCGGTCGGCAGAGACGGCAGTCGGCAGTCGCTAAGACTTCCTGATGGGACTCTTCATTGTTATCCTTTAAAAACGTAATTGAATGACGCTGATCAAAAGCCTGACTATAACTATCTCATGATTCAATACACAAGTCAATGTTTTATTTCATTCACGAGGGTGTATGTTGTGGCTACATGCAACAACTAGCAAGTTTATCAACCCCGTTTTTGACATTAGGATGGTCGGCGCGGCTGATCGGCCCTCGAAAAAGGCGAAAAAGGAGTAGTGTATGCGCGACCTACATTGGGCATGGATTCGTGGGCTCACTTGCGAGCTCGATGCTAATAATCACAATAATAGAGCACTCACATTCAAATTCTGTAACTCGGTGAGGACTAATGCCACAGACGTCTGAAAATGAAGGCGAGTAGGGTTGAGACTCATGGGTATTCTTCTGCGACACATCTGCACGCCCCTGCATTCCTGCAATGGTTCAGGTCCTATCTCAGTAGGAGACTCCAGAGTATTGACGCAAATGGACAAAGATCTTCTGAGGTACCTCTGAAATATCGGGTACCTCAGGGCTCCGTGCTAGGTCCCGTTCTTTTCACGGTTTATATTCTCACTCTTGCTGATGTGATTGCCAAGACCAATCTAGGCTTTTACTTTTATGCAGCTGACATCCCGTCTTGACTTCTGCAACTTACTGCTTGCTGGCCTACCGGCATGTGCAATCAGGCTTTTACAGCTGGTGCAAAACTCTAGGCTTGTTTGTCGTTAGCGATGCCGTTGCCACATCATACCACTTCTCTCTAACCTGCATTGGCTCCCAGTCAAGCAATGCATGGACTTCAAGGTTTTGTCGCTCACTTTTAGGTCACTTCATTCTTTGCCTCCAGCCAATCTCTCAGATCTACTCCCCCACCAGGCCAAGCATCGTACCACCCGCTTTTTGGAATCCCAACACTTTACCAATACCTCGTACAAACCTCACATCCTTCGGGGACCGTGCATTTAGTTTGTATGTTCCCAAAGCCTGTAACTCATTCCCGACTTGCGTCACAACATCCCCTGACTTGACTACATTTAAAAAAAACTTAAAAACACACCTGTTTAGGACAGCATTTAGTGGGTGCCTGTGATTTGTACAGAATGTGCTTATGTGTGCTGACACTGTGCATGCTGCCAGTAACCACACTTGCATGCTGAACACATGCATGTAACCCCTAACCATGTTATTCCTGTTGCTTATCAAGCTTGATATTACTCACCATTCAATCGCGTTTCCCTTTGCAGCAAATCTAAAGCGCCTAGAAAGAGATTGAGTTTTCTGAGGGCGTTTTATCAAGTGCATTATTATTATTATTATTAAAATTCGGGCTTGTTTAGATAAAGATACCACGTCCAAGTTAGTTCATGCATTCGTGACATCCCGTCTCGACTTCTGCAACTCACTGCTTACTGGCCTACCAGCATGTGCGATCAGGCGATTGCAGCTTGTGCAAAACTCTGCAGCTAGGCTTGTCTGTCGTGAGCGTCGCAGTTGCCACATTACTCCACTTCTCTCCGACCTGCACTGGCTACCAGTCAAGCAACGGATTGACTTCAAGGTTTTGTCGCTCACTTTTAGGTCCCTTCATTCTATGGCTCCAGCCTATCTGTCAGATATACTACCCCATCAGGCCAAGCATCGTACCACCCGCTTTTCGGAATCCTACAGTCTAGAAATACCTCATACAAACCTTAAATTCTTTGGAGACCGTGCATTTAGTTCATATGCTCTCAAAGCCTGGAACTCCCTCCCGACCTGCGTCAGAACATCCCCTGACCTGACCATATTTAAAAGGAACCTAAAAACACACGTATTTAGGACAGCATTTAGTGGGTCCCTGTGATTCGTCCTTGATGTGCTTATGCATGCTGACACTGTGCATGCTGCCACTAACCACATTTGTATGCTGACCCTGTGCATGTCACCCTTAACCATATTATTCATTTCGTTTGTTTTTCAAGCATGATTTTACTTACCATTCAATTGCATTTCACTTTACAGCAAATGTAAAGCGCCTAGATAGAGATTGAGTTCTCTGAGGGCGCTTTATCAAGTGAATTATTATTATTATTATTATTATTATTATTATTCCAATGTCGGCCAGGACCAGCATCCCGCTCGGAGCCCAGCTCGAAGCCCCGCGAAGACTTCCTGTCAGGACTTCCTGCGTGGACTTCCTGTCAGGACTTCCTGTCAGGACTTCCTGCGCGGACAGGCGGTGGGGCTGAGGCTTTCTTAGGCTTCCTCAGCCGCCCGATGCAGGATCGCGGTAAGGCTTAAGGCCGAATTACGACGTCGGTATGCTTCACATCCTGCGAGCTGTTTCCGGTTGAGCCATTCTACTCACATTAATGCCCGACGGCCATTTTTCCTCAGGATATCGGTTACGATTGCTGACTGCAAACGCAGCGCTCGCGGCCATGGTGCCCCAGCGACGCCAGGTTCGCCAGAGGCTCAGTGGCAGTCTCAAAGCGGCCGGAAGCGATGCAGCACTCCAGTGGTGACTCGCTGTGGGAAACAGAAGCTCAGCTTCCTGTTTCGCAGACGCCGCACGGGACGAGCGCCGCCATGACTTCCAGCTGGCTCTAGCATCTGCCAGACTCGATAAGCCGCTTACCCCTGCTGAGACTCTCCTTAAATTTGAGAATTCTCATTTGGAATTCTCTTCGCGTTTAGCTTTTCACTTTTGAAGCGCGAAAATGCTTCAACGGCCTGCCAGCTAAGCAGGCAAAGAGAGCCTCGCTTCTGCAAACTAAGCCTTGCTTCGGCTAAGAGAGCATCGCTTCGTCAAAGAGAGCCTTGCTTCGGCAAACGGAGCCTCGCTTCGGAAAATAAAGCCTCGCCTCGGCCAACAGAGCGTCGCAACGGCGAAGAGAGCCTCGCTTCGGCAAAGACAGTCTCGCTTCGAAAAACAGAGCCTCGCTTCGGCAAAGAGACCCTCGATTTGGAAAAGAGAGCCTCGCTTTGGCAAACAGAGCCTCAATTCGGAAAAGACAGCCTCGCCTACGCAAAGAGAGCCTCGTTTTGGCAAAGAGAGCCTCAATTCGGTAAAAAGAGCCTCGCTTCGGTAACCAGAACCTCGCTTCGGCAAACTGAGCCTTGCTTCGGCGAAGGGAACCTCGATTCGACGAATGGAGCCTCGCTTCGGCTAAGACGGCCTCGCTTCGAAAAACAGAGCCTCGCCATGGCAAAGGGAGACTCACTTCGGCAAAAAGAGCCTCGACTTAGCAGAGAGAGCCTCGTTTCGGCACAGAGAGCCTCCCTTTGGCAAAAAGAGCCTAGGTTTGACGAAAGGAAGAGAGCCTCGATTCGGCAAAGAGAGCCTCGCTTCGGGAAAGAGAGCCCTGCATAAGCGAAGAGAGCCCCGCTTAGGTAAAGAGAGCCTCGCTTGAGAAAAGAGAGCCTCGCTTCGGCGAAGAGAGCCTCGCTTCGGCGAAGAGAGCCTCGCTTCGGCGATGACAACCTCAATTTGGCGGAGAAAGCCTCGCTTCAGCAAAGAGAACCTCGCTTCGGCAAAGAGAGCCTAACTTCGGCAAAGTGAGCCTCGCTTCGGCAAGGAGAGACACGCTTCGGCCAAGAGAGCCTCGATTTAGCAAAAGAAAGCCTCGCTTCGAAAAAGAGAGCCTCGATTCGGTAAAGAGAGCCTCGATTCAGTGAAAACAGCCTCGATTCAGCGTAGAGAACCTCGCTTCGGGAAAGTGAGTCACGCTTCCGCAATGACAGCCTCGATTCGGCAAAGAGAGCCTCACTTCGGCAAAGAGAGCGTCGCTTCGGCAAAGAGAGCCCCACTTTGGAAAAGAGAGCTTCGCTTCGGAGAAGATAACCTCGCTTCAGCGAAGAGAGCCTCGCTTCGGCAAAGAGAGGCTCGATTCGGCGAAGAGAGCATCGCATCAGCGAAGAGAGCCTCGCTTCGGGAAAGGGAGTATCAATTTGGCGAAGAAAGCCTCGCTTCAGCAAAGAGAGCCTCGCTTCGGCGGAGAAAGCCTCGCTTCGGCGAAGACAGCCTCGCTTCGGTGAAGATAGCCTCGCTTTAGCAAAGAGAGCCTCGCTTCGGCTAGGAGAGCCGCGCTTCGGCTAGGAGAGCCGCGCTTCTGCGAGGAGAGCCTCGCTTTAGCGAAGTGAGTCTCGCTTCGGGAATGAGAACCTTGCTTCGGCGAAGAGAGCCTCACTACGGCAAAGACAGCTTCACTTCGGCTAAGAGAGCCTCGCATCAGGAAAGAAAGCCTAGCTTCAGCGAAGAGACCCTCGCGTCGTGGAAGAGAGCTTCGCTTCAGCAAAGAGAGCCTCGCTTCAGAAAAGAGAGCCGAGATTCGGCAAAGACAGCATCGATTCGGCGAAGAAAGCTTAGCTTCGGCAAAGAGAGCCTCGCTTCGGCGAAGAGAGCATCGCTTTGGCGGAGAGAACCTCGGTTCAACAAATAGAGCATCGCTTCGGCGCTTTCAGAGCTTTGGCAAAGAGACCCTTATTTTTGCTAATAGAGCCTCGATTCGGCAAAGAGAGCCTTGATTCAACAAAGAGAACCTCCCTTCGGGGAAGTAAGCCTCGCTTCGGAGAAATGACTCTCGCTTCGCCGTAGGGAGCCTCTCTTCGGCAAAGAGAGCCTCGATTCGGAGAAGAGAGCCTCGATTCGGCGAAAAGAGCCTCACTCCGTCAAAGAGAGCCTTGCTTCGGCAAAGACAGCCTCGTTTCGGCAAAGAGAGCCTCGCTTCGGCACAGAGAGCCTCGTTTCGGCAAAGGGAGCCTTACTTCGGCAGAGAGAGCCTCGCTTCGGTAAAGAGAGCCTTGCTTAGGCAAAGAGAGCCTCGATTCGGCATAAAGTGTCTCGCTTCGGCAAAGAGAGCCTCACTACGGCAAAGAGAGCCTCGCTTCCGAAAAGAGAAGCAAAGCAACGTATTGACTTCAAGGTTCTGTCGCTCACTTTTGGGTCCCTTCATTCTATGGCTCCAGCCTATTTCTCCGATATACTCATCAAGCCAAGCATCGTTCCACCCGCCTTTCGGAATCCAACAGTCTTGAAATAGCTCGTACAAACCTTAAATCCTTTGGAGACCGTGCATTTAGTTCGTATGCTCTCAAAGCCTGGAACTCCCTCCCGACTCCTGCGTCAGAACATCCCCTGACCTGACCACATTTAAAATGAACCTAAAAACACACCTATTTAGGACAGCATTTAGTGGGTCCCTGTGATTTGTCCTTCGCGTGCTTATGCGTGCTGACACTGTGCATGCTGCCACTAACCACATTTGCATGCTGACCCTGTGCATGTCACCCCTAACCATATTATTCATGTTGTTTGTTTTTCAAGCATGATTTACTTACCATCTAATTGCATTTCCCTTTGCAGCAAATGTAAACCGCCTAGAAAGGGATTAAGTTCTCTGAGAGCGCTTTATCAAGTGCATTATTATTATTATTATTATAAAGACATCCTTGCTTCGGCTAAACCAGCCTCGCTTCAGCAAAGTGAGCCTCGCTTCGGCAAAGAGAGCCTCACTTCACCAAAGAGAGCCTCGCTTCGGCGAAAAGAGCCTCGCTTCGGCGAAGAGAGCCTCGCTTCGGCGAAGAGAGCATTGTTTTGGCAAAGAGAACCTCGCTTCGGCGAAGGGATCCTCGCTTCGGCGAAGAAAACTTCACTTTGACGATGAGAGCCTCGCTGCAGGGAAAAGAGCCCCGCTATGCCGAAGAAAGCCTCGCCTCGGCGAAGAGAGCCTCGCCTCGGCGAAGAGAGCCCCGCTTCGGCGATGAGAGCCTCGCTTCGGCGAAGAGAGCTTCGCTTCAGTGAAGAGAGCCTCGCTTCGGCAAAGAATCGAGGCTCTCTTAGCCGAAGCGAGGCTGTCTTTGCCGAAGCGAGACGGTTTTTGCCATAGCGAGGCTCTCATTGCCGAAGCAAGGCTCACTATTCCGATTCGAAAATCTCTGTGCCGAAGCGAGGCTCTCTTTCCATAAGCGAGGCTCTCTTCGCTAAAGCGAGGTTCTCTTCGCCGGAGCGCGAAGCGACGCTCTCTTTGCCGAAGCGAGGCTCTATTCGCCGAAGCGAGGCTCTCTTTGCCAAAGCGAGGCATTCTTTACCAAATCGAAGCTCTCTTTGCCAAAGCGAGGCTCTCTTTGCCGCATTGAAAATCTGTGCCGAAGCGAGGCCCTCTTCCCATAAACGAGGCTCTCTTTGCCGGAGCGCGAAGCGACGCTCTCTTTGCCGAATCGAGGCTCTTTTCGCCGAAGCGAGGCTCTGTTTGCCAAAGCAAGGCTTTCTTGACCAAATCGAGACTCTCTTTGCCGAAGCGAGGCCCTCTTCGCCAAATCTAGGCTCTCTTTGCCGAAGCGAGGCTCTCTTCGCCAAATCTAGGCTCTCTTTGCCGAACCAAGGCTTTCTTTGCCGAATCGGACTCTCTTTGTCAAAGCTAGGCTTTCTTCGCCGTAGCGAGGCTCGTTTCCGCCGAAGCGAGGCTCTCGTCGCCAAATCGAGACTCTCTTAACCGAAGCGAGGCTCTCTTTGCACATCAAAAATCCCTTTGCCAAAGCGAGGCCCTCTTCCCTGAAGCGAGGCTCTCTTCGCTGAAGCGAGGCTCTCTTCGCCGAAGCGCGAAGCGACGCTCTCTTATCCGAATCGAGGCTCTTTTCGACGAAGCGAGGCTCTCTTTGCCGAAGCGAGGCTCTCTTTGCCGAAGCGAGGCTCTCTTTACCAAATCGAGGCTCTATTCACCGAAGCGAGGCTCTCTTTGCCAAATCGAGGCTCTCTTGGCCGAAGCGAGGCTCTCTTCGCTAAATCAAGGCTCTCTTTCCCGAAGCGAATCTCTCTTTGCAAATCGAAAATTTCTTTGCCAAAGCGAGGCCCTCTTCCCTGAAGCGAGGCTCTCTTCGCCGAAGCGCGAAGCGACGCTCTCTGATCCGAATCGAGGCTCTTTTCGCCGAAGCGAGGCTCTCTTTGCCGAAGCGAGGCTATCTTTTGCCGAATTGAGACTCTTTGCCGAAGCGAGGCCTTCTTTGCCGAATCGAGACTCTCTTTGCTGAAACGAGGCTCTCTTCGCCCTAGCGAGGCTCTTTGCGCCGAATGAGGCTCTCTTTGCCGACGCGAGGCTCTCTTCGCCAAATCGAGGCTCTCTTTGCCGAAGCGAGGCTCTCTTTGCCGAAGCAAAAATCTCTTTGCCAAAGCGAGGCCCTTTTTGCTGTAGCGAGGCTCTCTACGCCGAAGCGGGGCTCTCTTCGCCGAAGTGTAAAGCGAGGCTTTCTTTGCCGAATCGAGGCTCTCTTTGCAGAAGCAAGGTTCTCTTCGCCGAAGCTTATGTTAAGTGCCCGGATGCATTTTAAATTCTGTTAGGGCACGGTATAAATGAAGACAATATTTATTCTTGTAAGCGTGCTTTAAATCCTGTCTGAAAACCACAAAAAGGGCGTATGTTGTAATTTTAAATGACGACTGCAAAAGGTCAACTCTCAGCCTTCTTCCAATTTCTTATGTATTCATACTACGGCGAAGCTAGCCTCGTTTCGGCAAAGAGAGTCTCGATTCGGCGAAGATAGGCTCGCTTCGGCAAAGAGAGCCTCGCTTCGGTAAACAGAGCCTTGCTTCGGCAATGGGAGTCTTGCAATGGCAAAAATAGCCTCGCTTTGGCAAGGACAGCCTTGCTTCGGCAAAGACAGCCTTGCTTCGGCAAAGAGGGCCCCGATTCGGCGAAGAGAGCCTCGCTTCGGGAAGAGAGCATCGCTTCAGCGAAGACATTCTCGCTTCCGCGGAGAGAGCCACGCTTCGCGTTTTGGGGAAGAGAGCCTCGTTTTGGCAGAGAGCGCTTCGCTTCGGCAGAGAGAGCCTCGATTCGGCAAAGAGAGCCTCGATTCGGGAAAGAGAGCCTCGCTTTACGCTTCGGCGAAGAGAGCTTTGCTTCGGCGGAGCAGAGCCTCGCTTCGGCAAAGAGAGCCTCGCTTCGGCAAAGAGAGCCTCGCTTCGGCAAAGAGAGCCTCGCTTCAGCAAAGAGAGCCTCAATTCGGCAAAGAGAGCCTCGGATAGGCTAAGAGAGCCTTGCTTCAGGAAAGAGAGCCTCGATTAGGCAAAGAGAGCCTCGACTCGGCAAAGCGAGCCTTGCTTCGGTGACGAGAGCCTAGCTTCGGCAAAGAGAGCCTAGCTTCGGCAAAGAGAGCCTAGCTTCGGCAAAGAGAGCCTTGATTTGGCAAAGAGAGCCTCGATTCGGCATAGAGAGCCTTGCCTTGCTCTCTGGCGGCCCATTTCCATGTGCGATGAGGTGCTGTAGCGGCGGCACGGTGGCGTCGAAGCTCACTTTCGGCAGTTACAAGCTCGCTCGCGCTTCAGGTGTGAGCTTCGTTACATATTTACTAACAGATCCGAGGGATCTAAAGATTTCATTCCCAGAGTCTAGGGCAGAGGTTCGTAGCCTTCGCTACTTTGCGGACCCCAGGGAGAGTCAAATGAAAGCAGTGGATATCTTCCCTTGAAAAAAGCACCCAAGCATGGAAACAAAGCCGTACGTGCTATCGATAAAATTCTTATCACTGAAAATAGAGTGCCGCCCTGAGTTTATGGCAGGTACAAAGTATGAAGGAATAAAAAATTGTTAGAAGGCTGAGAGTTTACCTTTGTGATTGTCATTAGAAATTACAATATACGCTCACTTCGTGGTTTTGAGACAGGATTTGAAGCACGTTTAGAATAATGAATATTGTTGTCATTGATACAGTGTCCTAAGCGAATTTAATCTGTATCTGGGCACTTAACATACGTTGCAGGGCTGGAGTTAAGTCGTAAACGACGAGCACCGCACCCCTGGGCCCATTTGGGGCTTAATTATAGCTATTCGCCAAAATTGGCAGAAAAGCGTTGCTAAATACTCCCAAAATTCAGCCATAGCTTCAAATATCAAAGTAGAAAGACTAGCGTTGAAGTATGTAGGCATCGTTGGCAAATAGTTTTAAAATTGTTCTGATAACTCATTGTGCACCGAAACGTGAGACTGCATACGTAAAATTGTTGTTGCTCGAAAGGCAAAAACCAAAGATTGGTTTTTGAATAACTGTCTAATCTCGTAATTTTATTCTTTGGGGAAACATTCGAGACGTCCAAATGCCGTCATGGTTTTGCCTAGGGGTGAGGTCTCGCCTTAAACGACCGAGATTGTGTGCTCGACCCCTGAGGCATTGTAAAGCGTTTGGGCAGTTAAGATCAACTTCTATCAAGTTAGATTAAGTTATATTAGGGTGATATGCGATTGGATATTCATTAAAACCTAAAGAAGAAGACAATAGTTCGCCATCTGATCGTATACCGTAGCATTGCACGCAACCTGCTTTTATTTCAGTATCTGAAAATACATACGCGTAGTCAAGTAAATATTGACACAAACAATAAAAATTTTTAAATCAATATGAATTTTTCATTTGACTTTCACGGACCCACTGAAGCCCTCTGTAGACCCTCCGATGGAATCGCGTGCACCTGTTCGAACGTTGGTGTCCCAAGCGTGTTTGGTGTCTTTCGTGCCCTTGATGACCTTGATGTATTAGGTATCCTTGGTGTCCTAGGTGTCCTTGCCCTTCTTTCCTCTCTTTGTCGTCCCTTTCCGTAGACCCCCGCCGTGAACACTGTCGCACGAGTGGCCTTAGCGTGTCCGCAGGCATGCAAGACGACAAATGACGTCAGTTTTATTTACACTCGTTGAGCCTACCCAACACGAATGGTGCCGGGGAGTTCGGAACACACGTCGGCTACAAGCTTTTTTGGGAGAGGGTCGGAGCTTCTACGTCGCAGAATCCGTCGCACTGCATGCCGGTTGGCGCACGCGCGTGCGTGTAGGCGCTGTAAGTTGTATGGCGTCCATACGTCAGAGTAAGCGCCTATTCCTGGCCAGTTCGCGGTACAATGTCTCGCGCCCGATAGTGCAGCGACGCATCGACCGGTCCGCAGGAAGCTGCAGTTGCAGGCGAAACTCCTCCTCCCGACAACTCTTCAATTAAAGACGAGCGCCACAACCGCTGCCGCGGCTAAACCGCGGTAGTACAGTCGTGCATGCAGTGCCGCTGGCGATTACTTAGTTCTAATGAAACCGTGTTGTATTCACGACGCCGCGACGGTCGCGCGTTTGGGCCGGAGCCGATTGACATTTTACCTGGCTCGCGGAGAGCGAGCATCTCACCCCTCGGGCTGAGACCCGAATGTGTAGGGCCGCGTGGCAGGATATCCGAGCGACGATTCAATCTTGCGGGCGCTCGGCGAAATCGTAGCGGCGACGGGCGCCGAGTCAACATTCTTCCTAGTACCGCACCGTCGCCGCGTAGTCATTGGAGCGATATCAGTGACTCCGACGGGGCATCGTAGACCATCAAGGTCGGCGCCGCCGACCCGTCCGGCACACGCGAGCCGGTGCGGCCTTCTTCGGCTAAGCTATGCGAGAGCGATCTGGCGATAAGCCGCCGCCGCCTTCGCGCGTCGCCTGCCGCCGCGCGTCGTCGCCAGTAATGCGCCTTAAATGAGCGCCTCGGGGCCAGGTGCGCCGCGGCCCCCACCTCAGCGCGGGACCGGCGAGCCAAGCCGAGCTTACCTCGCGAGCTATGTAACCCCGCCCGCCCTCCGCGCCGCAGGAAGTGCTGCGGTAGCGATGCCGAACTGCAAAGGGTCGCGCGTCGAACATTCCACGAACGCCTGCCGCTTCGCTGGCGGCGGCGCGGAGCGGTAGGCTCTCCCAACGTCCTCCCAGCCCCCCACCCATTGGCGGGACCGGACCGGCGGCTTCCCGACAGCGTTCCCTCCTCTCCACCTTATACCGCATGCGGCGTGGAAACGGGCCGAATAAGCTCCCGGCGGCGGCGGCGGCGGCGGCTCGCTCAGCGGCGATAGGCGACAGGTTCGAGCGCATTCCAAAAGGCTCCAATCGGAGCGTTTCGGACTTTTCGCCGGGGTCGAGGCGTTGGAAGCGAGTCGCTGCAGCACCTCTCGCGCAGCGTTCGTCTGCGAAACGTTTCGAACTGATCGACGACCTCGAGAACCTCTCGAGCGAAGCTTCGAGCAGAAGTCTGCCCAAAGCGATTCGACTCGTAACCTGAATTCGCTGAATCTTCGACCGGCAGCGACTACCAGCGGACCGGAGACTGGCTTGCTTTATGCTCTTCTTTCTACCAGCAGACGGTCGCCGCGGACTGCCGAAAGCGTACGACGGACGAGCGGCCATTCGGTGGATGAGCGGCCATTTAGTCGTACGAGCGGCCATTTAGTCGCGCGCGTCGCCCCTTCGGCGCCCGCGGCTACGGCAATTTCTTTCGGTGCGTGAAACTCTTCTTGCACTCAGTGCACATTCCTTTTACCCGCGAGCGTTCTACCACTATGCAGCAGCCAATTGGCCGCGGTCGCCGCTGTGGCTGTCACCTGCGATTCGGTGTCTACCTATCTGTGGCGCGCTTGTCTCTGTGGGTGTGTGCGTGTGCGTGCGTGCGTATGTGTGTCACAAAAACATATACACACACTCTGTCTGTCTCTCCTCCTCCTCCTCCCCTCTCTCTCTCTCTCTCTCTCTCTCTCTCCTTCTCAGTTAGCCTCACTTTCTCTTCTTTTTTTTGTTTTTTCCTCCTTCTTTTACCTGTGACTCGGCGTCTACCTATCTGTGGCGCGCGAGACTGTTGTATGTGTGCATGTGTGTGTGTGCGCGCGCGTGTGCGCGTGTGTGCGCGTGTATCACAAACACGCACACACACTCTGTCTGTCTGTCTCTCCTCCCCTTCTCTCTCACTCCTTCTCAGTTAGCCTCACTTTCTCTCCTGTTGGTGTTTTTTCCTCCTTCTCTTCATCCTTATCGTGCTAGATTTGTTTCCGCTTTTGGCGCGGTCCTGGACAATCGGACATCCGCGCAGTCGACCTGGGCGTCGATCGCTGCAGCGGGATTCGCTAATCGGAAAAAGCGATGCCAACAAATCGCAGCCGCTTTTACTGCCAAGAGCTGAAACTGTCACATGCCGCCCGTCCTTCCGGTCCGGATCGCTTGAAAGGTTCCTCGGACAGGCACGCTTCGCCGCCCCGCCGTCGATGCTTAAATTGCCGCCGCTCCGCCGTTTAGCGCAGCAATTTTTCGCTCCGAGGCCTCAAGGCGCACTTGAGAGAGCGGCCGCTTCCAGCGCACCAGACGCGGCTCTCGTACCCTCGTACATCATAAGGCCACGCCGCCGCCGCCGCCGCCGCCGCCGCCGCCGCCGCCGCCGCCGCCGCCGCCGCCGCCGCCGCCGCCGCCGCCGCCGCCGCCGCCGGCTTTCTCCGGGTTGCAGGCCGCACGGGAGGCGGAGGGTGCACCGAAATAGATTTCAAGGCGCGACCTACGCGCCCCTGGAAGACCGCCGTTCCTCTAAGCAATCGTGCGCCCTCATTTCCGCCCCGACGGCTTGATAGCTTCGGCGGAGTGAGGCGCCCGTTCGCGCCCGCGCGCGGCAAATCTCCCAAGCGTCGCAGCGTCCGAGTCGAACAGCTAGCGTCCGAAGGAATGCCTCGGAATGCCCGACGGACCTTCCGGCACATACCGCCGGCGATCGGCCATGTTTAGGCGGCGGCGGCGCGCGCGCGCTGAGCAGAAGTGCAAGATGCCGGTGCGTGCGATTGCTAGCTACTGCGTGCACAGCGAAATCCTAGCTGCCGTTCAATGGGCTCCGCTTCGCCGCTAGACCAGCGGCCGCCAACCGGTTCGGAGACGCGCGCGCTGAGTGCGAATGGCGCTGCGGTCGACTTTGACTCGCAAATACCAGCCATAAAACATGGCGCAACCTCGCGGATGGGTGGCCACAAGTTTGCTCACCCATACTCGTCGGACGGCGCTGGGAGCAGGGCGGTGGGGTCGGAATGGCGGGAAGAGCCATGGTCCTAAGAGCTCGGTTCCAGGCGTGCGCCCTGCGACGTACGGCGGTACCTGAAGGGGGCGGGGTGCGAGCAACGACGCAGTACCCTGGCGCCGACGCTCAGCCGTCGCGGGCGCAGCCCTGTTTCTAGCGGCGGCGGCGGCGGTGGTGGAACGCGGTACAACGGCGGCGCTCGAGCTGCCGATCCCGCTCTGCAAACCCGAGGCCAGAGAAACCGCAGCCAGTGGGGGCAGCCTGGCGGGGGGGGGGGGCGGCGGCGGCGGCGGCGGCGGCGGCGGCGGCGGCGGCGGCGGCGGCGGCGGCGGCGGCGGCGGCGGCGGCGGCGGCGGCGGCGGCGGCGGCGGCGGCGGCGGCGGCGGCGGCGGCGGCGGCGGCGGAGGCGGCGGCGGCGGCGGCGCGAAGCCTCGCAAAACCTCTCGCATACGAGTACGCACGAATGCAAGCATGCGAAAAAATTAAATGACCAAAAAGGCAGTTTTCGTTAACGTTTTGGTAGATGATCGCCTTCGAGTCACGACGCCCACGCTGGCTGGCACGCAGATCGGGGAGGTGAGCGGCACGGCACGGCACGGGGCGGGGCTTTGAATTGCCATGCAGAGCGAGCCTACCGCGCGGTCGATTTATTTAACAGGCGGCCCGGGCGTAGTGCGCGCGGCTGACCGGCCGACTTGAGGCTTGTCGCCTTCGAGCTCCGCTCCGCTGCGGACCGTCCGTCCCTCCGTCGCCGTGCGAGTCGCGGTTGGACTTTACTGACGACCAGTCGCGTTTGCGCGCGCCGCCGCCGCGCCCGCCGTCAAAGCGGACAGCGGTCGCCATGGATGGCGCTCGCTCTCTCGCGCTGCAGTTGGCGTTAGCGGCCATCCTGTGCCTGCCGGCCGCGTGCCTCGCGCGGCAGTCGTGCACCGACGCCTCGAGAACGTACGGCAAGCTGGGTTTGAACCCCATCGAAGTACCCGCCGCGGCAGTGGCCGGTAAGAGCGCCCGCCCGCTTGGCGACGCGCGCGAAGCGGCGCGTTGGCGCCGCGGAGCCCGACCGGCTTTTTCGGAGCGGGCGCAGGGTAATTTTCGGGCGCTTGACCGTGCAGGGTAGGGGCGACGGCGGGGGACGATGGCGGGCGTGCTGGGCGGTTAGCGCGACGCGGACGGGGACAGGGGGACAGGCAGTGGCGCGAAGGGCAGGTGGCGGTGGCGGCAGGTTGTTAGGTGGCGGCGGGTGGGCGAGCGAGCGCGTTTATAAATCTAGTCCCGAGCGCGCGACTGAGGTTCTCTTTCCAATTGTCCGCGAGCCGACGCCGCTCCATTCATTCGCTGCCGGTTGCTGCGGCAAATTGATCGCTCCATTGTCCTTGCGCGTTGATCGATGCGCGACGTAGTTGACATCCCATTTGTTGACAGCCACGCTGTCCGCCGCGGTAATTGTAAATCTAGACCCTCCGGGCGTTAGCCGTGCGGCGACGCGCGTTCCTAACCCTCCCCAGCCGGCCGCGTCATGCGCAGCAGCGCGCGGCGAAGCCCTGGGCCCAAGCATCGATCTTCGTTAGTGCGAACGAACGCGCGTGCGGCGCTCTCTCCGCTCGCGTCGCGCGCGCGCGTTCGCAGTGGGAGCCCCCGCATAGGTGGGCCCGCCCGCCCGCCGAGGCATTCGGCGACCGAATGCGCTCGCACCCTGCCTGACCTCCCCCCCCCCGGTTGGATGGAGCGGCCGCGGCGACGGTGCATTCCCACCCACCATCACGTCCGGAGCCATTCGTCGTAGGCGGTCGCGGCCCCCCCCCCGAGCAATTTCCGGCGGCATATGCCGCCCCGACAGCCGTTCGACGTCCTCCGCCTGATGCCGCCGAGGGAACGCCGCGACGCTCTGCATCGCCCGCGTTTTTCGGCGTTCCGTCAGGGGCCAGCTGGTACGGCGGGGTCTGTCGCCGCAGCCGCCTCCGCCGCCGCCCACTCGTCGCGCTGCAGCTCCGGTCTCGCTGCGCTCTGCAGACGCGAGCTGTTCGCCATCGCCAGCGATCTTCCTCTTGACGGGCTCTGCGTCAGCCGATACCGACTGCCACCACTTCTCTCCTAGGACTCCCACGGCGCGGCGCCGCTCTCCCCCTCACGCCGCGGTTCTCTCCGGCTGGGCTGGGCTAGATGAGCCGCCGCTCGGCCGAAAGGAGGCAGCTGTTGCCGCCGATGCCCGCTCGCCTTCCGCCCAGCCTGCCTGAGCGCCCTCTTCACCAGCCTCTGGGGGGGGGGGGGGCGGGGGTGTTCGGAGCTACAACTGGGAGACCGCAGCATTGCGTTTTTTTCGGTAGCCGGCCAGCCACGAAATTGTAGGATCTTTTAATTAGAGTCTGCTTCAGTTTCGGCTTCAGTCGTTTGCACCACTGCTGGGTGGCATGTGACCGTGGCGAGGTCGTGGTGGCCTGGTTTCTAGGAAAGGTGGGAGAGAGAGAATGAGAGAGAGAGAGAGAGAGAGAGAGAGAGAGAGAGAGAGAGAGAGAGAGAGAGAGAGAGAGAGAGAGAGAGAGAGAGAGAGAGAGAGAGAGAGAGAGAGAGAGAGAGAGAGCCTGCCCCAACACATGCTAGATGGCTTCGGTTTGTGCAGCTGGCGTAACCGGCTGGAACCTTACACGGAGGCATAAGCCAAGGCTGTCCGTCGTGGCAGCAACATATTCCTCGGTTTGGTCTGGTTGGCCTGGCACTGCTGCTGCTGCTGCTGCTGCTGCTGCTGCTGCTGCTGCTGCTGCTGCTGCTGCTGCTGCTGCTGCTGCTGCTGCTGCTGCTGCTGCTGCTGCTGCTGCTGCTGCAAGGCAGAGGGGCGGCAGACATCAGAGCCAGTTCCCGCTCGTACCGTCCTCAATCGAGATCGGCACGACGGTGACGGCCAGACGGCAGCTGGCTTACACTGTGGCACAGCTCTTTAATTTGACTGATTAGCAGAAGGTTATGTAAACACGGCTTCTTTTTACTGGCCCGCGACTGTGACCAGGCGAGCTTCGGAGCCTCAAAGGATCGTCAAAGGAGTGCCGAACGCCGGCATTGAGCTTTCGGTCAGCCAAGCAGCAGCAGCTCAAATCTCGGCTAGCCCTTTGTACTCGGTGCCCTTGTAGCTTGGACGGCCGCCACCACCGAGCCACCAGCGCTTTCTACTGACTGTCAAAGGCAGCAGTCGATGGGTCGACCGACCAACCGACCGACTGACTAGAATATACTCGATGTATCGACGGCTGGATACTGATGTGTCCACACCGGCCACACGGTTGCCGCTCCAAACCCAGTCAGAGCTGGTCGTTGAGCCGCCCGAATACAAGCATCGTTTTCGCTTGGTTTTCCTGATTAGGTTAGGGGCTGTTTTCCAAGTGCCTCTGTCTAGTTTGACCCAGTGGATGAGGTGCTGGCCTTGATCAAGGTCAAGGTTAATGTATTAGATGACCAACGTCATTGGCTCGAGCCAAGTTTTGTTAGAGCGCTATACAAATGAATTATGTACACACGCACGCACACACACACACACACACACACACACACACACACACACACACACACACACACACACACACACACACACACACACACACACACACAGAGGCCCCCATATAACAATATAAGACCGCCCCATCCCATAACCTTGCCACCTCCACCCTCCAGTAAGAAATGCCCAGCCCTCCAATCCCTCGGAATGGGATCGGTGTCGTGGGCATAATTCCATTCTTCTGGTCCTGAGATATTTATTCGGGACCGCCTACGTAGCCGAGTTTACGAGAATAACCACGGCAGCTTGGTTTGCCTCCGCGAGCCAGCCAGGCAGCCAGCCCTACAGAATGCCGGTTCAGAAATTGCAGTGAAAGTGATCATACATTTCTGCTTTGGCCGCTTTTTGCGACGAAATAAATTCCAGCGATTCTAGACTGACTTGTGATCGAATGTTACCAGAAGTGCTACGAAGTACGTATTCGCTGCAGCTGCATTTAGCTTGACTCTGTCTGGGACATTGTCTGGGAGCCACCCAAGCTTCCTCAATTCCCTCAACTGTGTCTCACGACCCCGGGCGAATGAGAGAAGTGAGTTTATTTATGTATTAGGGCTTCTGAGCCCCGAAATTTCAATGAACGCTGGGTTAGGCGATGGGAGGAGCCCCTGGCAGGCCAATCGGTCTACCGAGCCCATTGTCCGAGAGGCGTCGTGCCTTGCTGACTTATGGCGACTAGCTGTCGGGAGGGTCCGAAGTAATGCCTCACAAAGCAGCCACCTCCCCAGTGATTGCTGATGCAATTAGCTACTAGGCTCATAGCTGCAGGCGTATCGCCGGGCGAACTGAAAGCAGGCTGGCTGCCACCGGCCGCAGTGTCAGCCGCTAAAGCTGCCACCGCCGCGGCTTCCAACGCCACCCACCAGTGCTATGTCACTGCAGCCTATGACGCCTTTCTGCTGCCCGGTTTCGTGCTTAGGCCTGGTATGTAAACCAAATCCCAAAATCAGAAGTTGTGCCAGTGCCATCGATCACCAGGGGGGTGGCTGAGGGCTGGCTGGATGAGGGGTTGGCTTGCTGGGGGGGGGGGTGGCTGGGGGGCTTTGCCACTAGTCAGACCCATTGCATGCCTTTATCGTGATGTCTATGGCCTGCCGGGATGGTTTCCAATAGTAACCGCCCAGATTGGAGGGATTGATGGGAGATTCTCTATCGTAATCGTTCATGTCATCCACCCATTTTTGGTGATAAGAAACCGGAGATAGAAGCTGGGAGCTTTGCTGCAGTGCCGCATTAAGCCACGAACTCGGCCAAACGATGCCAAAGCTGGCACTCGTTTGGTTTCTCTGAGCACTCTCCTTTTGGGCTATGGGTAACTGCTGCTGCCGTGTGGTTGCTGCATGATGTTAAGGGATCTGCAAGTAACTCTGCATTCCGTCTGACATGCATTTTCGTTTGAGTCCTCTACGAGATCTGGTTTTGGCCGTATCACGCAGAGTAAGAGACAGACAGACAGACAGACTGACTGACTGACGGAAGCAGAAAGAGAGAGAGAGAGAGAGAGAGAGAGAGAGAGGGAGGGAGGGAGGGGGGGAGGGGAGGGAAGGAGAGGGAGGGAGGGAGAGGGGGAGGGAGAGAGAGAGAGAGAGAGAGAGAGAGAGAGAGAGAGAGAGAGAGAGAGAGAGAGAGAGAGAGAGAGAGAGAGAGAGAGAGAAAGGGAGGGATAGAACGGGAGTGATCTTATTTTAATCCATCTTTATTTAATGAAGGGCTGTGCATTTGAATTTTTTTATTTCTTTGGCAGGAAGGTTGATCAATTGTTATGCTCGGCACAACCCAATTTGACAGTCCAAGCCACTTGCAGTTGGGATGCCTCAGCATTAGCAGTCCTCATAAATTCTTAAATTTAGGTAATTTGCCAGTTTTATGGTACTGGGCACCTCGCGATAATATCGATGCCCTTGCAAATGCCCCTAATTCAATGCATGCCTAGCTGGCAGGTCTCAGAAGTGCTTGAAGGGCTTCGGTCGACCCTGTCGAAGTGTTTGCTTGGCGCCCTAGGCAAGAGCGAAGCCGACGAGGCCAAAGGCTGGGCACTCAGCCGGGGCTCACGTAGCCGAGGCTCGGGCGGACATTTGCACACTCAGCCGATGTAGGGGCTGCAGGTGTCTGGCTGCTAAATGACTCTTTGCACATCCACTATTTGTAAGAATCGCCGGCACTTAAGAGGGAGCCACGGCCACGCACGTATGGGTGGCTATACAGGGTCACTAGCTGCAAGCTAGTGACCTAAGCTAGTGACCTAAGAGCTAACTCGAAACCACGAACTGGGTCTTAAAAAGCGAGAGCTTTACCCCTGGGCTAAGACCCAGGGGCATGGAAGGGCCTTTGGGACTCGGTCGTCACAAACCGAGGCTCCAACCCGAGCACGACGACGTTAGCACCTTTCTCCGGTCCCCTCCCCCCAAGCGACCTATCACATCGCCACCAGGCGTCCTAGCCCAATAAACATCCGGCAAACGGTTCGAAAATGCTTTTTGTTTAAAGAAATAATTCAGGTTTCCTGACGAGCCGACCTAGGTGTGGGGGTGGACACAGTGGGGTGCGATCGCTTTTCTGTCTGCTGCCACCATAATAATAATATTAATATAATAATACTGGCTAATTTAACAGTCTCTTTGTGTATAGCGACAGAAGAGCCTTTACGGCTATCACCACCACTTGTAGTGGCTACAAAGGATCGCCCACAGCACGATTCGAACTCACGACCTCGGGGCCAAGGTCATGAAAAGCAACCACTTTACCTAGTGAACATGCTTCGGGCTAGCCCAAAATAGCCGTTAGCTGGCAGCCTACTCGACTTTGAACAAATTCAACACACTGCATACTTCCAGGTCGGTATTGGGAATATTATTCCAACCCTAACTTGCTTGTCATTAGGGAATAGCACACGGGCTCGAGTCGACTTGCAGCGACTTGCAGCTTGAGGGAGCTTGAGGCAGCTTGGCAAGAACCGGTCAACAGACGCCGTGGACGAGCTGTCCGGGTAGCTACGGCGTGACAACAGGTCGTCAGCCCTGCGACCCACTCAAGTCGGGTGGTGCTGTGGTCACTGGTATCGTGTCTGCAGCGCAGCACTTGTAAGCCCCGGCGTCTCATCCTACACATTCTGCGACAAAAATGTATACAGATTCCAGAGCATTTCTCGTTCATCTGCCTTGGCAAGCGATGATCTCATTGTGCATGTAAGAAAAGCGCATCCACAATTAGCAAACCCTAGCCAAGTATAGCCTAGACTGCCAGCAGGCTGACTAGTGTGCTCAGGTGCCTTTAACTTTCTTCTACTGCCAGCCAATCATGCTGCCTCTGCTTCCGGTGCCTCTGCTTCCGGCACCGAGCTCAGTCCGAGACCTCTTTCGGCTGGCTGCAGGAGTTCGGCAGCGTACTGCACCCGAGCAGCGGTTAAGGTGCTCGCCCCGACCAAGGTCTGGCTGAGGTCGTGGGCTCAAGCCCCGAGGCATATGTGGTGAAGCGCCTGAATAGAGATGAAGTTCGCTTGGAGCGCTACACAAATGAATTATATTTAATCTAATTTCGTAATTCCTCGACGTCATCGCAAAGCCTTTTTGCTCTCGGCATGCTCATCGAGAAGCATCGTTGAGCTTTTCGGTTTCACGAGCTATCGCTAGCGTCGAAAGCAAGTGCCGCCCGATAACGAGCTTCGAATGGTTTGACGGCTATGGCCACAACGATCCCATCCCGAGCTTCATGCCGACCCTGAAACCAGAGCGATTTATCTGCTGGTCAGTATGTTGGTATTAGCCGTGATGGCACACTAGGTAAGGCGGTTGCTTTTCACAATCTCGGTCCCGAGGTCGTGAATTCGAATCCGGGAGATCCTTTATTGTCACTGCACGCAGTAGTAATAGCTGTAGAGGCTCGTCTGTTGCTATACAAAAGAGGCTGCCGAATCACCTATTTAATTAGCCAGCCTCTTCAAGCCTGATGATTTCTACCAGTGCATATCTATGCCAGCAGGCCATTCTGTGAGTGGAGTGCTGTACGGCAGATGGCTTTCACACAGTGGCTTTAAGCAAGGCTCCCCCTGCTCACTTGCGCTGAAGTGAATGGGCAATTATGGAATGGCAGTAAGAAAAAGGTGGCCAAGGCCGATATAAAGAAAGGACACGAGCGAACGCACGACTGCTGCACATCTGGATCAAAATGTGTCCCCTTCGAATTTTCCTGTATTATGTATCATCGGATCCGGCAACGCTTTTGCTAGCAACTGACGTGAAGTGATGCCTCTTTACTTAGCTAGCAAGGGAGTGCTTCATCCACAGGCTTTTCGCTTGCTATTCTTAAGGTGATCACCTGAAGACCTGTCCTCAAGGCCTGACATGCTGCACTGGGCAGATGGAAGCCAACCTGACTCGGAAGGCACGGCAGTGGTTCGACCTGCGGCTCGTACGCATCACCCAGGCCAGCCGTGACACTTTGGTGACACGCACCGTTAAATTGAATGGTGAGAGCCGCACGGACCGCCCGCTGATCTGTTGTTTGCATTTCGCTTCCTCAGTCGAGGCTGTACAAACCGGTCCTTCAAAGAAGCTCATGTGGCTCGCAGAAACCAAACTCGATGTGGGAGCTGTGCTGCCGAGTGGCTCAGATTGAACGAGCCATTAATTGCACTGGATAGGTTTACTGTCCCAGGCTGAACGGCTTGTGTGAGCCCGGAAGAGCCCGTGTTGATCTAGCCACCGATAAGACCGCCTGTGTGAACAAGGTACACTTTCCTTGCAGACTGGTGTCATAATTCAGGCTTCCTGGCCTCCGTCCACGTCCTGCCCCTCGACGCGTGCACGTGCACGCGTGTGCATGCATGCATGCACTCGATGCTTGCTGCTATCGCTGCAGCGGCAAGCATCGAGTGCAGCAATAATAGTAAGCCAGTCCAACTCGGCTTGCAGCCTGTGGCATTCCACTTGAGGTTGTGCTCCGACTCTGCTGCGTCGCAACGTGCGTCCAATCAAGTGTGGGTGCTTAGAGAGCTCTCTACGAGCTGCTGCACGGGAAAGATGCAAGTAATTGAGAGACACTCAAGACGCAGCACAGGCCAACAGAGGGGGTGGAGCCTGCGTAGAGAGAGTGTCTGAAAGCTTGGCTGTGCTTCGGAGAGCTGGGCTGCAGGAAGCACGATGTGGCATCGCTTAGTGTGTCACACACAAACATTCACTCACAGACAGGCTCAAGAGCACACACTCACTTTCGTTAGCTTGCACACACACCCACACACACACCCACACACACACACACACACACACACACACACACACACACACACACACACACACACATGCGCGCGCGCGCGCACACACACACACACACACACTTGCATATAAGAGATATTATAAATAAATATAGCTCATCCGTACCGCACCTAAGAAAATTAAATCGCTATCCATGTGCTCAAATGTTCCACAAGGTTCGAGCCCTCGACCTCGGTCGTCAAAGGTGAGCAACTTAACCCCCCCTGCCAAACTACAGTAGCATTAATTAAGGTGGAATGTCAAGAAAATACTTAGGAAAGTGGTATCCTGCAATCAAATATTGTTTATGGTACCTTTCAAAAGACAAACATGTTAGATGTGGGATTGGAAGTTCTGACGACTTCTAGGTAAAAGAAAAAAATGATTATGCAAACCATGTCTAACGCAGATGTAAACCGGAAGCAACATATCCACAAAAAACAAATTTACCAATCTCTGCATCACATGACACTTGCATCCCAACATGGTGAACCATGGTAGATCGAGGTACCTGTGTGAAGGTTGCTGAGGTGCATACTTGTGGCTTTTCTACAGCTTCATTTACAATGTTGCCAAGTGCCTTGTCAAGTCCATAACTCGGCGAATACTGCACGAATCAACGTGACATTTCAAGCCAGTGTGTTTAGCTCTGCTTACTCACCACTGCTTCATTCATCACTAGTTCATTTCTGATTTTGGTAGGATACATTTTCCTATGTATGTCATCCAAAGCCCTGAGACTTATTTTCTCCAGACACATATATATATATGTGTGTGTGTGTGTGTGTGTGTGTTTGTGTGTGTGTGTGTGTGTAATTCATTTGTATAGCACCCTAAGACAACTTAACCTCTATCCAGGCAATTCACAAATGTCACGGTGCTCGAGCCCATGACCTCTGTCAGGCTTTGGTCAGGGCGAGCACCTTCAACAACACACCAGAGAACGAGTGTGAAGCAGAAACGTCGGCTGTTTGCCTGTCAAAAGTGATTGCTTCTGAAGATTAGCCAGCAGGTTTCGTTGGCGTAGTGCTCCACCTGCCCAGTGATAAAAGCGCCATCTGACTTCTTCTGTCAGCTCAGCTACTCACTCACTCACTCAGTCACTCACTCGTGCAGCGCAGCAGCAGCGCCGTGCGAGCGAGTGAGTGCAACGACAAGTGTGCCGTCGCAGCCTCCGGAGCAGCAGCAGCAGCAGCTTCCTAGCAGCAGCTTCCTCCCCCGAGGCTCTGTCTGCACTACTGCTGCTGCTGCTGCTACGCTGGGTGCGCGAGGCTCGGGGAGTAGGTCGTTCAATGCTCGCCATTCAATCTCGGCTCCGACTGATGGGCTCTGGTCTGGCGATTGCCTCTGTGATCCGAATTGACTGGCTCCGGTGACTTGTTGCTTAGGAACCTTGATCAAAGCATGCAACTGTGTAATTGCTTCTGCTTGTGGAACCTGTCAGCAGGTGTTATAGAACTCTTAAGCTGCTGCTTTCAAGTTGTTGCACCAATACTGGGGAATGTCAGAGCAGCAGCAGCAGCAGCAGCAGCAGCAGCAGCAGCAGCAGCAGCAGCAGCAGCAGCAGCAGCAGCAGTTCACTGTCAGCAGCAGTAGCAGCAGCAGCAGCGGCAGCAGTAAGCCATCATTGGACCAGGCCGGACACTGCCAGTCACTTGCAATAACAGGCACTGCTCAATGCCCGTTTACAAGAGAGAAGTCAATAAACAGGACCGGCCCAGGCTTATGTTACTTTAGCTTCAACCGGGCGTGCTGCAGCCAGAAATGGGTCTTGCAAAAGCCGCAAAGACCTCACAGAAGAATGCTGTCACTGTTGCCTGGACGTGCGAGCAGTGGGCCCTAGCTACCGTGCCCATGGTCTCCTTTCATCTCGGTCTGCCGTGTACACACCCTGCTGCTGCTGCTGCGGCTGCCCACCGAGCTGGACATGGGAATCGCAGATGCAGCAGCAGCAGCCGGTACGACTCGGCCGTCCATTGCTGCCCCTCCTGCCTTTACTCGGTGGCAGGCCGGCAGGTCGGACGCACCCAGCCAGCTGTTGTGCTCGCAGCCGCACTATTCGTGGCAACTTGCTGCTGCTTTGCCACTGCTTGTCTTGCTATTTCGATGGGCACGGTAGGACCCTGCCCGAGCAGAAATCGGCAGTCTCTTTCGGCAGTCTCTTTCTCTCGCCTCCTTTTTTGTGAGCCCCCCCTCCCCCCAGCTCGTGCATCCCTCCCAGAAAAATGGGACCCCATCCGTTGCTAGGAAAGCAAAGCCTGAGATCGGCCGGAACTAGTTAGCTAGTTAGCCAGCCAGCGATCTGGTGCAGTGTGCACCTCCGGCTGCACTCGCTTCCTCCACGGCGGGCAAGACCCTCGTGTGATGTACGAGACCCCACGACTTTCGACCACCTGTAGCGCTTGTAGGAGCTCCGGGTCGGGTGTGCATCACTTGAGTCCGGCTAGCCTTTTTGTCTCACTACCAGGTTAGGCTCTATGATTGGACTGAGTGTGTCTTAGCCGGCCCTCAACTGACACAATCGATGGCAGGGAGCCACTGTCGCAGCAGCAGCAGCAGCAGCCAAACGCCTCGGACAAACGGCTGAAGTGGCTTTGCACAGGTCGGCGTCCGCTCTTGTGTGGCACTCGAGAGGCTGCGTGGAGGAGCGTGGCACCTGCGTGGCCACCTCAGCTTGGGTGGGCTGCAAAGGGTTAGGTTCGGGGCACGCTCTGCTACTGCAGCCAGGCAGTCTCTTCCGTGTCTGTCGTAGTACCAGGAAAAAGCCTGGCTAGTTGGCCGCCTGAAGTCAGTGGTTGAAACCACAGGCTGCGTTGAGTCCAGTGAAAGAGGGTGTGCTGATGGTTGCATGCTGACCCTGTGCATGTCACCCCTAACCATATTATTCATTTTGTTTGTTTTTCAAGCATGATTTTACTTACCATTCAATTGCATTTCCCTTTGCAGCAAATGTAAAGCGCCTAGAGAGAGATTGAGTTCTCTGAGGGCGCTTTATCAAGTGCGTTCTTCTTATTATTATTATTCCTAGCCGATTAGACACCAAAAATTGGCACCGTGATCCGAGAAGGAATAGTAAAGCAATCGCAGCAGGATTCGCAGCTGGAAGGGGGAAAGCTTTCTTTCAAGGTGGTTCTCTGTCTGTCTCTGTCTGTCTCTGTCTGTCTGTCTGTCTGTTTGTTTCCGTCTCTCTCTCTCTCTCTCTCTCTCTCTCTCTCTCTCTCTCTCTCTCTCTCTCTCTCTCTCTCTCTGTCTCTCTCTCTCTCCCCCTCTCTCTCTCTCTCTCTCCCCCCCCCCTCTCTTTCTCTCTCTCTCTTTCCCCCCTCTCTCTCTCTCTCTCTCTCTGTGGAGCTTTGGCTTACCACACATTTTCTACACCACGAGCCACGAGCCACGACCATTAATCTCAGTGCTGAAGCCCCTGGTGAAGAGCACAGCACTGTGTCATCTCGGAGAGGTTGGGTCACACCATCACGCCTCCATTGTCGATTCGCCACCGAGCTCTGCCTGAGGTTACTCGCACGGTGGCAAAGCACGGTCGACATATAGCAACACATGCCACCGTGGGAGGTGCTGAGGAGCTCGATGTAAAGAAGGTGTAACTAGTGAAATCAACATGCCAGAATATCTTGGCCGTACTTTGAGGTAGCTGTCTTTCTAAGCGGCTAGGTTTAAGCAAAAGCACTCACCATTCGATCGTGCTTCCTTTGAAGCAGTAGTAAAGTGCCTAGACATAGATTAGGTTATCTGATTGTGTTGTTATTATTAAAGTGCTTTAAAGGTCGCTGGACGACTGTAAGTCCAAACATTTGTGGGTATGCAGGCAGCGTAGAAAGCAGTATCTCCACTAATTAAAGCGAAAAAGTCCGTTATGCCGCAAGATGGCACACTTGCATCATGTGGCAAGACGGTGCACTTCTGTAAAGTAGCAAGTTGGCACAGCGTTGTCTTCCGTAACGGAACTACTATGTCTCAGCGAAGCTAGTCCACAGGGTTGCACTGAGCAGCTCGTGAACATCAGAAGGAGAATGTTTTCCGACGAAGTGAGTTGTAGATAGCTATTACTTTGAATTCTCGTAAAAAATGAAAGCGACTTTCTGGTCGACCTGCTCCAACATACGCAACCGATTCGAAAGGCGTCTATTTATTTTCCATGAGATTGCTCATTAAAAAGACAGTACTAGACAGAGCACGTTTACATGCCCCCCCCAGGTCAGCTCTTATCGCATACATCCCGGGTATTTGCCTGCCGTGTGGGGCTCGGTTGTAAGGAAAAAGGCAGGTAAAGATAGACAGCTCAAATTTAGGAGACACACACACACTGGACCCCACCTTAGAGATAGCATATGACAACACATTTTATAAAATGGTTATTAAGGCTATTAAGCAGGCCAACAGAAATTAAAGTAGAAAGGTTTCCGTGTGCGTTGTATGTCTATGTATGGGCAATACGTGAGGAAAAAATATATATATATATATATATATATATATATATATATATATATATATATATATATATATATATATATATATATATATATATATATATATATATATATCGGTTCGTTTTTGCTATATACACGACTAGAAGTTGCTTTCCCTAAGACACAGTGACTCTGCACTTCTGCAGTCATGATCAATGTGCAGTGCTTGGCGACATTGTATAGGCATTGCCAAAGTTTCTACGTGCCTCCAACATTGTCCTGAGCTCGTCTGCTCGTTCCCATTAAAGCCAAATAGTCAGACAGCGGAGCCACGAGCCAGATAGCCACTTCCAGACTCTCTGGATAGACGCTGCCTGACTACTATCGTTGAGCCGACTTTAGGGTTATGTTTGCAGGTATCTGAATTCCCAATAGCTAACTGGGAGCTGGACACCGGCACAGTGGGTCACACAGTGAGTCATTCATTACTCTGTGCTGCCCTGCCTCCTTTCCACTCACTTTTAAAGGATTCCCACTCTACCTTTGCCCTGTGCCCAATACTTCTATTGTGATGAGAAGAGAAGGTTTTTTTTCGTTTGTCGTCGACTCACAATCTGCTTTTCAGGCTCTGAATGGGAATGCACGTGAGCAAAAAGCAACTGGCTCGTTGCATGGGTTTTAGGGCAAATGTCTAGAAAATATTGAGAGGATTGGTTCAACAATCGATTGATTGTTTATGGTACTCCTCACAAGACAAACACGTTGGAGATGGAATCCTAAGTTTTGACGATTTTCTCATGAATCAAAAGCCTTAAAGACGATTAGGCAAAGCATGTCTATCTAGGAAGTAAACCGCGATAAACATGTGTACAAATAGAAAATTTACCGATCTCTGCATCGTGTAAGACCTGTGACCAGCTTGCTGGGCCTTGGCGCATTGAGTTACATGTCTGCAGCTTGCTAAGGTACATGGTGGTAACATTTAGACTGCTTCATTTACATTGTAGCTTTGAGCCTTGTAAATTCCATTATTCGGCTAATTGTTGACGGATCAATGTGAATATTCAAAAGTGAGCCAAGCTCTTCTGGTGCACCACTACGGCAGCTCATTTTTTATACTATTTTTATAAGTTTTGCTATACATGTACGTGATCGCAGAATACGATGCTTAAGATGCTCCGACGAGATGTAAATTAAAACTTGTCCAAGCAAAGTCTGGCTTTTAGATAGACTTCAGAGTCTTGGTGGATGCTGACAAGTCCGGCATTCGTTAAGCTATCGACGGTGGGGCTGGGGTGGGCTGGGGTGCTAAGGGGTTGAGTGTGTGTGTGCGTGCGTGCGTGTGTGTGTGTGTGTGTGTGTGTGTGTGTGTGTGTGTGTGTGTGTGTGTGTGTGTGTGGCTGCTGTGGAAGTGGATCGGGTCGGTCGGCGTGAGCACACCGCCGCCATCCTGCCTGAGCTGTCGGCCTGCGTCCTCCGTCCGCTTCCGGATGGACAAGTTGGTCATGCGATTTTTCACTGAGCACTTCTTCGGCTCGCAAGTGCTGCCACTGAGCTTCATCTGTGTCGCTTGCAGACTTCTTTCTGCAGCTGATCTCACGCTGCGAGAGCGACCTGCACGAGATGTTCATCAGAGCCTACGGCGTGCAGTACGTGCAGAACGTGGCCGTGTTCCGTGAGCTGTTCCAAAACTTGCGCCGCTTCTTTCATCCTGGTGCCGACGCCAACGTGACCGAGGCCGTGCGCAAGTTCTTCGTGGACATCTTCGAGCGCATGTTCGCCATGCTGAACCTGGAGTACACGCTCGACAGCTCGTACCTGCAGTGCGTCACCGCGCAAGTGGGCTCGCTCCGACCGTTCGGCGACATCCCGGACACACTAGTTCGCAATATCAAGCAGGCATTCGTAGCTGCCAAGATGTTCGTGCAGGGTCTGGCCGTAGGGCGGGACATAGCTCTCAAGGCGCCAACGGTGAGCAGGGCATCACGGGCAGCCGGCGGCAAGCTGTGGCAACGGTGGCAGCTTCCCCCGGCTGTAGCCGCCGCCGCCGCCTCTTGAGAGGCACCACCGGGCGCCCCGTGCGCTGAGATGACGGTGTGCGCTTGCCTGTGAAGTGAAACCTTGCTCGGTCGTGTGCGCGTGCCGGGCCCTGCCTTTGTCTGCCCCAGCGTGTCGCTTGCTGGCGCGTACCTGTAGTCGTCAACCTGCGCCTCCTCCGAGAGGGAAGGCCTGGAACTGTTCGCTCAATCGCCCAGGTGGAGCCCAGCGCTGCCTGCTTCCGTGCTCTGACGAAGATGCTCTACTGTCAGCACTGCCGGGCTGATACCGGCGCCGGCTTGGGCGCTGCCCCTACGGCAGAGGTCCGCCCGTGTCGCGAGTACTGCCTCAACGTGGCTCGCGGCTGCCTGGCGCAACACTACGAGCTGAGCGACAGCTGGGACAGGTACTTGGGTAAGTCGCAAGACATGAGCACACGCAGAGCTTGGCTGTAGCTCCAGTGGCCGAAATCGTCTGCACCATCGACTTCAGAAGCAGCAGCAGCAGCAGCATTGGCTGCGCCGATGCCTGCAGAGGGCCGCTGATGCTGCCCTCTGCTGCTGCTGCTGCTGCTGCTCACTGACACTGTTTGCTGCCGCCTGCTGCTTGCTGCTGCCCAGTTTCTGCCCACCTCCCCACCCCTTGCAGCTGTTATTTTGTCCTCAGTGAAACTGCATGTCCTGGTTTAAGCACTTGACAGGCTATTTACTTCTCGCCTCACCCCCTCCTGCACTGACTGAAGTGTTTTTGGCACTAGGAGGGCCGAGCTGCGACTGTTACCGTTGATGTTCAGCTGGTCGGGTTATCAGTTTTCAGGTCTCTGTTATGAGGATAGACTGGTTATCTGTCGTGTCAGCAGAGCCTCCCTAGCCTTCTGGCAGCCTGGTCAGCCAGTGCAGGACAATTTCCTTTGCCCACCATCTGATAGGTGATCCGACCCAGATATTCTCATTGTTTTCGGGCCATTCATCTCTTTCGGATTAGCGTGCTCCCTGAAGCTAGTGCTGGGTTCGCCTAATTTCTCGGCTGGACCACCTAGAGTTGGGCTGAGCAAAGCTGAGCCTGGGCCTGGCTGGCTAGGAATCATCCTGCATCGTACATCAGAAGATCTCAGCTAGCGAAGCTAATGAGTCACAGTAGGCTGGTGTCTAAAGCCCTATCTAATGTATTCTTGGAGGCTTGCGACTCATCTAGCACAGTGCCGGCCCGTATCAGGAACTATTCCAGATTTGCATGCTATAGATGAACAAGAGTACAGGTGCAAACCCGTGTACAGGTTTGGTGCTATGGCCCCATAATTTCTTCGACTGTCAGATCAGAACGAATCAACTGGCGCCTGCTTGCTTGCTCGCTCGATTGCCTCATTGATCGCCACGAGAGTAGTTTCAAGCAAAAAACAGATGGACAGTTGGATGCATAAACATATGCAGCTTTATATGCACCAGTGACACTATACCGAATTTCCGTAAGCACGTGGCTGGCAAAGCTCTGGAAGATCTACATGATAAGGTAAGAGGATTAACATGGGAGACGTTGTCACTGTAGAAGTTACACATCCATTCTTGTAGTACACCGACAGGAATTGAGGCGTGGTGGCACAAATGTAAAGCCAAGGCTTAAAAGTCCTGTGCTGGGTCTTAGCCAAGTGGAAAAGGTCTTGCACTTTATGAAACTGGTCGCTGCATTCGCATTCCACGGCAGGCAATTCTTTGTGGCCCATTTCAAGCAGGAGTTATTGCTGCCATGTCTCTGCATCCCCTACGTAACTGAAGCTGTTGTATTAGCTACACTTTACTTTCTTTTACCGTTTTGGATATCAAACGAAAGGTAGTCTTGCTAAGTCAGTCAGTAGAGCAGTGAACCTGTAATATAGAGTTTTCAGGATCCTTTCTTGCTCGAGGTGAAATTCCTTTTGTGCGACCAGTCAGTCCCACGGAAGACGACCTCCGGTCGCTTGTAATTGAAATTTTCTCGTTATATTTTCTATTTTCAAGTCGCCAAGTCTTTTAAGTGGTAGCTTGCATTGAGCTTGCACGTTGACTTTTCGGTCACCATCAAGTGACTTAGCACTTGATCTATACACCGTTCGCTGACATAGCTCTACAACCAGATTACTATAGGGGGATTAATTCGCCAGCCAGAATTCATTCAAACGTTCATGGGAGCTACTAGATCGGTACCTACTTACACTAGCGTATCGCTGATCAGTGCAACCCGTTTCTGATTCTCGTCAGTCCATTGGTATGATCACTGGACTGCTCGGTAATAGGCGAGGCTGGGGTTGACGGCCGCTCACCTGCTCAAAGTGCTTCGTCGCGTCAACGTTATCGTAGCCTGTGCTGTCGCACCGGCTTGTGGTAGTAGTCTTTTGCTGCAGCCTGCCATGAGCCAGAGCAGTTCCGATAGCACCAGCTGCTTTTTGACTAGATGGCAGTCGTTTGATAGCAAGTTTTCAATCGACACCATTGTTGTCACATCGGCTCTAGCAGCAGACAGACACTTGACGACATTCCAGTCCCTCGAAGGTGACGACTGAACGAACCTGCACCCTCTCAGCAGTGGCGGCAGCCAGCAGCAGAGCTTCGGCGGTGGCAGCAGCAGCAGCAGCAGACGCCTCGGGCAGCCTCGGGCAGCCAGTGGGCAGACACTCGTCAAATAGGCGCAGTTAATGAACTGCCTCGGCGGTGGCCTTGCAAATGGCTCTTGAGCTCCTTGCTGTGCCCGAAGCTCGGCCGAGGGGTCGGACCGATCGCCCCCGGGGGGCCGCCGAGCGGCTTCAGTAAATATTGTAATGCAAGATGCACCTTGTCCTCCAGTCGAAGCCTTTGTCGGCAATCTTCGCTGGGCTTGGCCGCCCAGACGGCATCATCTATCCACTTTGCCATCTCTCGAAGGGTGGCCTGTAGCAACTGGGGACACGGGGAGGAAGGAGGGGGAGGGGCTGCCCTTCCTAGCATCACGTCTGCATCCTCTACTGTCGAATCATAATCCGATCAGAGTGGGTGGTGGACTTGAGAAGTAGTTTGCAGGGACGTCTGTCGTTGTGACAACTACCGTTCAGAACAAAGCTTGTGAACAGAGAGGGGTGTCTCTCGTCAGCCGACGCTCTGGCGTTTTGCAAGCTCGCAGGCAAGGCAGGCTTGGGTGCACCGGTAGCACGCCGGTGCACCGAAAAAACCGTGAGTCGTTACTTGCATGAAAAAGAGCCCAACAGACCACAACAGACCACGAGTTTTTGCCTTGCATACCCTTTTACTACTGCAGCTGCTGCCATAGCCACCACCAGTAATAACAGTGATAATATGTACTTTTGCATACCTCCCTAAGAAAACTTAAAATCTCTATTCAGGTACTTTACCAACTCGCTGCCTTCAGCAGATACTTCCTGCGCTTGCGCAAAGTGTCACAGCCCACCACTCGACTTGCTTATTTCCTTGTCACCTGAGGGCTTTCCTATTCTGACTGAAGTGGCTGACCGTTGGTGGCTTCTCTCCTGCCACGGCAGCAAGCTGTAGCCGCTGTTACTAGCAGCCGTCACCTCCTTGCAGCTGCTCGTGGCCGTCTTCTGTCTCTTTGCGTATTTTTAAATTTGCATACTCACTGCTGCTGAACGCTTTTGCTTTGTGTCGTGCATCACCAGGCGCTTCTCGGCTAGCAAGACTCGGGGAAACTCGATTAGCCAATTATGCGTCGGGGCTTGCAAGAGACAGACTGAGATCGGGCTGCACTAGAGGCGTTGGCGAGCACACACTGCTCACGTGGCTCAGCCAATCTCATCAGCAATCTCGCAGGGCCTGCTGCACCTGCTGCGTGCCTGCACAGCACTCCTCTACTAGGGTGGAGCAAGCTGGTGGCACCTAATGTCTGCGGCTCTCTATGCGCTTCATGCTTTGCACTGTTGCGTGCTTCAGCTGCTGGTGCTGCTACAGCTGCCGCGCCGCCACTGCAGCTGCTGGTGCTGCTGCACTTGACCGACGGCTCTCTGACCCTCCGAGGCTCTCAGTCGCCAGCCAGCATGTGCCACTGACACGAGACTCTGTCAAGCGCAGATTCTGCAGCCATTGCCAGGCACACTGCTCCAAAGGTGCATCTAGCACTCCAAGCGGCAAGCACCTGCTTGGTTCTGGTCGCTTCAAGGCAGGCCAATAGCGTCTGCTGCTGCCAGCTTGCGCGTTCAGCTTCTGCCAGCAGCTTCTGCTTGTTCAGTAACCACAGCTTCTTGTGTAAGTATTCATTACGCACAAAGGAAACTTAATTATTCTAAATTCGATTTACCCTGGGCTCACTTACAATATTGAATTGCCTCTAAAGTCGATACTAGCTCTTCCCGAGATGCCTGATGAGATTAAATTGGCTTAAGGCTGGCACACCTATGGCTAGGCGTGCCTGACCGGGAAGCCTGATGCGGCAGCCCCATGCCAGCCCGGCTCAAGCTCAAAGCCAGTGCAAATGCCTGCAGCACTGCTGAGGGCAGCCAGCTTCTGCCAGCAGCAGAGCCCTGTGATCAGACAGGGCCACGCCCACACCTTCTGCTCGGCCATTCGGCAGCCAACGACGAACGTCTCGGATGGTCTTGCAGCAGCTGAGCAGCAGCAGCTGCTGCTGCTAGCGGCTGCACTGCCCTGCTGTGCAGCAGCGGCTGTGGAATGTGGACTTCCCCTCCTCACCGTGTCCGGTTTGTCTGGCGTGAGATTTCTCTGTCTGGTCCATGCTGCGCCACGGTGATGGTGCTATGGGTGAATTCGGCTGCAGATGCTCTGCGATGCCAGGAAAGCAATGCACCGTGATGCTTGGCTATGAGCCTGGCTCTACTAGCGACAGCATCGCTTGCTAAGCTGCTGCACAAACATAGAGAGGTGTGAGCCGCTGCCCCCCCCCCCCCCCCCCCCCCCCCCCCCGTAGGCCAAAGGGTATTGGTGATAGCACTTTGAGACCCAGGTCGTAGCCTAGAGTCCTGTTTCAGATAATCAATTATTACTGCTGCTAATGAGTTGATAACTACTAAGGTTTTTTTGCCCCTTTATAAATGAGGCTGTTTGATGGGCCAACCTTTACCGTTACTTTTTATTGGAGCTGCCACGGGGTTGCTGTCTCCAGCAAGGTGGAGGTGAAGGAGCTCTCTACTTTGCAAGTATTTTCCTTTGCCATCGTACAGAAGCAACAGCTGCATGCCCCCCCCCCCCCTGCAGCCTGCCTGGCTTCTGCTGTGATTACTAGGCCGGGAGGCTGGCCAGCACATCAGTCGAGGGGCTGCTTCTGCAACAGCTTGCTCTCAGCAGCTGCACATCAGTTCAGGTGGGTGGGACTTTTCTTCAGTGCAGGCTGATGACTGCTTGGTAGATTTTGGGATCAAATGATCGATGACCACTTTGCTTCCTGCATCACGTGGTGCCGGTGCTCATCGCTTTCTGCCTTGCACTGCTTAGCCACCTGGGCAAACCGTGACCCACTGTCTGTCTTCTTGTCTGTCTGTCTATCTTCTTGTCTGTCTCTCTGTCTATCTTCTTGTCTGTCTGTCTTCTTGTCTGTCTGTCAATCTATCTTCTTGTTTGTCTGTCTGTCTATTTTTCTCTCTCTCCCTCTCTCTCTCTCTCTCTCTCTCTCTCCATCTCTCTCTCTCTCTCTCTCTCTCTCCTCTCTCTCTCTCTCTCTCTCTCTCTCTCTCTCTCTTGCTCCGTCTGTCTGTCTGTCTTTGTCTCTGCCTCTTTCTTTGTCTCTCCCTCTCTCTCTCTCTCTCTCTCTCTCTCTCTCTCTCTCTCTCTCTCTCTCTCTCTCTCTCCCTCCCTCCCTGTGGTGTTGCCACACCCAACAAGTGACGGCATGCTCGTGGCAGCGTTGTATACATCTTTTTTATCGAATATAATTCCGGTTTTACATGCCTCATGCACCTCTCGGAATGGCTGACCATTTGAGAATGCACATTTCATTCTCCTGTCCAAGTGCATGCGCTTGGCTGGCATCGCTTGGCTGGCATGGCCACTCGCTCCAGCCACCGCTCCTTGACATCCTGTCGCTCTGCTCATGTAGATGCCATGGATGAGCTGGGATCGAGGCTCGAAGGAGCTGGTGCATTCAACATCGAGGCTGTGCTGACTCCACTGAAGGATCTCATTTCGACCGCAATCATGGAGTATCACGACAACAACAAGGATGTCACTCAGAAGGTATGCCGAGGGTGTGATGCTCTCCACTGCTCGGCAGCCACAGGCCTTCGGCCATTCCTTCAGCCGAGCATTCTTTGTTGACACACAGTAGGCGACAGCTGAGTGCCGACCGTCATGGCCAGACAGTAGCCGATGGCATGCATTCCCCTCCTGCCAGAGGTGTAATTGTTTTCCTGGTCCCTGGCCCGGGGTCCGACAAAGGCTTTGGTAGGCTTGTTAGAGAGCTTGTTCGTTGATGGTTAACAACACAACACATAGTTTGGTTATGACTTGTTGTTCCACCACCGCAGGGGAGGGAGAGAGAGAGAGAGAGAGAGAGAGAGAGAGAGAGAGAGAGAGAGAGAGAGAGAGAGAGAGAGAGAGAGAGAGAGAGAGAGAGAGAGAGAGGTCTGATCAAGGCCAAATGGCAGCTAGACTAGGATGTGTTCATGGGAAAGAAATTCTCTCTCTCTCTCTCTCTATCTATCTATCTATCTATCTATCTATCTATCTATCTATCTATCTATCTATCTATCTATCTATCTATCTATCTATCTATCTATCTATCTATCTATCTATCTATCTATCTATCTATCTCTATGTCTCTTTCTGTTGTTGTGGCCTACGATCGAAACCTCTGGGTCCATATCAGAGCCGGCACAGCTGGGTGGATCATCACTGGAGCTTCGTCGTGCCCCTCACCCCTTCAGCTACCACAAAGCTTCGGTTGCACCTGCATCGGTGGTCTCTGAGGCATCGGTAGAAGCTAGGGCTGGCTACCCTAGCACAGTTAGATACCCATGTCCGAGCAGGCCCATGCTACTGCAGCTGCTGTTAGCACACAGTAACGTTGCTTTAGTGGCAGAAGCCATTAGTTTCTAAACGGTATTTACCATTTGCTTTCTTTGTTTAGGCTTTCCAGGAGCACCCTAGCTGCAGCTGCAGCTGCTGCTGAAGCAGCACGTGTCAACGATGAGCTAGCTATTAGTGGGTTGAGTGGCCTGCACTTGCTCATGACGCATCCATCGTTAGAGCGCCTGTTGCCTGCCACTGTTCAGCGTTAGCTCGAGTCCAGCCAGACCGGCAGTCGGCTCACAGCGACTGCAGCTGTCACAGCAGCAAGCAAGTCTTCACTACAGCCACTTAATGGCTGAAACCAATTCTAGCTGCTTCTGCCATTGGACAAGGCTCTGGGTTGTGCTAGTGACATTGAATTGGCTCACTGATTGGTCAGTGAGCAAGCTTCAGATAGGAGAGCACCTGCTGGTGGTGCCGCAAGGAAGTATGGCAAAAAACTGAGTCGCACCAAGTCTGTGCTGCCACCTAGGCTCAGTGCCTAGCAAGTGACCCTGAGGGCCGACGCCCCTACAGGCAAGATCTGTCAGCTTGACCCTGAGGGCCGACGCCCCTACAGGCAAGATCTGTCAGCTAAGTCCCGAGTTGCCTGCCGATTCAGCAATGGCTGCTGCAGCGTGATCGGCAAGTGCTGCCAGTCCTCGACGACCTTGCGATCATCCATCCAAAGGGGGCCCTCTTCTAGGGACAGCTGATTGTTAAGCTAAAAGCAATCAGCACATCGATCCCTCCTCTTCACCTGTCATGTTCCCTAGCACTTGCTTTTGCTCAGGGTACCCAGGCTGGCTGGATGCTGAAAATGTATTTACACGGCTTGCCACCAATACTAACTGACTTTTCGGCATGACCTTGTCGATTCCGTCGGCTCACCGGAAACACAATTTACCCCCTTGCCGGTGCCTGGATGCAACCTCTCTTGACTACAGGAAGGCCCGAAGTCCGGCCGGTCTCCTGGTGTCAGGTGCAGTGCACAGCTGAGACTGAGGTACAGCCATGGACGATCACATTCAATTCTGCACTGGTAGGCTTATTAGTTCAATCAAGCGCCTGTGCGAATATGATAAGAGTAAGGAACTAAGAGCTCTGCAAACTGCACCCAATTGCACCGGGGGCAGCTCATCGAAACCGTCGCGAGATCCATTGGTGTTTATGGATCTCATTCATCATTGCTGATTACAAGTTAAGCAGATGCTAAAACATGAGATCCATGTTTGATAGCAACTGATGGCTGTTGGGGCATGGCTGCAAGCTTTACAAATGACATGAATAAGTCGTCATCAGGTTCAAGGGTAGGTGCTATGCAACCGTTAATAAAGCTACAGTAGCACTACTGTGCTTACTGTGCACGACCTGCAGGGTTCATTCATGACATGCCATTCTTCATCCGTACCCCAAACGAGCCATAGAGGGTAAATCGTATGAGTAAACGTAAACTCTTCCTCTTTTAGCGCACTCACAGACTAGGCTGTGATGGCGAGTGCATGACCGACAAATAAGTCAGCCATGCAAGCGACGTTGGCATGACTGCAGCCTCCAGATGAAGACGATGAGGATCAGGGATTGGGTGGCAACCTGGGGTGGTTAGGCTTAGCCACCAAGCATAATTAGGAAACAGATGCTGGTTTCCAGCAACTAGATGGGTGGAGTCGAGTACGGCTTTGTTTCGCCAGCGACGACGGTTTGGGACACAATAGTCCCGTGGTCAAGACCGCTCAGAGCAAGACGAATCTGTCTATAGCAGTGCAGCGGTCAAGGCAAGGGACTCTTCCCTGTGTGCCCGAGGGCTGCTTTGCCCAAGGCAAATGCCATTGTGACGCTTGAGCTCTTGCTCAGGGCTGTCGTCAGCGTGCGCGGGCAAGCCCGGGCACGCTGCCGTTGGCCGCTGCCGCTCACAGCTCCCGATGCTGCCTGCAGCAGCTGTCAACTGCCAGCCACAGGACACGGTCCGGCTCCCACTCGACATCACGGGAGCCACGCAGAGGTGGCGCCCACTGCGCAGATGCGAGGAGGGTGAGAACGGTGCAGGAGCGCCGGAACGGGTGCACGTGACCGAGCTCTGCTCTAACGGCCGCCGCTGGTAGAGCTTCTAGTCCTGCCTAGCATCTCCGCAGTGTCAGAGGGGGAGGAACCGGTTTAGAGTGTACTGACTGTGCATGCTGCCCTCGCTAGTTCGGGCCGCTGGCTCCTCCTCCTCCTCCGCAGCGGTTCGGCATAGATACTTGCCGTCGGCGTCCGAGGGGTCGGCGCACGTATGACCCTTCCCAGGGTGCGCCCGAGTTCCGGGCAGTTCGAGCTAGAGCCGCTCGAGCACAGCTTCTTCGTGGCAGCGAGACCACGTGGCTCGCTCTCGCATCGACTGCGCTTCGCTGGACGATCGCCGGCAGCAGCTGCTGCGGGCGATCGTCTTTGTCTTGATTGCGATCGTCTTGGGCACTGCCGATTGCTGAGATTGGCGCCGTACGAGTGCCCGAGACACCCGATCCTGTTTGAGTCTCCCCCCCCCTGCATCTGCAGTGCACCCGACTGTGGCGGCGCTCAGGTCTGACAACGCTAGGAGGGCACGGACGCTGGCCGAAGGCCACTTCGCAGGCGTCGCCATGCACTTGTCCTGCTGATGCTGCACCTTCCCGCTAGCTCATGCTCGGCAGCTCGGTGGCCTATCACTGTGTGAGCCGCCATAATGTCATGCTCCTCTACGATGACTCAAGAGCCCGATAATCTGCTGAATGCGCTGTTCCGAGTTACTGCCAGCTTGTGCGTGGCATGGCCGCAGCGCGCGTCACTATCGTGCTGGAGGTCTAGGCGGCCCACAAATGGTTATCCTTTGTTCAGCCGTCGTGGCGCGCCTTTGCTTGCAGGTGTTTACAAGCAAAGCATGCGGGGCGCCAAAGGCCCAAGGCCGTGTGCCCAGGGCCATGCCTCCTTCGCACAATGCCGTCCGCAGCGGCAGCAGCAATGGCGAAGTAGAGTTGTCGCAGCCGCCGCTGATGCGCAGCATACGCAGCAGCGGCGCATCAGCAGCCGGAGGACGCGCCAGTGGTTCGAAGCAGCAGCAGCAGCATCAGCAGCAGCAGAGCTCGGTGCTGACGCTGGACCGCCTGGTGCGCGACGCTCGGACGAGGCTCAAGCAGCTACGTGGCATGTGGCGCACCGCTGCCGACTCGCTGTGCTCGGACGGTGACGTGATGGCGCAGCCGCAGTCGGCGCGCTGCTGGAATGGCTACGAAGTAGCGAGGTGAGTGGCGAGCATGACGCCGCCACCACCGGCAGCACTCTCCTCTTTGTCCCAAGCTCTTGGTTGAATAGGACTGCTGCCGGTCTTTTTTATTTGGCATACCAGCTTGCCGATTCGCCGAGCGGCTTGCTACGGCAGCAGCAAGAAGCTGAGGTCAGCTGGAGGGCAGTAGGATGCCGTGGCAGACCTTCTAGCTGAGCCCACTCAAGCAGTCTCCTCTCTGGCTACTCTGCATCGCCCTTGGCAATATGACGCGCGATGCCGGCTTCTTATGCCGATGATCTCGAATTCCATCCCTAGTTTTCAACCTGATGGTTCTTCCTCAACAGTGCCGAGACTAAGATCAATTCCTCATAAATAGGTTCCCCCTGAATATCCGTGAACGTCTCAAACGTGGAAGTGATGGAAGCAAGTAAAGGGTAGCTCGGCAGTGGCAGCTTAGAATAGCTGTTTTAGAGATGCACGAGTCTTGGCAGCAAGGCGAATTGCCAACTTCCTTACTCAAGACCTGTGCAAGTGCTTGACCCCTGAGGTAACAGGCTCCCATCCCATTCTGCATTATGTACATATGTACATAATATTGTACATGTACATATGTACAATATGGCCCTAGCTGTATGTATGCATGCAAATATTTGCAGATACATTTATACAATTTGCTAATTTGCAAATTTACTCAGTTAAAATTGTACATTAAAATGCTAGAACTTCACAAGGATTTAACGATTGTTCAAAGGATGGCCATGGAATTCCAGCAGCTCTTTGTCTGTCTGTCTGTCTCTGTCTCTCTCTCTCTATATATATATATACATATATATATATATACACATATATATATATATATATATATATATATATATATATATATATATATATATATATATATATATATATATATATATATATATATATATATATATAGTCTCTTCTCTCTCCCGAGTGCTTGGATTCGTCACTCGTGCCAACAACGACGTTGGATTTATCCGGAGAGACTGAGGACGAAGCTGAACCCGCATGAAATTTCTAGTGAATTTTGGGCATAAGCCCTTATATACAGGTATTTATACACCTGTATATACGGCAATATATTATGTTCGAATATATTTCTCTCTATGCCGGTCGTAGGCAAGGTAGCCAACAGCTCCCAGTCCTACGCTGGAGGGAACTAAAGGGGCATGTTGGGCTGCAAGAAGCCACGTATCAACTAGCATGATTGGCTGCCTGATATGGTCGAAGTTTGCCCCACTTCTGGCTTGATCATGACCCCGCCCTCTTGTTGGTATAACACCTACACGGGTCGATTTGGAGCGCTATGCAAATACTCTCACATCGTGGCTATGGGGGTTAATCTGGTGCAAGCAAAGGAGATGGGTGCTTCCTATGTGGCAGCGCCTGCCTCATTTGCTTGTCTCCCTGGGTGGACTTGGGGTGACTGCTTAGCATGTCAGGCACCCCAAAGGTCGAAAGGCCAAGCGAGGCTACGACACATCGTACACGTCTGTGCTCAGTTCACGAGGCACCGCATCCTGCGCGGCTAGCCGAAGCTGCTACCGAGCCAGCCCAGGGATAAGGCACTTGCACTTGGCGACACGGGCAACATGTCCGAGTCGCGCCGCTGCCCGTGTCCTTTGCAAGTTGTGGCCAGTGGAGCAGTGATAGCAGCCGAGGCTCTTCTGCTGCCGATGTGCAAACGTCGAATCTGCCTATTCAAGATTTACACTTAATACGATTGCAGGTACCTCGTGCCACCGACGGGCGACGGCATAGCGGGCAACGCCAACAACCCGGACGTGCGCGTGGTAGCTTCCGAGGGGCGACAGAACCTCGGCAACTTGACCGATCAGCTCAAGCTGGTGACTAACCGCATCCGGGACGCCATGCAAGGCATCGACGTCGACTGGCTAGTTCTGGAGAGTATGTGGGCGTGGCTCGGTGATGCTGCTGCCTCGCCCCATCGTAGTGGCAACCTCTGCCCGGCGCTTAGCGAGTCGTGCGCCATTGCAATACCCCGGTGTCGTCGGTCGCATTTATGCAAATGGCAACGAACCGGCGGTGCGAAACCAGGGTCGGATGCAGTCTCATAAGAGCGCCCCTAAGCCTACCTCGATAGCCCGCTAAGGTTCTGCTGTTGCTATTGCTGCTCAGTTGCATGAGCCGACCTCTACTTTTACTCGTACTCCAAGTTGACGCCAGCTCGACCCTCGGCATGTTAATCGAGCACTTGCAGCAGCTCACTCCCACTCGCTGCAGTCGTAGGCTGACGTCCCACCGTTTGGAAGTACATTATGGGCAAACGTCTTGGACTTATCTTGGACATCTTACCTTCCTATGCCCCTGCTCAAGCTGTGACATAGTTATTCTCTTATTAACGTATTAATAAACAGTTATCAATTATTTATTTAATTTTTAATTAATCAATTATTAATAACTATTAATTATTAACTTGTTATTTTTAATTTACTTATTATTAAACTTAACTTATTCCCTCTTAAAAGGTATAAGGGCTCAGCTTTTGCAAAGCTTCCCCAGCCGGCCGTGGTGGAGTCGGTCTTAACATGTCAGTCCCCCCCCCCACTCCTGCGTTGTCAGCGCTCGTTTGATCCTGCGGCTTCTTGCTGCTCCTACTGCACACCACCAGCCGACTCGCGCATTCAGCTCGGCCGTGCGTGACGTCTCGAGAGCACAGCACTTAGCTCGATCTGCCTCCCCTGCCGCCACAGTTCCCCAGAAGGACGGCTCGTCGGTGCAAGTCGACGGTAGCAGCTCGCCGCTCGACTCTGACGACTCTGACGACGACGACGACGGCTCGGGCAGCAGCAGGCGCACGGCGGCCCCGGCAGCTGCAGCAGCAGCCGACGGCAGCGGTGATGACGGTGCAGCAGCCGGCGCTGCATGGCGCGGCATCCAATCTTTGCCCTCGCTGCCGACGTCGTCGCGAACCCCGAGCAATGGAGATGACGGCGAGCAAGGCTCGGGCCAGCAGCGCGTGTCCAATGCTGTGCACCAGCGGCAGCAGCCGCAGCCTACACGCGATCCAGTGCAGCCCAGGCAGCGCCTCGATGCGGGAGAGCACGCGGACGCCGACGACGACGACGACGGCAGCGGATCGGGCTCGCTGTTGCTGACGACCGCAGCTGCCAAGCCTAAGGTGGCAGCACAGCAGCCAAAACCGGCCCCTGCCGACAACGACAACGATGTGCCACCGCAGCAGCTGCCAGAGCAGCCCGTGCCGGGCAGCACGGGCGAGCGAAGGACTAATGGCAATCAGCTTGCTGCTGTGCGTGCCGGAAATGCTGCAGCAGCAGCCAAGGCGACCGCATACGGAGGAGGTGCAGCGCTAGCCTGCCTTGTGGCGCTGATGGCAGCGTAGATGCCAAGCCAGCAGACAGACAGCCCAGGCACACGAACGGGAGTCGCAGCTGCTAACGGCAGCGATAGCTGAGCTGGGCACTCGAGGCTAGCAGCCGGCGACTATGAAGATGCGCCGGCCGGCCCCTAGCGACGCGACTGGCGCAGTGACGCAGGTGGTCGTGCCTCGTCTATGCAAGTGCGACTGTTCCTCAATGAGGTGGCTAGGCCAAGCAGGCGAGCCGCAGCTGCCGCTAAGGCTGCCGTGCACTCGCTGGCTCGCGGCAAACACTCACTATAACTGTAGCAGCATGGGAGAGGGGAAGCCTGGTGCGGCGACTCAAGACAGGAGCCGTTCTGCTGCAGAACGTTCTGCTACAGCTGCGCAAGTAGCTACTGTTGCCATGCCACAGCTCTGCACAGCCGGTGGCGTCTTTTGGCTGAGGAGGCTGTGAGCCCAGCCTGCCAGCAGCTCCCTCAGCTTGCCTGCCGATTTTGAATCTGCAGCTGCTGCCCAATCGCAAGAGGCATCGGTGTCAGGTGGCCATGTGGCTTGACCCTTTGCCGTAGGCGACTTATTCGGCCCTGTATGCCAGCCTCGGTCCAGCGATTCTGGATGCTTTATATTTAAGCATATGCTTGGGCACAGTGTTCAACGTGTTCCACTGAAAGAATGTGTTAAGTGCGCTTTGTACTAAGAATGACCGGATGTTAACCACTGTTACTTCTAAATATATTACGAAAAGACACAAGCACACCACCTGCTGCTTCCGGCTGGCCGATGCACATTAGCGGGATGCACCCTTTTGAGCACGTGCGCAGAGCCGAGGAGGTCACGTGTGCCCAGACTTACAGTAGGGCCGAGTATTTCGTGTCATACATACATGTACATAAGCAATACAAAGAGCAAGCAATGCCACTCTGCCGTGCGAGCTAGTTACAATCCTGAGCCTGGACTTAACATAACAAATCTTCCCGCAGGAGCAAGAGCAACGGTTAGAAAAAACAAGGTCCCGTGCAAATGCTCGACGGAGGGGAAGCACAATCAGCTTGGCCCAATCAGCTGGGGTCTGCAGCCCAGCAGCAGACAGCATGCACACTGCATCCACACCTCTGCAAGGGAGGTCGGCCGCAGCTGACAGGCATTGCCGACTGCTGGCTGCTAAGCAGCAGCTGCAGCAGGGCTGTGCCACTTGATCCGAGCCGCCGAGGAGGCACCCACCGAGTGAGAACGAGAGGAGCACGACATCACGGCCTCGAGGAACGATCGGCAGCAGACGACTGTGGCAGAAACCGCCACTGATGCTCCTGCGAGGCCTGCTGCTGCAGCTGCAGCCCGCAGGCAGGCGAGCCCAGCACAGGCAAGCTGTCAGCACCGAAGCCACAATAATAACGACGAGTCGGCATGGATAGCACGTCGCGGAGAGAGCTGCCAGTAAGGAGTCTCATCACTAAGGCTGCGGCGCCGACTGCTGCATGCCGTCGTCAGCAAATGGCTAGCGATCATGGCCAGCAGAAGACACCCGGATCAAGCTAAGCCGAGCTGACAGAAGGCGAGTAGGTCAGGCCGACAGCCATCTTTAAGCCTGGTCCGTCGTGCAGAGACAGCAATTCGACGAATGTGAGCTGCAAGCAAACCATCGAGAACATCAATATTTGTCACGGCGAATAAATAAACTGGACAGCAACAACAACAGCAGCACGATGGGGAACCTGCCTAGGTGTGCACCCGCAACAGCAGCCAAAGCAACTCCTGTGAACATGTACATGCACGCCTGTGGCTACACATCTGCCCCACGCAGACGCAGAGCCTTGCGGCTGCTGCGCAAGAGGGCTACTCACAGCTTTCAGAAAAAGGCAAACCTGGGCGAGGAGGCACACGGCTCACAGCTCGCAGAAAGGGGCACAACATCGGCCCAGCCCCATTAGGGCTGAGCTAGGGGGGCTGGGCCGGGGGCCAGGGTCAGCGCCTGGCAAGGTCCGTCCGTCCGTGTACCCAAGCCATATGAGATCGACACTTTGCATGCAAGGATTACCAGGTTAGGAAAATACAATGGGGCCAGCTGCCTTGCATGATAGAAAACAAGTGACCGAAAAAGCAGCCGTGGCCGACAGCAACAGTCAAATCATCATGCACATGCTTGAGTAACAGCCGATAGACAGCTAGAGAAATTGTAAACATCGATAGAAAGCTGTATACACCAAGACAACGGCAATAATACTCTTCCGGAAGAGTATGATTGCTCATTGTATCAAAAGTACTCTTCCGGAAGAGTATGATTGCTCAATGTATCAGAAGTATCATTGCTCACGAGCTCATTGTATCAAGAGTATCATTGCTCACGAGGTCCTTCTAGAGCGGCTGTTGTCTCACCTGTCGTCTCACTCATTGCTCACGATAATCATTGCATTGCAATTCCTTAGGTCCAATCGCTGTGGATACTTTTTGAATACTACAGCATTGATGTCAAGGCAAAACGGTAATCCAGGGGCAAATGAAGAATTGTGTACCACGTGGTCAGCCTTCTTGTTACAACATGTACCATCCCTCTTACCGATATAATCGACAAGCACAATCAAGGCTTTCATTTCTAAAAACTTGATATATAGCTGCACTTGTGCTTTGATCACTCCGGGCATTACAACATCTAGAATTGTCTGAACTCCATCGAAGCTTGTGTTGCTGGCATCTGCACTTGGCTGGCAGACAACTCTCTCAAAATTGAATGACAGTGTGAGTAGCCTAAATTCACGAGTTTAACCTGGTGTCACTCGAACACAGGAGAGATTAACCCTGCAAATCAAATTGGTCAGTACATCACTTGTAGCAAAAACATGAAATGTGAGTGTCCCACTTCGTAGTGGCATTTTCTAGATGACAAAAATTAGTTTTTCCAGTCAAGTCCACATACTTTTTGCCAAAGTAATCTTTCGTAAATTCGAGAGTGCTTACATGAGGGCACTACAGCCACAATGGCCCATACAGTTGTGACACCAGGTCAAGACAACTGTAACTCTCTACTTGAGGGTTTTGCGGCCGAATTAGTTAAGCCAGATTACCTAGGCGTAGATGGTACACAACTCAGCAGCCTAGCAGTTTTTCAGAAACGTGGCAACAGCAAAATAATCACTTCTCTCCAACGCACACATAGCTCATCACATCAGCTGCACAGCTGACTTCTCAAGCCTGTCACTCGCCTCTTGGTTCCATCATCTTCTTATGCCGACCTTACCACCACCTATCTGAAATACTTACCCCATTGCCCAGGCTTCCCATCACGTGCTCACTTTGCTCATTCTCCTCGTTTATAAAGGCTTCTAGCCAGCCTTCAATCTTTCGGAGATCGTGCCTTTATTTGCCATGCTCCCACAGTAAAAAAATACTAGCTGATTAAACAGCCTCTTTTTGTATAGCGACAGCAGAGCCTTTTACGGCTATCACCACCGTTTGCAGTGGTGATAAAGAATCGCCCACCACAGGAATCGAACCCACGACCTCGGGACCGAGGTCGTGAAAGCAACCGCCTTACTTAGTGTGCCATCACGGCTCACCGCAGTATGGTGCTCACTACAGACAGATAGCCTGACAAGCTCTATCTTAACGACCAAATTTTAAAAGAAACCCACCGGCTCCTCACAGCATCTGCTCACTATATGAGGACTATTCTTAATCCCCTTGCACTCAGTAGCAGACCCATGGAGCAGAGGGGCATTTGCCCCCTCCCCCACATATAGGTGCATCGACCCGGACCACTACTTATTCCTATGGCGTATTATAATAATTACTATTACAGCATTTGGTGCTGGCAGGCGGATCGTGCCCTCTCAGTCACACGGCGCTCTGATGACGCCGAGGGAAACAACCAGGGGAGCAGGGAGCAGGTAGCGAGAGCAACACGGGGATTTTGACAGCTGCTGCTGCTGGCGAGAACCCATCTTCATGGCGCCATAGACAAGATGCTCGGCGCTGGCCGCGGCACGTCAAACACATACAAACACAGAGTGGGCAGGCCACATGGCCAGTCAGCGTAGCAGGCAGGCATATAGAGGAGTGAGAAACTTACAAAGCAGCGAGCATGAAGCTGCATAGTTAAGAAACCAGGTCAGCGAGGGGGAGGCAATAAATGCCCTGCAGTCAACAAATGCTGATAGCAGCAGAACGTGTGAATGCAGAAGGCCGAGTGCAGGCAGATGTGGCAATTGGCAGATCGAATGCCACGCAGCGATTCGATGTACGACAACAAACATCAACCACATCACGGCATGTGCAGTGCGCATCAAATGCAGATAGGCCGCACACCACGAACCTTTACTTGCCAGCTTCCTGCGACAGCTACAATAGTGGTTGCATTCACAATAGAACTGCTCACTTAATCTGGGTGCTCAGGATGCATTGCCACAGTGGAACGATGACATGCAAACGCTGCCCAACACCTAAAATCATCGAATGCCCTAGCAGCCCAAGGAGCAGCACGTCAGAGCAAGCCAACTCTCCGCCTACGCATCTGCCCTTTTGACAAGACTGGTGCATACAAAACCCATACCGGTGTCCACAGCTAACAGAGGATGCTACGAGTGTACTTAAAGTTGGTCTCCAGGTTCTTATTAATTACGGCACATCACAAAGGAGCTTTAAATGAGGGCCTTTGTGATCAACGATAAAGTTAAAAACTCAGCATGGATTGATCAGCAATGCAAACACACAGGCTCACTTATAGGCCACACTTGGCAATTTCCTAAAATTACCATGCCAGGTCAACTACCTGTCAGAGAGGGGGAAGTTTCAGACATCATCACAGATCTGTCTTTTTTTCAGCACAAGACGTGAGTCTTTGGCAATATACAACTACTTATCACCAGCGACATTAAGCATGCAGAGCAATTTGACCAGCTTGGCAATAACAGCAGCCTGTCTAACCAGCCGATACACTAAGAAGGAGCAGTACAACCAAGCCACTTGTATTAGCTTTGTGAGCACTCACTGTACAGGCCGAGGGGCACAGACTTCCGGCTGGCCTGCTGCTGACTGAATTCTTAGAAGAACAGGCAAGCTGGCCTGTGCGACACCCCATCAGCCTGAATTTCTCCCACTCTTGAGTTAGCAGATGCTGACGGCTAATATGCAACTAGAGAAAGGGCACAGGGCCACATCAGGCAAGAGGCATGCAAAAGCATCTCAACACGAGCAGCTCACCTTTTCGCCGAGGATGGAAGATAGTTTCTCCAGCATGGCAAGGAAGTTGCTCTTCATTGCCTCGTGGTAGTCCTGCTGATCCACGTTGATCATTGTGGAGTGAACATCAAGGGCCCGGTGGCACACCCGCGCGAAATCCCTTCAAAGACAAACAGAAGCTAAACGATGGCTGCCTGTGACTAAGGTAGCCATTTCCAGACCACACCAAGTAGAGGTGAAGGGGGTGAGATCACGTGATTAACATTACGCTGAGTTCATTTATAGCCACCCTTTTCGGGTGACATCGGTATGCATTAACAAAGGGAACGTGCTGACAAGATTGCCACTCAATGCTGATGAATCGGCCAGTGCAGCACGATCTAACTAACAGGGTGGATAGCAAAATGCAACAGAGCTAAGATGCTATGAAATATTCCAAACACGGGCTCTTCATCAAAACATCACACAAAGTAGCTGCTGCTAAGCAAGCACATACGGCAGTTAGGTTGGTCGACAAATCCAAAAGATGCAGCCATGTTTCCCCTTTGCTGATCAAGCTGTGATTCATTAATGGGGGGGGGCACGAGAGCAAATCTCGAAACGAGAGTGAAATTCTTACTCTGGCCCACAATACTTGGCTCCTTCCAACCTAGCTGAACTGCTGCATCTGGTTCAGCTTTTATGTTATCTCAAGTCCTCCGTGGACAATAAATTAGCTGTTCCAATCCTACGTGTAAAGACTGTTTGCAGCAGAAGCTTCTGCTCTTCAGGTGTCCTAGACTGCAGAACTAGCTGAGACTTCAGCAATTCTTATGCAACGACATCTTCTCTCCTGTTGCCGACTGTAGCACATCCTTTTTCAGCAGTCCTGAGCTTCCACTTCTTTGACATTTCTATGATACTCACTTCCTCGACTACTACTAACTCGGCCATGCTTAGTGCATTAGAGAGAACTCTCCAGGGTAATACCCACTTGGACTTCATGGCATTGTGGTATTAAAAACGAAGATAAATGCATGCATACGCAAATGCATAGACGCATGCATACATAATGCACGAATGTGTGCATTCATTCATGCACACTCGCGTGCGCGCGCACACACACACACGAGATTCGATAATGACCATAGCAGCAGCATAGCGCGAGAGCCTATTTTTAAACAGTTGCATCCCCATCCTAGCTTGCAAGAGCGACCAACGTCACAGCACTCTGAAAGCAGCGACTTCTACTAGGGTGGGAAAGGGATGAGCCATCAAATAACTCCTGCACATCCTCCGAGGCTTGTCAGCTACCCGGTATGCTGCAGCGAATTCCAAAACTCTGAGCCAGCAAAATAACACCAGAAGGCTGAGGTAGCATTACTAAGTAATGCCAGTGTAAAATAGTGTATGCAGCCATCTTCAATCGCTACCCGCCACGCCAAAACATGCAAAATAAGCCCCTCGAGGCATGAGGTATAAGGCTTATTGAGGCTCTTCCTATGCATAGAGACCTATAGTTTTGAAAGATGCTTCCACTAAGCATTGCTGGACTAATGCGTGAAGACTTGCCCGGCACGCCACTACATCGAAGCTAGGTGCCTGCATGGCCCAGTGCCCAGCAACTGCCAAAGCTCGAGACGTCAAGTTTTGGGCACTCGCGGCGATAGGCCAAGCGTGACTGTGAGCAACCTCCTGAAAGCTCGCTCACAGGCGTGCAGCCCACGTGCGCTGTCAGCAAGCTCAGCTGACGCCCCCGCGACGGCTCGTTGGCATACCTGAAGGCTTGCTTGAGTGCTTCGACCGATAACTTTTCACGCTCCCTGGCTAGGGCGGCGCTCTTAGAGGTGGCGGTGAGCGCTGGCGCAGCACCCTTGCCGGGTGCCGCTGCACTGCCAGGCTTCGGCGAAGCCGACGCGCCCATAGCGGCAGAGGCAGCTGTGCCGACGAGGAATGCTTCAGCGTAGGCCAGAGGGCCGGCATTGACCTGAGCGCTTACGGCACCCTGCAGCTTCAGCTGCAGCTTTACAAGGTCGATGCGCCGAAGCGTACCACCGCTGCTGCCGCCACTGCTGCTGTTGCCACCGTGGCTGCCACCACTACCGCTGCTGAGAAGCGACTCGAGCTCGGCGACCTTGCACCGCATCTCGTCGACGGCGACCTCGATAGGGGTCAGCTCGGATTCCTCGAGGTTCACGATGGGAATCCGCTTTTTCACGTACGGAAACATGTGCGAGGCTGCAAAGAAAAAGAGCGACAGAGTGGCGGCGGCCAGAGGAATCAGGAAAAGCACGCCAACGCTCGGCTACAGAATTGCACAATGACCCGTCGAGAGGCATGGGCAAGGGTGCCCTCACCACCGCAGAAACGGCCTCGTCCGACGCATTTCAAGGTCGAATGTAAGGATTTGCGAACACCACAGCAGAGCATAGTATGCTGGAGCTCCATACTTAAGGAAAGCGAATCTCAGATAGTCATATCATGTGCGAAGGCACAGTCAGCACAGAGTGTCAGCTGGCTGCTATGTTGACGAGCATACCACGTATTTATGCCTTCCGATATGCGAAAATGCATGCACCGAGTTGCCACCGTGGCATTTACACTATTTTCCACAAACCCGGTGTTCTGCTTTTGCAAAAAGTAATGCATTGCAATGTCAACTGCTCGGCTGCATGCAGCAAGGACTAATGTGCATAGTCTGCAACTACGCACCAGCAGTACTAGCGGGCATCCATTGCAAGCCAGCACCTCCACAAATTCAAGCCAGTGCCACCAGTCAGCAAAAACCTGCCCTTGTTTCCAGCAGGCAGGGATAGGTCGAGCAGACACAGGTCTAGGAACTCCAGCTGTGCAACAGGCCGCTTGACTAATCAACAGTCTACTCACCATCTTGAAAGTACAGCACTGTTACCTCATTCAAGTGTTCAACGCGCCAGCCTTGCGACTAGCGTTAAGTAAGCTGGGCACTCTGCCTCCACTGCATTCCACCAGGTTCTCATGAGTAGGGCCGGTGCTCCACTAGTCGACAGAGAGAGAGAGAGAGAGAGAGAGAGAGAGAGAGAGAGAGAGAGAGAGAGAGAGAGAGAGAGAGAGAGAGAGAGAGAGAGAGAGAGAGAGAGAGAGAGAGAGAGAGAGAGAGAGAGAGAGACAGACAGAGAGAGAGAGAGAGAGAGAGACACAGAGAGAGAGAGAGAGAGAGAGAGAGAGAGAGAGAGAGAGAGAGAGAGAGAGAGAGAGAGAGAGAGAGAGAGAGAGGGAGAAGAGAGAGAGAGAGAGAGAGAGAGAGAGAGAGAGAGAGAGAGAGAGAGAGGGAGAGACAGAGAGAGGCCACCAGCAAAGCAGTGTGCAGTTACAAAGCCTCTGCCCTGCACTCTCTTTCTTGTTGCTGTGCGTGCACGAGTTCGAGGGTGTGAATGCATATATGCTCCTTCTGCATTTCACTCACTGGTCAGAATGGTATTGCGGCGGCACTGTTCATGCACGGCCCCGTGAGCACGACCGGTCAGCGTGAATGGCGTGTGAAAGATGAAGCGCTTAACGCGCTCGTTGCGCTCGAAGTCGGTCTGGCGATGCTGCTTCTCGTCGTCGTCAAAGTAGGGCACGACGTAGGTGACCTGGCAGTAGGCGACCTGCGGGTCGAGCTCTGCCTGATTGACCTACGATAAAACAGACCGGGCAAGCAATGCAGACTGGCGCTATTTGCTCGGTCTGACTGCCTGTCTGTCAGCCTGTGTAAAGCACTTCACTTCAAAGGAAACCATGACGACCAGCAATCTACCGCAATTATGAATGAATGAGTGTCCTAGCATATGAACCAGGCTGGAGTTATGTCCGAGGCGCCGAGCAGCAGTTCTGTGGTGCTCTGGCGCTGTACCAGAGTTGTATGCTGTGGCTGATGCTAGACACCTGTAACCTGTACCCGGTAGCTTTCGATTCGACTTCTCTATGCCTCTATGCCTGTGGATATGTTATGTTAAGGCATGGGGGTGATTTTTATTCGTGCCGTGATCTGTTCCCATCGTCATACTTCACAGCTGTGTGTACTGGTGCCTGCAAGTCGAAGGCCGTGCTCTAACGCTCAGTCACTCTACCGCTCACTTATACTCGTCAAGATTCTGCAAGGACTAGCATGGTAACGAGCGCTGTGCTTGTGGCCTAAGGACATCGACAATAGTGCTGAATGCAGCTACATGCCGTTTGTAATAAAATTCTACAGGTGAGACAAGGGATAATTTAAAAGGCTATACCAATAATTTTGACGATCCCACATATTAGTAAATGAATGCAAAACAAACAGAAAAGGCAATCAGTGAGCACTCGACCAAAGGCCCTGCTGCACTTGCAGCCGTGGCAACTCGCGAGGCCGACACGGCAGTGAGACCTGCTGCTGCACATCGCCTGAGGTGCGGCGCCTGCGCACTGCAGCACAGCGGCTGAGCAACACGACCGAGCGCATTCGGCATGCTGATAAAGCAGAAGCATGCTGCTGCCTGATGCTCATTCGTCTGATGCGACCGTGGAAAAAATGGCAGCTAAAACGGCAGTGCCAGGGCCCCCCCCCCGGTCGGCTGAGGGATTCTCACTTTTTTCGAGTCCTGAATGAGTCGGACGCAAGCAGCACCATACTTCTCGCTGCAGACGGCCTTCAGGCGATCGCAGATCTCGGACAGCGTGGTGAGCTTCGGCTCCTTGTAGATGTACTGCTTGCCGTCCTCTTCTTCGAAGAGCTGCCGAGCAAAGTGACAGCGTGAGCGGATGAATGAGCACACAACACGAGCACATTCGAGCAACCGAGCGATCGATAGCACCGGACCTGTGCAGCATGCGTGGAAGCGGGAGTCAGCTGCGTGCCAAAAGCGCCAGAATATTGGCCGGACAGCATCGTTTCAACGATCAACCGTATGTACAATATCGAGACAGGTCCTACAACCCCAAGCATAGCAGCAAGGAGATAATAATAATAATAATAATAATAATAATAATAATGCACTTGATAAAGCACCCTGAGAGAACTTAATCTCTTTCTAGGCGCTTTACATTTGCTGCAAAGGGACATGCAATTGAATGGTAAGTAAAATCGTGCTTGAAAAACAAACAAAATGAATAATATGGTTAGGGGTGACATGCACAGGGTCAGCATGCAATCGTTAAGAGGGCTCCACCCCCTGAATGAACTAAGAGTAGGGCAAAAATGTCAGACAGCCAATGAGAGTAGAGGGCAAGGCCTTCCATGGTGTACCAACTACCTGGGGCCTGGACCACCTACATATCCAAATAGTGGATTCACCATTGTACAATCAAACAACGAAGTGCTAGTAAAAGGCCGACAATGCTAGATCCTACTCTGGCGAGGGCACCGCTCCAAAGTCATAGCTGAAGTCGTTTAGTGAGTGAGTGAGCAGTGTGTGCAGAGGAGCAGCATTAGCAGCAGTATGCTGTGGCGGCCGGTGCCGGTCCCTGGGCTCGTGCTCTCAGACGACATTGCGTAGTTGACAGATACGAAATCCTACTGAAACTCGTAACTGTACGATTCTTACTCACTCGTTGGAGGGATGAAAAAATGGAGTAATCGACTATTATCACAATGCTCTGTAGGGCTGTTGAGTGGCACGATATACTGCACCTTTCTGACAGCAGGCTGAAGCAGTCGCCATGCGATGACTAATGAAACCGGGTTTAGACCATAAAGTCGAGGTAGCAAGAGAGCAATTCCAAGCAGACAAAGTGGTAAGCACTTTTAATTCTGATTTCCCATTGTTCTGGAGAAACTATTGCCACCAATTGTCTCCTGCCGACAGACTAGGAGTGCATCAGCAAAAAATGGTTTGAATTTCCAGCATAAGCACCGTGGCTTCTGGGATGGCTTCATGGCTACTGGCCCCGGAACACTGCTAATTGGAAGAAAATGAACTTGAAACCGTTTTCAATTATATCTTGCACTAAACAATATTAGCTGATTTAAAAGCCTCTTTTGCATAGCGACAGAAAAACCTTTATGGCTATCACCACAGCTTGCAGCAGCGATACAGAATCACCCGTGGCAGGATTCGAACCCACGACCTCGGGAACGAGGTCGTGAAAAGCAACCGCCTTACCTAGTGTGCCATCACGGCTTACTAGACAGTTCAATTCGGATCAAGAACCGGCATGAAGACCGAAGGCCCTGCTGAAGTAGGCACTTGAGAGACTTGACCCCCGAGTGAGTATGCAAATGCATGGTTCCGACAGTTCCGTTCTACAGGAAGGTGCCCCTATCCAATGTCGAACAGACTTAAATCCAAGAGCACAGCACTGCTAAGGCGCTTATTGTTCTTGCCGGGGTTTCGGATGTGAGTGCACTCGGTTGCTACTCTAAAATTATCGGCATCCAGAAGCTTACTACTTGCAGGCCATCATAACTAGCAAATTTAAAGCACCTAGAAAGAGATTGAGTTCTCTGGTGGTGCTTTATCAAGTGTATTATCATTATTATTATTATTATTATTATTATAACTACAAGGTTTTAGCTCCAACTGTAGCTATAATAATGCCAAAGAGATACATATGACATTTACAAATTAGTCCGTGATGCCTTCTTAAGAGATCCTCAATGTGGACCAAGCTCACAACAAGGCAGGGCAGTTCAATGCTTGGCTAACGACACCGTCATGGAATTTGGAGGCTCTTTTCGATCAATACAATGTAACGGTGCTCGAAACAGCACCTGCACCAAGGGCTGGCAGTGATGCTTCGGCATCAAGTCACGCAGTATAGGTTCACTGCCCCGAGGCTTAGTTGCTGCTTCGAGACCTCCTAAGCAGCAGAATAAACTGGCATCCGTGGCTATGCAAGCACTGAGATGAGCAGTTTACCGGTCCATAGAAGGCGACACGGAAGTAAGTTCCAAGAAGCCTCCGGCCCGTTCTGGCTACTTCTATCACCTTACTGTAGGCAGTGTGCAGTGTCTGGTAAAGCCCTGAGAGGCTCTGCAAAATGCAAACAAAGCAAAACTACTGCAACAAAAACATATGGCACGGGCTATAAGAAAGATGTATGCGATGACACGAAGGGACATGTGCCACGATACATAGCTCTCTATCTGTCTCTCTGTGTCTCTCCCCTTCTCTCCTCTCTTTCCTTTCTCTGCCTCACTCACTCACTCGCTCTGTCTCTCACTCTCTGTCTCTGTCTGTCTCTGTCTGTCTCTGTCTGTCTCTGTCTCTCTGTCTCTCTGTCTCTCTGTCTCTCTCTCTCTCTCTCTCTCTCTCTCTCTCTCTCTCTCTCTCTCTCTCTCTCTCTCTCTCTCTCTCTCTCTCTCTCTCTCTGTGTCTCTGTCCGTCTGTCTCTCTCGTTTACAAGGACAACAGAAGACAGAAGCGCAGAGATCGCCGACAATCGTACCTCGTAGTCTCGTCGACGCTCATAAATCGGTATGAGCAGCCTCGACAGGTTACCAAGAGCCTCGTATCGCTCCGCCTTAAACAGTTCTTCTGCCGATCGCTCGAGCACCTCGATAAGAGTATCCTGCAAACGAAGCAGCATCGGCGGCTATGCCATGCTAGCATCGAAAAAGTCAAAAGCAAGCCCGTGACTCGGCTCGCGTGATGTGCAGGGTGCGGCTCTACTTTTGGATAAGCATATGACGACAATGCGACAAGAAAATCCCGGTCGATGCTTAACCCAGTGTACCCCAGTACATCTAGAGCAGTAGCCAGTAAAAAAATGTAAAGTAAAGGTCGCCCGATTCAACATCCTCATTCACAACAGCTCACAGAAGAGCAATGAACAAACGACGAGAGCACCTGGACCGGCTGCATTAGCAAAGGCACCATCGCTTTGCTGTGCATTAACTCTGAAAGCAAGTTACGTAGTACAATATGTAAAGAGCCTGAGAACCAGACAAGCAAGTGACGAAAGCATCAATAAAAAAGTTTCTAGCCCACCCTCGTTTGAGCTATCCTGCGTGCCAATTCCTTCATTTGCTACAGCAAAGGCACGACGTCATTTCGAAACTAGTTTGGTTGGCACATCGATTCGTATGGAAGCTTTCACCGAGATTTTGTTCGGATTTCACCGAGGTCAAATGAAACCGGGTTTGCACTACCCCCTATGCCTTTCAAATTTTTGATACGAAAAAACACACACATTGAGGTGAACCGTGCTTGCAACAATGCTTTGTTCTGCACCGCCCGGATTTGCTGGTCGTTTGTGCTTGGGACTTGGCAAAGGTCTACAGTGGGCAACCGCGTCTGACTGGGCATATCCAGGCAATCGTTACATATCCGCATCATCACGTGATTACACTTATTGATGCTATGCACGGCTATTTGCTTACAGGTAATAATAACAATACATTTGCATAGCACTCTCAGATAACTGAATCTCGTTACAGGCACTTTATAGATGCTGTATAGAAAGCATTCCCAAATCATTAGTGGTAACATCCACAAGCAGCAGGCACAGTGTAAACATGCATATGCACACGAAGTACAATCACAGAGACCCACTAAATGGTGCAATGAGCAGGTGTATTTCAATGTCGTCATGTCAGAGGACGTTGTAACATGCATCGGTGGTGAGTTCTAAGCTTTTGGTGCATACCAACTACAGGCACGGTCTCCAAAGGTTTTGAGGCTCGTACGACGTATAGCTATACGATACGAGTTAGAACAGCAAGTAATGATTCTTGGCCTGGTATTGGAGTAGTACTGATAGGTAGGCTGGCACTAGAAAATGAAGGGACCTAAAGTGAATGACAGAATATTAAAGTCGATAAGCTGCTTCACTGGGAGCCAGTGCAGGTCGCCGAGAAGAGGTGTGATGGGGCAATTGTGACGCTCCCGACAGACGAGCCTAGCTGCAGAGTGATGCACCAATTGTAAGTGCCTGCTGCACAGGTTGGTGGATTAGCAAGCAGTGAGGTACATAGGTCAGGACGGGATGTCACAAATGCAAGGACTAATATAGATGCAGTATCCCTGTCTAAGCAAGCCTGAATTTAGCAATAATATGCAGCTGAAAGAAGACAGACTTGACTTAGAAGCTGATTTGGTCGTATCATGAAAGATCACTTTGGAACAGGAAAACCTAGATTTCGTGTAGATTCAACAGAAGATGTGCAGGCAGAAACGATTGTGAGCTTTAACCTTTCCAATTTCTGAATCACACTTGGTTTGCCCATAACTACTAAGTTAGCTTTGTCATCAATAAGTTTAAGAAAGGTTGCTACCATCCACGTTGGGATGTCATTAATACATGCAGCAAGCGTTTGTAGTACACTCCACCACCAGGCCAAGCATAGTACCACCCGCTTTTCGGAATCCAACAGTTTACCAATACTCGGTAAAAACCTCAATTCCTTTGGAGACAGTGCATTTAGTACGCATGCTCCCAAAGCCAGGAACTCACTCCCGACTTGTGTCAGAACATCCCCTGACTTGACTACATTTAACAAGAACTTTAAAACACACCTATTTAGGACAGCACTTAGTAGGTCCCTGTGATTCGCCCTTCATGTGTTTATGCGTGCTGACACTGTGCATGCTGCCACTAACCACATTTACATGCTGACCCTGTGCATGTCCCTAACCATGTTATTCAGGTTGCTTATCAAGCATGACATTACTCACCATTCAATCGCGTTTCCCTTTGCAGCAAATGTAAAGCGCCCAGAAAGAGATTGAGTTCTCTGAGGGCGCTTTATCAAGTGCATTATTATTATTAGAGAATTCGATGTGCTGGAGGGCTGGAAGGGATCAAAGCAAAGGTACAACTGAGTGGCAGTGGAAGGGATCAAAGCAAAGGTATAACTGAGTGTCATCTGCATAGAAGTGAAAGCCTAGACTTTGGTTGGCGATTACATCGGGAAGATAACGAGTATACACTGTTAAAAGAAGAAGACCGAGCCCTGAGGTACCCCCTCCTTAAGTAGTTCCTCGAATGATTTTTGTCCATCCACATCAATACTTTGGAGTCTCCCACTGAGATAGGACCTCAACTATTGCAGAGCACTGCCAGTGATGCCCAAGCAAGATGAGAGACACATAAAAGACTTAGTGATCAATAGTATCGAACAATGCCGAAAGAAATCAAGCAGAACAGGCAGAGAGACTTTATCCAAGTATACATTACTGAGAAGGTACACTCTCTAACCGGTACCATTTCAACACCCTTTGAGGCTGCATGTGCAAAGCATAGGAACACCGGCAAGACACAACCCAGCAGCAGTAAGGCACGGGAAAGTACCTCAGTGTATTGAGTGTCGTCAATACCAGAGTCATCTACAGGCATAACGTCTTTCTCGTCCTCCGCGATGTTTGCCGACAGGCCACTCAGCGCAGCGCAGCCACCGGCAAAGATGTCTGAAAAAATGAAAGCCAGTTACCAGTGAAAAGGGCCAGGGTCACAGAGTCGGGGTCACGGGGTCGTGACCATAAAGTCAGGGTCACATGGTCAGGCCACTTGCAGCACACAAGGCAGCAGGCCGGGCACACGAGTGAGTACCTTTCCTTTTCAGGAACTCAGCCACCAGACCGGCGATGTGTAGATAGCAGTGGGCTGCCTACAAAGGATGCCGGTGCCACCTGTGAGAGCAGCAGGCGCTAGAACAAGTCGTGGAATGCACAGGCCGCACCGGCTAGCAAATCAGCTGCTTAACTGTATAATCATAATAATAATGCATTGTATAGCACCTTCAGATAACTAAATCTTTTTCTGGGCAATTTACAGATGGCCGGCAAACGTGGCAACGTTCAGCGGGCTCTCGGTCTTTGGGATTGACCGGCTAGCAGACAGTCGGTAGTGAGGTTGGTAGAGGTGGCAGTTCGCAGTCCACTTCCGGTGCCATGTTCTACACCTCTTTGGCTCTAAGGCGATTTCCATTTCAAGAGCAATAAACAATGCTACAGCAGTGCTGGCAGCATGATCCTTCGGGGGGGGGGGGGGGTTCTGACCCGGAAAATTAATCCCACCCAACTGGGAAGCTGGAATCTTTTCTACTAAGCCTAGCTCCAAGCTACTGGTGCCTTGCTAGTGACAATGAAGCAGCAAAGAGAAACCTTCAATTTCTAGTGGCACGATCAGTGAACTCGATTCGTCATTGTTGACATGTCACGTGGCTCTGCTTGTAGCAAGCAGTAGGATTATTAGAACATTTAAAACCCAGACGTTTGAGTGAGACGATCACAAGAGTGTTTTTCTTTTGCCTTTTTTTGCCTGCGACTAGTTCTACTAGCTCACATGGGCAGCCGTGCACACACGCACACACACACATGCATGCACACAAGCGCAAGCACACACACAAACACATGCACACAGTAGTGGAACAAGTACTGTGCGCCAGGCAATCAAAAAATATTAAAGTGTTTTACAAAACCAAGCGAAGACTACTACCAAATGGTGGTATTAATAAAAAGGATACTTTTTGGTAGCACTATCAGAGCGCTATTCCACACAACTACGCACATCGTAATGTCTAAAAAAGTTCCCATTGAGAAAATAAGAAGGTAGTTTAATAGTTTTGAACCATGACGGTCCAATGGCTGTGCCTGCTCAGACGAGCATGCTTCAAAAGCTTGATGACTGCCAAGAAAGTGCAAACTCGATTGTTGAAATACATGCTTAGAGAAGGGAATACTTGATGCATCCAATAAATACCACTTTGTGTCGTTCAGACGGTGTTACAAAAGGATATCCTTTGAGAATACTACAATGGAAGCCAGAAATAGCCCCAGATAACGTAAAAACAGGGTCCCTTCAAATATATTTGCAAACGGTAAGAAAATCAAGGTGGTAGCATGCACGACTTGTTTCAAATATTGCTAACTCATTCAAATCTAAGTTTACGTGAAGTTGTGTAGGTCACCAGTCTATAAAATGCTGAAATAATTGAAATATACAGTTTGATCATCAGTGTGTGCATAGTTTTGAGCTAGCAGAGCAGCCGCAACGTGAATCTAGATGACACACTCAATAGAACTCGGGCATTTCATAAAACTGCCACCGTTTCCCTCAATTAAGTGCCAACTATTAATTTGGCAGGCAACCTAAGAGTGACCGCATCATCTGTAGAGTCCCGACCGACACGTCAAGGGGCCGAAATGTCGGTGGCAAAAACGCTCATTACGCAGGTCTTAGGCTATGGGCGAGAGACTTGCAGCATGACACAGCAGGCGGTCCACGGCAGTCACTTTTGCGAGCCCCGAAGGCAGCCGCCGCTCGACTGCCGACCCACCTCAGTGTAATTGCCACAGTCGACGTGTCTCTTGGCCATCGTTTCGAGCCAGGTCTGCCGAAGTTGCGGGCTGCTGTTAATGTAGGAGCGGGCGAGGCTGTAGTGCAGGTCAATCAGCATCTCTATGTCATTCTCGTGCTCCTTCAGCTGCGCCATCGCCATCAACACGTTTCGAAGTCGCTTGGTCAGCCTTTTCACATCGCCAGAAAACGAGGTGGTTCGCTGAAATAAAAATCAGCAGCCCCTGAGCAACACCCAGCGGGCCACATCAGAGGAGCTGACGATTAAAACTGCAAGCACCTTCTACAACTGAAACACAGTGCCGGCGCGACAACCTCTTGCCGACGGCTTGAGCCGGCAGATCAGATGACAGATCGTGTGGCGAGCATCCAGGAGGTGGTGGAGCGGAGTGTAGTCGACACTGGCTGAGGCAAAAGATAAGCTAGCGACCGACGGGGGGGGGGGCCGGCAAACAAGGGCATGCCTCCAAACCTGCATGCTCTTATCCGACGAGGAGTAGTTGTTCAACGTGGCCAGGCTATCGCGAAAACGCTCGTTGGCCAAGCCGGCCAAGTCACCCACTAGCTGCGACAGTGACACGATGAGCTACAAAAAAGACGAGCTGGTGCACTGTGACATGCTTCGGCGTGTGACACGACGCCTCCTCGAAAACCACAAGCCTAACCGAAGTAACCTACTTCAGCATGGCTGACCTGAGGTCTGCACGGTGACCTTCCAGAACTAATAATGACTTCAACCCATGCATGTTTCCATCCACTCCACACCACGACTGAGAACAATATAAAAAGGCTACGGAGTCCGTCGGCTTCCTGACTTGTTTTACCCAGCATTACTCCGAACAAATTGACATTTCCAAAATATTTCTTGAACACACTGCCCTTTCATTATAGTATGCATTTATTGCAGTTTCACCCAACCGAGAGAAGGCATCGATGTGAGAATGTGGCAGCCAATGACGTGCTTAAATTTAGCAAAGCAAATTAATGCTATGCCTATTAAGTAAATAAAGGATGGCCGGAAATGAGGCCTAATAATAATAATACTTTGTATAGCACCCTGATAGAACTTAAATCTCTTTCTAGGCATTTGACATATGCTGCAAAGGAAGCATGATCATATGGTTAGTAATAAAATGCACAATGTCAGCAGGGATAAAATGTTTAGAGGTGACATGCACAAGGTCAGCCTGCAAAGATGCTTAGTAGCAGCATGCACAGTGTCAGCATGCACAAGCACACAAAGGACATATCACAAAACCCACTAAATGCTGTGATAAATAGGTGTGTTTTTTGCTTTCTGTTTGAAATGTCAAGTCAGGGGATGTCGTGACGTCAGTCGGGCATGATTTCCAAGCTTTGGGACCATGCGAACTAAAGGCACGGTCTCCAAGGATTTGATGTTCGTACGAGCTGTGGCTAAGCGACTTGATTTAGAAAAAGCATGTGGTATAATGCCTAGCCTGGTAGGAGTAGTTCTAGTAGTTCTGAGACGTAGGCTAAAGCAAGAGAATGAATGGGCCTGAAAGTGAGTTACAGAACATTGAAGTCAGCTTGACAGGGAGCCAGTTCAGGACGGCAAGAAAAAAGTGTATATAGCAACTGCGACACTCACGAGAGACAAGCCTAGCTGCGGAGTTTTGCACCAACTGTAAGCAGGCACCTGATCGCACAGGCCGGTAGACCACGTGAGTTGCAAAAATCAAGACGGGGTGTTACAAATGCATGGACCAATTTGGAGGTAACCCTGTCTAATGCTACAAGAGATCAGAGATCCTACAGCCCACAATTGTTATCGCCCACTGCAGTAGGTAAAGGTGCTAATGCTCTGCTGCTGACACTATATAAACGAGATGCTCTGATCAGCTGATCTTCGGTCACTAGGGAGTGCCTTGCTATTCAATTTGATTTGTCTCCTCAATTTGATTTGTCTTTAGTTCGAAGCTTTGCACGCTGAATCAGTGTTAGTAGTTGCCATGCCCCATAGCAGGCATACAAAGACTATCCCATTTCGTTTACTGAAAAATCGCAAGCAAATAGCTAGCAAGGTGTGGCCGGCATTAACATCGGGCCGCCAGGGGCTCATAGCCATGCAGAAATTGGCGAAACAGCAGCCGATGCTGTCGTCAGAGGAAGCATAAGAACGGCAGAGTATCCCTCGCTGAAATCGGCAAGCCAGTGCCGCTTACCTGCAGGGTGACGCGGGCAAAGTTCTTGCGCTTCGTAAACTCGTAGTTGGCCTTCATCAGGTGGTAGAGCGTGACGCAGGCTTCCACGCGCAGCGATGGCAGCCGGGTGCTGCAGCAGCGCAGCAGGTTCAGGCAGAGCCGGCCACAGCGCGAGACGGCCGCAGCTGCTCCAGTCGCGCCACCGCCGAAAAGTGCGTAGGAGAACTGGAATGGAGGAGCAAAGTGAGAATCCGGCTCCCACGCCCACTCACGCATTGATGCAGCGTGTTGCAGCACCACCAGGATTATGATGCCCAAATCTCTTGCGATGGGTGCAAAAAGATACGAGCTAATTTAACCACCTCTTTGTATACTGACAGAAGAGCCTTTACAGCTATCACCACTGCTTACAGCGCGATAAAGAATCACCCACTGCAGGATTCGAACCCGTGACCTCATGAACGAGGTCATGAAAAGCAACTACCTTACCTAGTGTACCATCACGGCTTAAGATATTGATCAATTGTTTACTGTGGGTTCAGCAACAAAAGTCCAGCAATCGCATGGTAAGCCTGTCAAAACGGCCCCGCTGGGGGAGGAGGCAAGATGGGCTCTCCGAGGTGATAATGAAAGCGTCACGTCTTGAATATGAAATTTTGCCGAGGTTCGCTCACCTTTGTTATGTACAGACGAATGAGCGCGAATGCATGCTTCAGCACATACTCCGACTGGTTGAGCTGCAGAAACTGCAGATGCAAATCAAACACGTGAGCCATGACCGGATTGTCCCCGTCATTGGCGTCCAGCTGAGCCTGACAAAAGGTCAAGTAAAGCGCCGAGTGTCACTCGCGAGTTTAGCAGCCAGCGGCGACGATGGCAGCAGTGCAACGAATGCGCCCACAGCTCGCTCGCTCAGTGACACGGCAGGCAAAGCGATGGGGGCGATCACAACTCAAGCTCACGTTGGTGCAGGCATGCCAAAGGAGCATGGGCTTCACCATGCGACAGTTTTTCACTCGCGACAGTTTCTTGCTCTTGGCCCAGTTATGTTCGCACTGCCACGAATGCACAAGCGGCAAACTGCCAACAGCGGGCTTTGCCATAACGGCACGGCACGACGATTGCAAAAAAGCTGGCATGGACGGTAATTCCCGTCGCTGGAAAAATACTGCCACACGACGACCACTGTACACGATGCGACCCGTGGGAAGCGGGACAGAAGCATTTTAAGTTTTGGCAATGTTTCGCAAAGAAGGCATTGCGAGCCATACATATGGACGAACGCTGCAAATTCATGCTTTTTGGCGAGGTAAACAGATGAGCCCCCGACAGCCGAAGGTGAGGAAGAGAGCAGTGCTGATTGCCTGCAACTGAAATATCGGCTTTTTTCTAGTGAGCAAGCGATTCAGCACCTCAACCTATGCCGGCCGGTGTCGAGACGTCGAAAGGCCAAAGGGGGTAGAGAAAGAGCAGTCCTTCACGACAAGTTAAAGGGCTGCAATACTACGGCTCTAAACCCGCGGCGAGATTGGCCAAACTGACTCGAACAGAACTTGAAAACGATGTTATAGACAAGCAATGCAGCCAGCAGCCGAATCGGGCACTAGGTGGCGCTGCCCAAGGACCTCAAGGTAAGGTCACAAGACAGACCACTGACTCTCCTGCTGCGACTGTCAGCGAATTATTCCTAATCTTCTTCGTAGCCACTGATAAGACTAATAGTACATGTACATTTATTAACAGGAAAATTCAGCATCGGCAGCCACACATATAATAGCAGGCTGGCTCACCACTTATAATGGCCATAAGTGGCTTGCTGATCCAGTTCATTCTGTCCAGTCCGGATGTTACGGTACACACAACTAAGACTGTCCTAGATGGCAGTCCAATAAGCACATAATGTAATGTATCTCCCTATGTAACTACGCAGAGCCACAAAGACTATGTGGATGTTATGCAGGAGAGCTTTGCATAGCGCAATCACAGCCAAAGCAACTTTCGGTAGGCATTCGGTAGCCAACAGACTTCATCTCACGCAACAAAGAGAATGTGGGAAGCATAGCCGAGTCAGGAGAGCAGTTTATGTAGTGAGTAGCATGGAAGTAACAGCACAGGACCGCTGAGAAGGATGAACCATAGTCGGCAGCAGGAGAGTAGTTGTCGTTGCGTAAAAATTGTGGAAGCGAGTTCCACAGTCTAGGACCTGCAGAGCTTAAGCTTCTGTCGCCAACGGTCTTTAGTGGGGGAATGAAACAGCTAATTTATTGTCCATACAGGAAGAGAGCACAAGGAGGCTGAAACTGGTGCAACAGTTCAGCTAGGTATGGAGGAGCCAAGCCGTTGTGGACCTTGTGGGTCAATGTAAGAACTTCGCTCTGTATCCGTTGATCAGCCGGTAGCCATCCTAGCTTTTCAGCAAAGGAGACTCAAACACAGAGTAAAACCTCTGGGATTTGAAAACTAGCCTTGCAGCCATATTCATAGCCATTTGCAGTACTCTAGTTGCTACTGTGAAGGCTGGTGAATTATTCTTAAAGCAAGATACATATGCGAGAACACTAAAACAATTTGACTATGGTTAGCGATACGACAGAAAAATAATTTAATGATTTGCTGTCTCGATGAGAGCGATGTCGGGCTGATTCCCTCCGTGGGGACAAACAATGATTCGAACGCAAAAACGGCACCAAGCAACTACAGAGAAGAGATCTTTATGGCTATTCTTGCTTGATTCCGTCAGCACGGCTGACCTGGCATTGCATGCATTAGTTCAGACCCGTGCCATATGCTCACGCCACGAGCAATAAAGCAAGGGGAGATGCAATCATTTGTGAAAGGTACGTAAGGCACACGGCAACAGCCCAGTAAACAGTAAAAAGTAAGATCTTCAATCGACAGCTCATAGCCAATGCAGCTAGCTGCTCTATGCAACCAACGTCGACCTCATCGCGCCTTGATCGCAGATCAACAGGTCAACGACCAGCTGAGGCAGCCGGTCACGAGACTAGTGCTCAGCATTCCGCTCGGCTCGAGTGCGGACGGCAGCATTGAATGTCGGCTTGAGGTGTGCCACACTAAACGACAGCAGGCTTCTGCCAAGCAGCCGAGAGAGAGAGAGAGAGAGGGGAGAGAGAGAGAGAGAGAGAGAGAGAGAGAGAGAGAGAGAGAGAGAGAGAGAGAGAGAGAGAGATTGGAAAGTCAACACGTGTGCTTTGGCGATATTTCGATTGCCCTCACCTTGAAGCTTATAGTGTACATCGAAAGTATGTCCAAAACGATTATCCCAGTCTCTGTCACCAAGCAGCCATTTTGCAGCGCTAGCTGTGGCAGCTGGTCACCGATGTTTTCGTCTATGCTGTTCGTACTGCAGTCTAGAGATAGTCATTATATTGGTTCAACAAAAGACCTTTAGCATGGCATGCGTGCGATAGACTACAAAGGAAAGTGCTCAATAACAAGTGGTAACTCAAAAAGCTGGGAACACCGGGCTGCTATCCAGCTGGCCGACAGAACGGCCCCGATATGCAGTTTATATACACAGGTCAGCCAAGTCTTGCTGGCAAGCAGAAAAAAAATATAGGATCACACTGGAAGGCCAAGCACAGGAACGCAGCACAGCCGCTTTGGCACTGTTTGCACAACGACCAGAAGCAGCCGGCAGAACTGCCAACTCTGGGTTTTAATTCGTATTAATATTCATATTGAACCACTGCACACATACACATGCACACGAGCAGTGGCCCGAGGCAGATGGCTGTGGGACTATGCATACAGCTAGCACTTCACAGACGTGGCAAAGCTGACAACTTACCAATAAAGGCTAAGGCCATCATGCCCAAACCTTAAAGACCCCTCAGATCTGGGTAGCAAAGTTTACAGTTGAATGAGTAGGGGGGCTATGCAGGAGACCGTGGCTAGCTGAGGCGGCACGGTTGGCAGTGCCTTACGAGGAACCACTTTTGCCAAGGCTTTGCCTATCCTGGTTAGGACCAGGGGTGAGCTGCTTGCCTTTATATATCGAATGTAAAGTGCTTGGACATAACAAAGCCGCTAAGCAGTGAGCCTCTTGATGGCACCACCAGAACTCGTTCCTTTAAATTCCTACTACTGGAATACTAGCTTTGCTGGTAGATCTACCATTATTGCTCTGTTGTTGACATGGATGGCCTTATGTGTATTTCTCAACGGATAGCTCGGGCCAGGCAGACACTCAGCTGCATATCGCTAATAGCAACAATGCCCAGGACACCAATGCACTGCCTCGTCGACGCAGCAGGTAAGTTTGAGGCAGTCAAACGTTCGAGAATGGTTGGTGTCGGTATGTACAGGTCAGGTAGACAAGGGCGACCCGAAAGGTGAGACAGGCCCGGGCATCATGAGCAGCACTCGCTAGATCAAAGAACGAGAGAACGGCAAGCGCTGACTGAGAACAGGCAGCCGCTGACTGGCGGGAAGGGGGCGGGAAGCTGTGGGTGCAACAACAAAGCCAATGCACCTCTGGCAACATTACTTCCAGCAGTCAGCGGCCAGCCTCCTCCGCCGGCCCCATCGAGCCGCGTGTCGCCGGTGCCACCACCGCCATACACGCTCGAGTGCTTCAGCTGCTTCTGGATGATTTCCAAGCGACGAGTCGGCAGCGTCGACGCCTTGCGGTTACTGGCGCTGAGGGCGCTGCAAAGCGACGTCCGTGATTCGTCAGCCCCCTGGGAGAGCGACACAGCAGTCCCGGGACGAACAAAAGCGCGGTCAGCCAGACGCTGGCGTTTGCATGCAGTGAGGGCAGCTCGAATCAGCGGAAGCCTTGGCTGGCGAGTCTGCCAGCAAATCGCACGGGCAATTGGATAGGATGCTACAGCCTGGTTTAGACGGTGAGTTTTGCTTCCTACTTGCCTACTTGCCTCCTGCCCACTTGAGTCTTCAGCACATATGTCACCAACACGGTGGGGATGGTCCAGACTTAGGGAAGACTTTGCAGACTCAGCAGCCAAACCAGGTTCCACTTTTTCAGACAAGACTTAGCAAGTGACCAGTCACAGATGCCGTTCAGGCCATGCCTACTGCATCGATTCGAAAAGAATGGGGGGCAAGACTTAACCAGTTAACTAATTGATGCATTCCACGGGAGTCTCTCTTTATGGGATACCCCGAGCTCAGAGTTCAAAAATCAGATTTTGAGGCAGCAAGCAATAAAGGCTATAGCAGACAAGTTTTATTCTACCGGTAGTTGTGTTAGCAAAAGGTAGCCATACAGAAACGCTATAGCTATCCCATGAATGCTCAGTGAGCAAAGAGCAAGTTGGAATCAAGACTTGGAGCAAGACTACCGTCTAAACCTCCTACAAACGGGAAGACCCAAGTAACACTCACCTAGGTAGGAAGCAAGAATGACCGTCTAAACCAGCTTGACAGTGGCAAGGTAAATACGATAGGGAGAGCACAACTATAGAGTGCAAGGACGACAGAAGAAAATAAAAGGTGCCTGCCGATGCATCACCATCCTGCTAGAAGTAATAACACAAAACGACCACTACAGCAATTAGGAAATTGTTGCCATCGGGCAACAGGGCGTAACGGTTGCAGATTGCCGACAGCACCAGCCCTCTATAGATAGCAAGCAGCCAGCCACAATACAAAGCATTCTGCAGAAGAAAAGCAGCTAACGACGGTCACCACACACGCACACACACGCGCACACACACACACACACAAAGACACACGTACACACAAAGACACACACACACACAAAGACACACACACACACAAAGACACACACACACACACACACACACACACACACACACACGTTAGGGTTCACGTGACAGGACGGGTAACGGGCACGCACTTCCGGAGTCGATGCAGCTCTCTGGTTGTCTCGTACAGTCCCTGCACGCGCATCTGCATGCACAGGCATACGCTTTGGTTGTGTACGCTTGCTTGTTTGTGATGACATTCACTGCAAAACTAAACACGTCCGATAGTCAAGCGGAGAAGTTGCCGAAACGAAATCCATGCTAATGCCCCGACAGGGCAATGCTGAAAGCATGCGCAAGGCAGCCGTGACTGGCATGGCGGGATGAAGCTTGCCCTGGACGGGCCGAATATATCGAAACTCGCAAAAGCTGCTCTGTCAGGCAAGGAGGCAATGAACATATGGCAAGGTGCTGGCATAAGATGCTTCTGCAGCCCGGCTTCTCAGGTGCAACCTTAGATTGCAAAAAAGACTGCTGGCTAATGTTTGAAGGGCAGACCCAATTTGCAGCTCAAGTGTACCGCAGGAGAGAGAGTCCATACACCAGTAAAACTACAATTAATAAGTCGACGAAAGCAATGAATGATGATGTGAATTCTGGTATGACCACTTTGCCAATACTTGTAATGAGTCTGATCATTTTGCAGGTGTGTGTGCATTGCAAAACATCTTTATTTGATTCCATACAAATATGAACGGTTTGAGATCTTTTCTTTTAGGGTTTAGGATTAAGGGTTTGAAATTTTACGGTTATGAATCTAGGGTTTGCATGCTTTTTCGGAATTGCAATTTAGGAATTTGATATTACAGGTTTAGAATGTACAGTTCTCAGCCGGTGGCATTACCTTAAACTTTCTTTTGAAATTGAAAGCTGAATTGTGCATTAAATTATGAAGCATTGATGAGTAGGCGTTTGTTCAACCACAGTCTTATTTATTTACAGCATGGTAAAAACAAAGAATGGATAAAAATGAGGAGCCTGACAGTGGACAGTTAGTCTTCCCGATGGTCGGTCAGACGTTGGTCTTCCTGACGGTGAGTTATTATGCCTGAGCCTTTGAGAAGCTATACTATTACATGCACGGTCTTTAATTTTCAAATTGAATTTGCCCTCGATGTTTCTTGGGCATATAGCTTGTCTGGAAGTTTTCATGTGCATACTGTGCATCTTCAATTTAGTTGAAACCAGGTAAAAATGGCTGCCAGCAATCACTGGCCTGGTCAAAGCTCTGGGTTGCACTCATTACCAGGCTATATCGATAAGATCGGTGAATCAAGTCCCAGCCATTAGCCTAGCCATTCAACACAATCGTTTTTCAAGCTACAATTTCGTTGGTAACACTAATCGTTCATACGTGCTTAAGTCATTCCATAGTAACTGTTGCTAATGTGGATGTTCTTACAGTACTACTTAAACTGCTTGGAACATGCATTTGTACATCGGCTTTCATTCCTAAAATGTTTTGCTCTTGTTTTTTAAAGTCGGGGTAAACAGCAATGTTTTTAACATGCTTACTTGCCTAATGATCGTTTATACATGTGGTTTTTGCACTCACCTCATTCGATCGAGTAGGAACATATCTTCCCAAGTCCGTCTTTGGACATGATCAATCGTATGTTAAATTTGTTCGAAACTGGTATAATAAGTCGGTTTGCCGGTTCGATGTGTCATTTCGACAGGGCCCTTGCACAGCTATATGCTTGTATATAAGGTCAACTTTCATTTTCACACTAAATATGTCCCCGAGATTTTTCTCGGGTTCATGCAGGTCAAATAATATAAAACCCAGTGTTCAATCATTTCGTGACAATAGGCTGGAGAACCTGAAAGAACTGTTACATTAAAAAATGTTTTGAGAGTTCCCATGAAATGTAAATTCCAATGATAAATAACCTGGGCTCCAGGTGGGAAAGTGTAGTATGGATCTGTTCAAACTACAATTTGGTGCATGACCTTCAAAATTTTGCTAATCAGGCCAACGACAGGAGGTAAGCAACCCGCCGGTGAGAGGGTAAGGGCGGTTGCTTTCACGACCTCGGGACCGAGGTCGTGGGTTCGATTCCTGCGGTGGGCGATCCTTTATCGCCACTGCAAGCGATGGTGATAGCCGTAAAAGGCTCTTCTGTCGCCATACAAAAAGAGGCTGTTTAATCAGCTAGGATTTATTTATTATTTATTTAATTGGAGGGAAGGGGGAAGAATCCCTTTCTCTGCAAACAGGCAAAGTCAGGGACAGGTAGCAGCAGGATGGGGTCAGGCGGTGATGGATAGGAGCAAAGAGGAACAAGGAGAGAAGAAGTGCAGGCAGGGAAGGAGGTTAGAATGTCAAGAAATGGGCAAAGTGCTAATCTTACTCATAAATGTGAAGGGGCATGGAAGTGGCAATCGGGGCACAAAGCCGCAGCACCAAAAGGTTTTGAGCAGCAGCACCACACTCAGTAGTCTCTTTTCTCGGTCACCAAGAAACCAAGGACAGTGGAAAATGAGAGGTAGATAGAGATACAGATATATGCAGGTATACGGACAGACAAACAGTTTAACAGGCAGCCAGACAGACAGACTTTTTGTATACTGCAATACATGGACATTGTAGCAACCTTACGGGTCTAGCCAAATTTGAGGCCTGGCACTGTGGAGTTTTATGTAACCAACAGCTTCCAGCTAGAAGAAATGCAATATGAATAAATATAGCCATAAGCGCTTGGCAGCATGCAAGTGCAAAACTAGAAATGCACGGTGCCACTATTAGAACAGGTCGGCCTGCAGCTTACTGCAGGTATTCCAGGGCCGAGTATCGAGTTAATCGCCATGCATGCATTTGCAATGCTGCACGGACCAAGCAATGTTTCGACATCAGGCCAAGTTACCTCAGAGAAACTGTACGACTTCTTACTATCACAAGAAAAGAAGATAAGTGTCTAAGTGAGAAAGACAAAATTGAGAGTGGGCAGAACAGCAAGAGAACAGGCATATCTAGGAACACCAAGAAAGAAGAATAATTCGGGGAGCAGCAGCAGGCAATACAAGAGAGAGAGAGTGAGAGAGAGAGAGAGAGCAAGGTAGAGAAAAAGGCGGCTGGTTTAACGACAAAGGCGACTAGGAAGCGGCTCGAAAGCATACAAGCTATGTGCACCCAACACGTGACGGCAGCCAATCATCGCCAAAGCCGACCCTGCATGTCCTCGGTGGTTGCCAGACTGAGGATAGCATACGGAAAGAGTCAGTGACAGCGACGGCATGCAGGCAGCAGCAAAGAGAACATCGTTGCATAGCCACAGCAGATGCAGCATAGAAATCTAATGGCATCGGCAACATGACCAGGAAAAAAGGCTCACTGCCAGCCTCAACATGTACAAATGCAATAGGCCTCTTTCTGAGAATCCAACACAAATGGCAGACATTAGTGGGCAGCAGCTGTGAGGCGGACAGCAGTGTAAGCTGTACGGACGGCAATCTCCAGCAAGCAACCGATAACCGGACTGCAGCAGCAACGTGCAAGCTCCTCAAACAAAGTACAATCACCTTGGGAGCGAGTTTCGATCCCTCCTATAACGTTCAGTTGCCTGTTACCCAGCAAACTCGGGGGGGCCTGCAGGATTCATGACAAGGAGCCAGCCGGTGAAGAAGGCAGGCTAGTGGGTGGAAGCAGTAGCGGCAGCAGCAGCCAAAGCTGAAGCCGCTACTCACCTCAGTGGCATCAGCTTCTTCTTCCCAACGTATGTGATGTGCTCCAGGCAAAGCCTGTTGAAACGGCAGTCAGCAGAGTTGCAAGAGAGCACGGTGCCGGGCGGTGGCAGCAAAACTCACTCATACAAAATCAAATGAGAGAGAGAGGCAACGCGACGGGCCACGTGGAGCAGTGCCATCATACCTCAATAGCTCAAAGAAATCCAGCAGGTCGCTTTCGGACACGGTGCTCATCCACTGCACGAGGATCTCTGCAAAGCGACCACTCGTCCATGCATGCACCTACGATGCCAGCTTTCTGCGCGCTGCGTAAGCCGCGCTGCCCATACCATCTGGAAGATGGCTGACGATGAACAAGAAGCACAGGAGAAGATCCTTCACCTCTTCACTGTCCAACTTGTCAAACCGCATGCTCGACGGAGGCAGAGCAGAGATGGATCTGTAGCAGCCCCAGCCACTGACAGCTGTTAGTGTGCGATACTAGCAGTGTTGGGCAGGAAGATACGATACTGGGTAAAGGCAGACAAGACATGCAAGCTAAGGAGAGAGTGAGGAGGGAAGAGAGAGAGAGAGAGAGAGAGAGAGAGAGAGAGAGAGAGAGAGAGAGAGAGAGAGAGAGAAGTCGGAGTGAGGGAGTGAGGGAATGATACAAAGTGATGAAAAAACTGTCAAGGAGGCCAAAATCAGCGATGGATACTTGTGCCTGATCCTGACCTAGCAGACGGCTTATCAGCTTCGAAGGTGGCACTGGAATCATCGCTGCAAGCCGATCCGTTAGGGCTGCTACGTCCATCAGCCGATGCTATTGTAGAGGATGTTCGAATGGTCATGCTTGCTGACATTGGTGCTTCGATGAAAGAACAAGCGATTGACGATAAAAGAAATGCACGAAACTTCCATCAGCTTGTCCACACAAGTTAGGTGCACATGTCAACAGTAAGACCCATTTGCTCGAACCACTGATTAACTGCCGGCAAAAAAACTAATCACCGAAAAGGTTTTCACTGGAAGGTGAAAGTAACAAAGCACCGACCATTTACCGGATGACCAGACAAATGTCGCGATGCAGGATTTGTCATTCAATTTGCATCATGCAATAACCATGTAGCGATAGTTGGGAACAGGATTGCCCACCCAGACCTTCCTTACAAGTCACATGAAACTTCATTGCACTGCTTTTGGTGGCCCGACCCACCTCAAATACACTACTATAATTGCACGCTCATTAGCTACCCTAAACGGGTATTGTCACAGAATTCTTCCATCAGCAGTCTCACTGCATCTTCCATTTCTTTTAAGTACTAATATAGGCTGGCCTTAGGTGGCTCCTGCGACTGGTTGACTAGATTCTGCTTCTGTCAGACACAGCAAAATAGCAAAAATAGGTTTTACCGTTTAGTGACACCGAAAGCAATACTGACTCTGTGGAGTAGTGATTAGCTCCAAAGCTAAGACAGTCCTTAACTTCAATCAGTCAAAGGTTTGCAGTCTCAGCCTTACAGCAATATATTTATAAAACACAGCTTTGCTCATCTGAACGCACTGATGTTTTAATCCTCAGAAAATTAGCCGAGACTAGAGATAAACGGCCAGGATCATTCACATGTTTAGCTGGAAGGCTGTGTGCCCAATCTTGGCAACTTTAACACTTGAAATATCACTTTAAACTCCTGCTCCATGCTACCATAAAATAGGTAAGAGAAAGGTGTTTGATTGCCCACTTGCCACGGATTCAGACGTACGCCTTTCCGAAGCTGCACTGACGTTAAGATGCCGGCATGCACGAACAGCCCGTCTGCAATGCGATAGGTTTCTATGTTCCTCACACCCACTCCCATTAAGTTAGACCGAAATGCGAGCGCGCCCCGGCAACCTCTAGTTAAGCCAAGCCACAACATGAAAGCAACATCTCACCATTGACAAGCGAGGTTCGCTGATTTGCAGGGCTAAAGGAGCCAGCCTGTTGAGCTGGCACGACTACTGGAAGTGTATGCAAGAGAAAGCCAGTACCAAATGACGAAACATAGCCAAGCATACCTCGGTCGCTAATAGTAATAATAATAAATATACATTTTTTATAGCGCCCTCCGAGAACTCAATCCCTTTCTAGACACTTCCCATTTGCTGCAAAGGAAGCATGATCGAATGGTTAGCAGAAGCATGCTCAATGACAACAAGCAAAAAAAATTGATATACTGCAACCGGCAAGCCGACGACGAGCTGTCGAGCAGTGCAATGCACAGCCCGAGCCCGAATGGCGACGGCGCCCATCCGCACTCACAGCTCGGCAGGGTCACGTGCCCGGCAATGGCAGCGAGAACGACCGAGTCCCTGACTGACTGGCCACCAGCTGCTCCAGCTCCAGCAGCAGCAGCAGCAGGAAGAGCAGGGCTCAAAGTCGATGAGGCCGCCGCAGATGCAGTAGCAGGTGCGGCAGCGAGGCTGCCACCGGTGGACGACAGCTGCGCCTCGGTGACGGACGTGCGATAGCTGGCTCTCGTCGCCGACTGGGGCGGCACCTTGGCGTCGGTCGCCACGATTGCTGAGATGCTGTCCAAGTTGTCGGCCAGGCCGTACATCGACTGAGGTCTCGACGACTCTCTGGGCGTCAGTCGACTGACGTTCTCGAGCATGATCGTTAAGAAGGGAAGGTAGAGCGCTATCACCCGGCCCATCTTCGCCTACAAGCACAGCAATTCAGTGGGCAGTATGAGTGCATCGCTTCGCTACGCTGGTTGAGCTGATTGCTCGAGGCGGTGTGCTAACGATGGCTCGGCTGCGACAAAGAAACGTCTGCTCTGCAGCGCGACCGCACAGACGGCTGAACTAGCTGGACTGGCTGGGCCTACGCCCAGTTTCAATCTGGCCGACTGGTGGATTTGTTGTGGGCAAAATAGCCAAATTACAGTGATCCACTTCAGCTAGTCACTATTGCAGGCAGATGCTTATAGAATGTTTACCAGCTCACACTTCCCAGACCCAGATCCCAGGTCCTGTTCTTGCAGCAGGCCTTTCCTTCGTAGCCTTATGCAGGTGCATAGCTGCTAAGGCTGCTTCTGCTGCTTAATAAATGAGGCTGTTCGACCAGCAAACCTTTGCTAGCAGATCTAATGTGGCGATTGACATGCTTCATTTCTAGCATTTATATAAGTGCCTCGAGAGAGGTCTATGTATCTTGGGGTGCTGTGTAATGCTTTACTATTATTATTAGTAAAATCGCAGATATTAAAACGACTGGCCAATTATCGGTAAAATAATTGCAATTGAGAATAGTGATTTTCTGGAAATTCTTATGGTTCCACTATATTAATCAGGTGCATTTTAATGTCAAATACAAGATGCTACGACCGCCACTTTTGCTGCTCAATCATTTCGCTCGAGAAGGAAGCGGCTGCAGCAGCTCCGAGTATAGTAGGGGCAGTCGATTGGCGACTCACCCAAAACAACCGTCTGCCTCTGGCTTATGAGAGCCCCTTTTTCTCACAAACAAACAAGCACTACGGTTTGCAATAAGAGCTCTTCCATAAGCAGGTGCACTTACCCATGCTTTCACGAAGCTTTCGTGAACTTGAATGCAGGTCACAACAACCGTAAAGCCCACGTGAAAGTACCTACTGAGTAATGGGTCGAAAAATACGAAAGTCTGTAAAAACTAGTGCTAAAAGGGGTGAAGATCTAGTAACTATTCAGGTCAGGTCAGGTGTGTTCTCGGACGGTTTCACTTCCATCTTAGCTTTGTGCTGCTGCAATTGCACTGCGTGGTCTGACTTGATTCTGTGATCTAAACTGAAGTTTAATTATCAGCAGGATGGATAAAAAGTCTTCTTAAAATGCTGACTACCGGGAAAACCCGTCCTACGGTTTGACTGAGGCAGCTCGTGCTGAACTACACTGGGACGTCATTGCTAGCTATCTGCACTTGCACGCCAGGCATTGTTTCTCTTGCTTGCTAAGTGTCCTATTGGACCAAGTGTATTGCCATAATCCCTGCATGCTTCCATATTGTTGCTAGTGCTGAATTGGCCTGGGTGCTTGGGTATGGGATGGGCGAATCCCTTATTAGCAGCTGCCTGGATAAGTCAGATCAGTTGCTCGGTAGGATCCATAGAAGTACATACAGCCCGACTTTACTGACATACAGACATCATCTAAGAACATAAAGCTATAACGACACGTTGCCTAAGCACATGTGGTTTCACTATTACAACCAAATGCAGCCCCAGTACTTTAGATTTTGTTATTACCATTACGTCCACCAATGAATGCGATGGCCTATTCTTTCCCTAGCCCTGACACCACCGAATGTGTCGAGATACTCGAGGACTGCTGCTTCTGCTGCTGCTATTACTTATAAATGCAACATTATTAGCATTGGCTTTGCTTCTGGGCTTCTTGTGGGAAATGCAGCTCAGAATTGGCATTGTCCATCTTACAACTGACCAAGCCTCCCACGGCCCCCTTCGAAGCAGTACAGCACGCCGTCTAACCTCCACGAATGATAATAATAATAATAATAATAATTCACTTGATAAAGCACCCTCAGAGAACTTAATCTCTCTCTAGGCGCTTTACATTTGCTGTAAAGTGAAATGCAATTGAATGGTAAGTAAAATCACGCTTGAAAAACAAACGAAATGAATAATATGGTTAGGGGTGACATGCACAGGGTCAGCATGCAAATGTGGTTAGTAGCAGCATGCACAGTGTCAGCACGCATAAGCAAATCAAGGACGAATCACAAGGACCCGCTAAATGCTGTCCTAAATAGGTGTGTTTTTAGGTTCCTTTTAAATGTGGTCAGGTCAGGGGATGTTCTGCCGCAAGTCGGGAGGGAGTTCCAGGCTTTGGGAGCATATGAACTAAATGCACGGTCTCCAAAGGATTTAAGGTTTAATGATCACACAGTCTCGCACTTTAAATACAGCATCACAGACTGGGGTTAAGATCTTTCTTTGCTATCTTTCCTTTGCCTGCTTCTATACCCACCTAAGACGGCTGATAACACCAGGAAGAAACGAGTATCTTCCACAGACCACTTTCGAGCTCTTGTTGCATCAAGCAAGGCAAACCTGAGTGATGAGTGAATGCATGAACATGGCAGCCGGATCATTACCAACTTGAGCAGCAAGCGTGGTGGGTAGATCTACTGTGTTCTTATGTCACTCAAGAAAGCAGCCTTGTTTTCAAAATAGGTTAAAAAACCTTGGTAAGGCTTGTTTGGATCCATGCGATGGTTGTACACTACCGATTGGCCACTATTTGAACGACTTGGTTAATCAGTGCGCAAACTGCCAGTCTAACTCCAGCCAATGATCTGCTGTTGATAGTTACCAAAACTTGCCGGGGCAAGACAACGAAATACAAAAGCTAAGCAATACTAGATCATTACCTTAGCCTGATAACGATCATCAAGTGCATGCTTGGCAATTATGTCTCTGAATGTGTTTATAGCTATCCTCCGTATATCAGGAACTTCGTTCAGAGCTAACTTGAGTTCTTGCAGCAGCAGGCCTGAGAGGAAGTGTTTTTTCTTGAATTCTTCACAAAGAGTGCATTCTGCCTTGAAATCTAGAAGATATACAAACAGTGATTAAGTTCGCCTAGTTTCGGGCTGTTAAAAGATCACGTGAACACAATCACATCCACTGTAGTGATAAGCGATTGGTGTACAAGTGTTAAAATGTACACGGAGAAATGCAGAAAAGTTGGCTGCTAATTAAAAACTCTGAAAGACTAATACAGCTCCTTAGTCCTGAGAGAAATGTGAAGCAACTGCTGGCTGCTCAGTCACCAGCTGAAGACTGCAGTAACAGGTGGCGTAGCGGCTTGCCGGCATACTGTACTAGCAACGCGACCAGACAAGAAAGCATGCCGGCAAGCATACACATTAAAGCATTGCTACAAACAAGCATGTAGTCAGTCAATACCTCTAAGGAAGGCCGCTTGATTTTGTTTGACGGCTACATCTGATAATCTGGTCATTGCATGCAGAAGGTGGCAAACAAAACACGTTAAAAGTGCGATATTTGTTGAAATTTTACCATGCATACACGACCATTAATATCTTATGTACATAAAGGAGCATGCACACGTATGCACATGGCACATATATGCAGGCTCCGCTGGAATGTAGTTGTTGTTCCAACTCTGCTTGAGCAAACTCGACTAACATCATTCCTCTCGTTTACTAGCTAAGCCGTAGATGCTAATGCTCCCGTGGCTACACTAGTCGATGTTATAAAAAAATGCATAATCTTGGTTCAGTCAGTAAATTACAAAGGCAGAAGGCTGCATGTACACGGACCAGGAAACTTCTGTGAGGGCTATCTAAGAAAAGTTAACTGCATTAGAAAGTCTTTGCAGTTAATAACTGTGGATTTTTCAGCAACAATTCAATTCTCTAGTCTACATGCATCGGTGACGTGTATGTATGTGTGTGCGCTACACATTCTTGAGCTACACATTCAACTAGCCGAGTGCCAAGCAAAGGCCAGGGCGCTCAAATTAAGTGCCAGTGAGAATAAGGTGCAACTATTTAGACCATACTACTTCGACAACAGAAAAGATGCTACCGTCACACATCACAATTTTCCTTTATTGATTGAAGTACAAGCACCCCACTTTTTTGAGGAAGTCTCATGCCCCATTTTAGTTGGCTAATCAAGTTTACTCGACAGTATTGTAAACTTCACTAACACTTGCCGTCACTGCTAAATTCCACCCACTCAATAAAACGAATATGCCTCCTATGAGAGCAGCATACACAACATGGTCTCACAGTATAGATCTTTACATTTTTGAACGATATAAACCTAAGCCGACTGACATCAAAATAAAGCCTATTACTATAAAATAAATGCAACTCGCCGGCAGTCACTTTGCATTCTACTTACATCATCTGCCCAGTAATAACACAGAAGCTGGTTAAGAGCATCAGTTTTAAAAGCTATAAACTAGCAGAAAACGAGGAGCCAGTGAAATCTCAGCAATAGCGTAAGAGAGTGCCAACCGCCTTGCCAGAATCCACAGCTTATGACTGCAGGCGAGTGTACAGTAACAGCTAGCTGAAATGCTTGGCGCTGCTCTCGACAGAAAGCTTCTGAGAAAGAAGAAACAACATTTGCAGGGCGAGTGAAAAAAAAACAAGCAGCAAATGCTGCTTGTAACTGATTCGCGGTGGAAAAAACCAGTGCAAATTACCAGTGCAGTAACAGCTGTGAGCAAACCCAAAAGCCAGCTTCGCTAGAGGCAAGGCAGGTGCAGTGCAGTTCGGCACTAGATGAAAGCTCTAAACCAATGAGCGGCTTGAGCGAACCTTCGCCCCCCCCCAGTCTCAAACACCCCACCAGTCGCAGCGAGAGAGTTAACCACGAGGGATCCTGAGCCGGAAAACCAGCGATGGATATAACGTGCAAGGACGAGGATACTTCAAACGTACCAAAGCAAGCATTTCCAGCAGAGCAGCTGCCAATTCCAGCAACCAAACAAAAAAAAGAAGAACAAATATATCCGGGTGTAGGGTACAGATTAGCAGCTGGTGATCACTGCACGAAATTCCTGACGGTACTGAGAGACGAAACCCTTCTTGGTTAGTTCACTCTCGTGCTATACTACCTAGGCACCAATCGCTCTCGGCACCACCAGCAGTTGACTCAACGTTGAAATCTTCAGTGACGTGATTGAGGAAAACTTCATCATCGTTGTCATGCAAACCGGCTGCATGCACAGAAACGTCATCAAACCGGCTGCATGCACAGAAACATCGGCAGCACTTAAGCTGAGCGGTTTGCAGCAGCACAGCAGAGTCTTGGGCTAGCAGAGTATAGAAAACAGTGTGCTGCCAATTCAGAGTGCACAAAAATCTCAATGCACACTCACTCCCTCACTTTTGGAAGGCACACTATATGAGCATGGAGGGGAGGGAGGGAGGAGACCAAGGTCGCCATGTGCATTTGCTCGAGTCACTGCCTGATAATGGCGAGCAACAATCTCGCTCCAAATATTGCTTGCAGGCACTTTGACATGGCCTAGTTGCATTTAATGCTGGTTAACGGTTACAAGCTTAGCTGGTCAGCTGTCCAATTCGGTTATATGCTCTCATAAATCTATCTAAAATTCTAGCTCAGAGAGGATGTTCAGCCAGATTTTACATCAGTGAGCATTGGGAGAGGGCTGGGGCTTCAGAGCATAACCCCGAGATTTCACCGATCACGTGCACTACTTGCTTACTTCCAGCCATACACGGTAACACTACTTTAAGGCACGAATTGTGTCACTTAAAAAAGTGTGACATCACCGACATGTCCACAAACACACAGACCTACTGCACTAACCTAGTTCTCTTTAAGTAGTCTGAACCTGTGACTCGGTTTTGACAGTGGCCACATCACCAGTCATGCTACTTCAACTTCATCCCCAAAAAAGGTCTAATCACATTTCCCCACCTCCTGACTGACAAGCGACTACAAAAATAGGCTTGTCAGATTGAGAAGCAGGCTACAACGGTCGGTACAGAGACCACAGCATCCTGGTGCTTGAAGTGGAAAAAGCCACAGAGCCAGGGTAGTACAACCCACAAGTGTCACATGCCCAGCCAATCTGAGTGGACCTGACTCATAGGCTAGGTGTCCGGTGGCTGGATGTTATTGCAGTACCAGCATTAAGTCAGTGAGGTCAACTGCAGTGTCCCAGAAATGATGAGCATAATCTCGTGAAAGCTTACTCTGAGTGAGTGTCTGAATGCTAGAGCTGTATGGTCACACCGGAGCAAGTTTTTTCTGCTGGGGCGTTTTCTAGATCAAGGGCAGCTGTTTCACAGTTACCAGTGCCACTGACTAGTGATAACCCCTGCTAGTTTTTTCGGCTGATGGTGGCACATGGCATTAATGTCTCTTAATGGATCCATCTGCTGCTACGAAACAACAGTTGAATAGAACCCTGCATGATGTGACCGATTAAGGTGCTAGCCAAAGTATTTCAACTGATCCAGCGATACACTAAACTGAACAGCACCGAAAGCATCAGCAGAAAAGGCAAAGACAATGATGAATATATAGATAATAAGTTTTTCATCTTCACGACAACAGACACTGGTGGTGGTGCAACATTAGTAGTACCAAAAAACATGGTGGAGGAACAGGAAGTGAGACACGAGGACCGTGCAGACCTCCCGAGTGATCTAAGAAGTGCATGCCAGTAGGTAGGTAAGAGTCAAGCCCGGCATGGCACAGTCAGCTCTCTCAGTGGCACAACAGGTGAGAACAGACAAGGCCAGAAAGAAGGTTATCAAATGACATGCCTAGCACGCATGAAGGACAGGACACCGTGTGACAAGCACTGGGAGGCAAAAAGAAGCGAGTCACTGTACCTTTGCCACCAGATCTCAGGGTAGGTAGGTTTAACTGCACATAATGCTCGTGGCTGCAGACTATCTTTAGAAATTCAAACTTGTAGTCATGCAGAGCCTACAGAATGAAGAGAAATTTGTTCCCCCATGTCACATATTCTGCAGCATGCTCTGCAAGTGGCATCCACAGGTTACACCGACAAAACATGCCACACAAATGCATATATAGTAAGCTCATTAAACTACCAACTACTACTGCTTTGACATCCACTTGTGGTATGATGCGAATGACAATCCCGCAAGCACATGCCATCGTCTCTCTCTCCCTCCCTCTCTCCCTCTCCCTCTCTCTCTCTCTCTCTCTCTCTCTCTCTCTCTCTCTCTCTCTCTCTCTCTCTCTCTCTCTCTCTCTCTCTCTCTCTCTCTCTCTCTCTCTCTCTCTCTCTCTCTCTCTCGAGCCGGTGCTACCTCACAGGTAAGCCGACAGGAAGTTGAAGGCTCCTACAGAATTGCCGCATTATATTTCCATTAGGCACGCCAAGACAATTAAAACATACACTTGCAAATTTGGGATTTATGCTTCTGTAGAACAGATACACATAAATGTCACAAATAAATACGGTTTCCTATAAATCTAAGCCTTCACAGTGCTGCGAAAGTGCAACCGACCGAGTGTTCAAAGGCACCAGATGGGCATGCCTGCACAAGCAGCTTAGTCCTGCTTTTAGGCTGGGTGTGGGGACCCTTAACTGCAATCTATTACAACACAATTTCCCATGTGCGATTTTACTATTGATTGGCATAATTTAGTGGGACTGACTAGTAGCCAGGCTTGTATCCTAAAATGCCGGTAGTCGATAGTCACACTTTAGTGCACAATGATGATTATCCTCTCTCTCCCAAAATGTACGCCCGAAAGAAAATATATTGTTTTTCAGGGGGACAGAACGACATTACATACCAAAATTATTTTTGGAGCAAACAAAGGCAGCCAGTCAACTTAGTTTAGGATCCAGGATATTGCGCAGGTATGACTGCATAGGGCAGGTTAGGTCATAGCTCTACAAGTAAATGCCTCCCACACGAACGAGTATATCTGGTGATCCTGCATTCTTACTAGATCAATATCTCTATCAATATCAATGTCTCTATGAAGGATGATGGCACCTTCTCCTTCAGCAAGCCGAGCTCGGCTGCTGACCCTCATAATAAAGTTAAAATCTTGTGTGATCGAGCCTTCCCCAGGAAGCCGAGCTCGGTTGCTGGCCCTCACATTACATTAAAATCTTTGTGTGATCGAGACGTCAGCTCGTATGCACCGAAAGTCTGGAGCTCGCTTTCAGCTACGGTCACTACCGGCAATGACCTTGCACAATCGAAGTCTAAGCCAAAGATGCATCTGTTCGGTCAGCTTCCCCTTCGCCACAGTGAACCTTCTTTTGTTCTGGTTGCTATGATGTTCCTAGACTGTGGAACTTGTTTCCACAATTCTTACGAAACGACAACTACTCTCCTACTGCCGACAATGGCACATCCTTTTCAGCGGTCCTGAGCTGCTACTTCCATGCTATTCATTGCTCCAACTGCTCTCCTGACTCTGCTATGCTTCCCACTTTCTCTTTGTTGCGTGAGACGAAGTCTGTTGGCTACCGAATGCGTACCGAAAGCCGCTTAGGCTGTGAGTGCGCCATACAAAACTCTCCTGCGTAACGCCCACAGGGTCTTTATGACTTTGTGGAGTTACAGACGGAGATACGTTACATTGCATTGCGATGTGCCCGTACTTATACATTACATTGCATTACCTGCGCATGAATCAGTGAATGTCATAAGCAGATGCCCTAGTAACACGTGGCTTTGAGTGTCTTCTAGTTTGCTTTAGCACGCAGGACAACTGCTTGCTTTTGCATGCTTGTTTAAACGTGATACCATGGACGTCATCAATCTACGGTTAACAATTCTCTCGCACAGAATTGTAAGACACCAGGATGGAGATATAGTTCTCTAAGGATGCCAAAAAATTGACAGTTAATAATTATTATTTACAGTCTCATTTGCATTCTGGTTGGTCCTGTATCTCCATTTTGGTGGAATTTCGTCGACAGCCCAACCGTAAGATTTGATGAACATGATGAATATGGATATAAATTGCCCCCAAATAGAGCCACAGCAAGATCCACAGTCAAGATCCGCCACGGGTCAAGCTAAGATGAGCAGCCGAATGACACTGCTATCGACACAGCTAGCGCCGTGCTCGAAACTTTTTCCCTTTCCGAATTCCCTTAGATGCCGATGCAAACCATGTGTGGGCACTTCACTTGCTTGTCCATGCTTCCTTAAGTACGCCCATCAGCAATAACATGTGAGAATTCAGTTCTGCACTAGCTGTCGGTGAAGACACGCCTGCTCTCTCTTCACGAGCTGAACAACAACTATAGCCCTTCCGAATCACGAACGAAATGATTTCATCGTAACAAATTCTTCCCAAAGCCATCTAAATCTGACCCGATTGCTTTTTACTTTGGAGAAGCTGAAGATAGTATGCATTCCCTGCTTACCTTCGAATCGCAAATACCAAAATTACCCATGTAGGTGTTTATCAGCTTGAACACCAGGCCACGATCAATAAGGGTGAACAGGTTCTACAAGATAAGCAAAGCATTCAGAAGGAACACCACAATGTAGCTGCCTAAGCAAATGTAAAGAGGACAGATACAATGGCTGTTGCAGCCACTTTCGAATCCAGCACGACAAAAGTGGGAAGAGGCATGGCACACACAGACAGGCCATCTAAAATTGAGCAACTTAGTATAATAGCATATAGACCTTCACGAATTCGGCAACACTTCTGTTGGCTTCTCTCGTCTCCTCGGGCATATCCTTGTGTTTGCTGAATATATGCAGCATCACCATCTGCATAAAACCATCCACTTGAGCAACCACATTCACATCTTTCGATGCTGGGAACCTCTCCGTTCGGGCCATCTACAGAAAATACACAATGCAGTTTCTTGAGATGACCTCAGCTGAAATACGTTCTCTTTGAAGAGAACATACGTAGGTGGAAGAGCAGTAAGGACAGAGATGAAGTTACACTAGAAGGAGTATGCATGCGTCAGGACATACACGTGAGTACGGGATGTGCGCGCATGTGGCTAGGCACGAGAGCAAGCTCGAGTGGTGTGTGTGTGTGTGTGTGTGTGTGTGTGTGTGTGTGTGTGTGTGTGTGTGTGTGTGTGTGTGTGTGTGTGTGTGTGTGTGTGTGTGTGTGTGTGTGTTGTCAGTTGGAGTGCAAACATCAAGCAGTTTACGTACTGCAGGCACCTCATACTATTCCACTGCTAGTGCTTAAATTACAAGCTTAAGTTACACCTGGTGCCCCAGCACTAATTTTTTTAAAGAAACTTGCTTTCCAACGAAACACTTCACATCAATAATGCCATCCATCACTGGCTACACAGCATAATGACAAAAGTGGTAAAACAAATGAACAAATGACCTTGACTAATAGAGCGATCATGGACAGGACTACAGTACTAACAAGAAATTAGATTTTACCAGTCTCTCTCTTTCTCTTTCTTTTTCTCGTCGGCCTCTCTTGCTTTCTTTTACCCACCTCACATGTTTGCTACATTCTCAATCAAACCACCGCAAACATGTATTAGGAGCAGTTCTAGTGCACAACTGAATTTAAAACCATTGAGTAAGTACACGTGAATCAGTCAGGCAGCTGTTCACTATTCTTTACAAATTAATAAATCTAGCTTGCAAATGAAATTTTAAATGTTTACATGTTAAGCAAATGTCAATGTATTTTAATTGCTCGAAGAAGGCACAGCTATTTAAATCACGCTAGGTAGGGACACAGGCGTCTTAAATCTGCATGCTATTCTCTACCTTGATGCGCCCTGTGATGAGAAGATGCTGAGTCATACTCTTGATGACGACTTCCAGGAAAAACCAGCTGTGCCGAAGGAACTTGCCCACGACTATGACGTCTGTACTGTTGGGTCGCAAAAGGCCTGACAGCTCCAAGAGCAGGTCCTCGTGGACGTTGCGAAACTTCTGCTGCTGCTGCGGCAGCTGCTGTGGCTGCTGAAGGCACAAGTAGCTGGCATCGAAGACATACTGGAAACAAACAAGGAGCAACGTCAGCTGGCAGGCAGCTGGGTCAAGTCAGGACAGCGCAGCAGCGGCGTCGGCACCACATGCCTAGCAGCAAGGAACCAAGAAAGGATATCAAATGTGGAACCAAACGACAAAGAACGCAAGAAAGGCTAGAAGGAAAATCGAAAGGGAACAGACTAAGCACCGAATGCAGAGTGGGCTTAATCGCTTTGTAAGCCACCGCTGACGGCAGGCGCATGCCACAGTTAGGGAGGCGCAGCTCACCTTCACATAAGCGTGCAGAAGGTTGCTCTTTCCCACACTGCTAACTTGGTGAACAATGTGCACGATAACTCTGCAAGGACAGCAAGAAGAGCACAAGCGATGACAGGATGCAGCAGCAGCGAACATGCTGCCGGGGCCACTTCCGGCCGCCACCACCACTACCAGCACTGCAGCGCACTTCGCAGCGGTGCTGCCCTATGAAAAGCAGCTTTTAATGAAGGATGAGAGCCCCCTTCATCCTACGACGAGACCGTCTGAAAAATGTCATGTGCCTCCTGGCCACGCCGGCCTACCTGACGACGTTAAGAGCCACCTCCCGGCTTGGCGTCTGCGTGAGAAGCCGCAATAGTTGATTGAGCAGCGTGGGTAGGAAGTGTATCACGGTGCCGGGGTCGACTGCATGCAGGCTCTGCAACCGCACGCAGAAGGCTTGGCTACACGATGATCGGCTTTGAAGTTGCACGATAGGCTGTGCTCTTGGTTCAGTTTGGCTCATAACAAACCTGCTAGTTTTCCGTAGACATGGGGGAAATAAGCATGAAACTGGCTCGTGCAGCCATTGTGGGGAGTTAGCATATGGAGATGGCACTGGCCACGAGAAAGCCATGGTTCCAACGACGTCAAACCCGTGGTTTCTCCAGTGGCGCACGCTGCCGGGCCCCCCACAACTTGCATGCAACGGTCGCGGCAGAAAGCATGCCGACATGCCTTCTGCACAATGATCTACGACGAGCCAGAAGCTCACGGCGGCACACCGGTGACACAATGCACCAGGTGACAAAAGAGAGAAACGAACAAGAATGTTCCGTGGCACGTATGGTAGCCAGCGAGTCGTCCAGTGCTACGTTTGCAGCGAACAACCTATTTGTAGGGGATGATTCTAGTTATCGCTCAGCTCAGCGAACAATCAGCGAACCGCAGCAGCATGGGCATAAGAGCTGCGCACGTGCGCTTGCCAACAGTGCTGCCGATGGCAAACACCAGCTCGGCGTTGCAGAAGGCCAGTCGCTACATGCCACAGTCGGTGGTCGTTGTGGGGCAGGATTAAAGTATTAGAAAGCCATACCAAGCCATCGTGCACGCGCAAATGATTAGCGAGCCATACGAACGGATAAAGCCACGAGATCAGTGGACAGCATAAGTTCGGTAATGTAATCGAAAGCGAGACCGACCGGGCACGGCACGCGCAAGCGCGGCACGCGCTGCAGAATGCCAGCGGCTGCGAGAGATGGATGCAGCATCTCATGGATCTGGCGCGGCTTACCTGCACTAAGGTGCCGAGCTGACGCTGCTGTTCAGCTGTCTCCTCACTAACTACCGCCTAAGTACACACACGCGACTGCATACACGGGCATGCCACCACAACAGCAGCTACACAATCCACGGCAACGAGCAACTGGAGCAGTGGCAGCACCAGCGGCGCGGTTGAGCCATTGCTAAACATTTAACGAAATCAACAAAAGGTGGCTGGGATGTGAGTGCACATAGGGATACACAAACACACACACACACACACACACACACACACACACACACACACACGTACACGGAGACATGACACAGGTACGTGCAGAGGCCTGCACAAGTCGCTGTTAGGACGAGGCCAAGCTATCCGCAAAGCAGTGTCCAAGTTAATTACCTTCAAAGCATTCTTTGACTCAATTTCGTTTAACATTTGACCGAATCCGGGCTGCACATACTTCTGGCAATGTTGGAAGAAGCCTGTTAGATGCTGGTCCTTTAGAAAGAGAAAAACGAAACTGCATTCAGCAGACAGAGGCAGTGAACAAGCAAACTAAACCTACTGCCTTCGGTTCCCCATATAAACTGCCCTCTTAAAGCTTTCTAGGCAATTCAAAGCAAAGATTGATTGGATCTAACTCTGCAGCCCTTTTTATAAAGCTGAAAACCTAAAAATATAATTACATGCAATTTATTGGGTACAATCAATAGTTGCCAAGAAACCATGAATTTTAATAACTTCACCCAATCGTTTCGGTATTGACACCACCAGCTTTCGACACCTTTATGGAGGAAATAAAGCCCAGTAATCTTTCAAATCCTCAAAGAACTCGTCGGGTGTCATGCGCAAAGAAGAACTCTGAACTTTAAAACACGGTTTACTTCGCCCTAAAAATGCTCTAATGAGTTCAAGTCCAAGCTTTGGCTTGGCCACCGAGTGACCTTCATTGGCTCGAGGCCACCATAGTCCACGGGTTCAAGAAAAAGTCTTTAACTGCCACAGCCTTGTGTTTCGTATCATTGTCATGCCACCAACAGAAATCGATCCCATGAAAAGCAAAAGCACATGGCAAGCCAACATTCTGCAAAATGTTGACAGAGACATGCTGATTCATGATTCCTTGAATCCTGTGTAGGCAACCAACACTGGAAGTTCAGAAGCAACCCATGATATTACACTACCACTAGCAGATTTTACGGTCTTTTGCAGATAACTGGCCATGTGCGCTTCACCTATTCGCCGGCTAACGTACTTCCTCCAGTTGTTGCAGCCAAAGAGATTAAATTTGGACTCACAGGTCTACAGCACTCTACTTCACTGGGCAAGCTTTCCAGCACTGGTAGCAGCGAGCAAAATCCAGCCTTTCTGTTTTGTGTGGCACATCTCTCTATAGACTTGCTTCGATCTGTTTAGTATAGCACTTAGTACATAATATCGTGCCTTGCTAACTAGCTACACGAACTCTTGGAAGCTACTGGCGTCTTCTTGTCAAGCTGACTTGGCCCAGAAAAGATGCTCACCCTGACCAGGGTCAAGGTGAATGTATTAGATAACCAAGGTCCTGGACTCGAGCTCCGTGGCATATAAGAAGCGCCTACAGAAATTAAGCTCTTATTATTAATTATAAAATGTTTCCATTTTAGGTGATGTCCGTGCGTCCAGTCTTAGTTCATTAAGCCGTCTACTCACGGTTTTTCAATTACTAGCGTTCCGGTAGCTTGGCACAGACCATGGCAGTGCATTTCAGCAGTGGTAAACCTGTCCTTCTGAGCCATGCTTTTCAAAGCTGGTCCTCCCTCGGAAAAGTTACTCAAAGGCGACCCAAGTGTGGCAATGCCTCTGTGCTACCATAGTCCAGATGTTTCCCAATAATTTTTCTAACAGTGCCCTCTGAGATCTTCAGCTGCCTAAGATTTCTCGGTTTCAAGGGCTGGCTCCGTCGTAGAGCAAGATCAACTGCTTTTGTACCAGTTCTGGTCGCGTGCCCAGCCTCAATATGGCCCGGACTGGCCCCAACAGGTCAAGGAAACCATACCATACCATAAGGTACCCATCCGGGTACCTTAGCTCTTCGTTGGGCCGAAATAGGTTGTTTGGCCTCCAAGAAAGCAGAATAGTCACGTGAATAATCCTACTCATCTGTTTACACGGGAGCAATTGACTCGGTCGGCAAAAGTAGTTACCAAGCCTAATATAGCAAACTAAGATTACGGCCAAAATTGTATTGTCAGATTGTTACAATTTAAAAACTAGTGTAGCATAACATAGCAAACTGCAACCAAGGCCAAAATTGTATTGACAGATTGCTACAGCTTAGTAACTACTGTAGCGTAATGACTTGCTCGAATAAAGGCATTAGCAACAACCGAATTTAGATCGATGAAAAAGGTGTGCAGAGACTTTTGGAGGGCAGCATAATCACTTGGCAGAAACGCCTGTATGCCCGAGCTAATGCCTGCCGGTCAGAGCAAATAAAACAAGAGTGTAAATGTGCTCACAGCAGTGACACGCTAGCAAGACACACGAAGTTACATGGTGGCATATTGTGGCATGCCAGTGGCAGCCCATCGGGTCATTCCTTGTTTCACGACAGACATTGGCAATAACCTTTACTCATAGAAAAGTACAACATTTTGATAGCATGACTCAAAATAAATGAATATAACGGAAATGTGTATGTATGCTTTGCTTCCAAATTGTTCATTGTATAGTGTTACGAAGAACGTCATTGGCATGAAAAGCTATACAAATTATTAGAAGCAGCCGCACTGCTACTGCACCCATGTGATATGGATTACTGCTTGAGTAAATATTATGCCTGCATGAATGACTGTAGATTCTGTGGCTACACATAACATGCACTCACGAAGTTGCAATTGCATAAAAAAACGAGGCCTAACCGGCCGAACAATCACCCGACTTGCTACGAGGAGTGGCCACCCGGAAGCAGCGTTGGCTTAGATCTAAAGTATGGGGGGACAAGGCACCAGCAAGTGCTTCATATTACACAATACCGTGACCACTGAAAAGATGCAATGCACGCACACGGTTGCTGCAGCAGTTAAGATTCTTACGCATGTGTAAATAGTCGATTGCAGACGGACGGCAGTCTTGAATAACGCCTTACTGCCATCGTGCCACCTCAAATCTGCACCTTGACTCTGCAGAAGAAAAGTAGGGATAGCGCACTACTTGATCTTGTGAGACTAAGTAAAATACAAGCACACCAAGCAGCTCAGGCCAGTGTAGCCGACATTGTCCAGGCATACCCTGCGAAGCCCTAAACTAGCATGTACTTGATAGCCAGATGGTAAGTTAAACATACAGTGCGACCGGAGGCCATCTGCAGTTGGAATAAACATCGAAAAAGAATTATGCCTCGAACGTTATGTTCATGCAATCTCTGAGTTATCAGTCTAATGCTACAACCGAGTATACTACAATATTAATAATAATATTACATTTGTGTAGCAACATCAGAGAACTTAATCTCTTTTCTAAGCACTTTAGATTTGCTGTAAAGGAAGCATGATAAAATGGTTAGTGGTAGCCTGCAAAATGTCAGCAAGCATAATGTCGTAACTACTCTTGCCATAAGATTCGACACTGGACTATAAAATCTTGGCTTCAAATTGCCACTTCCATGCTCGAGCCGAGTCCCTTTGTAATTCGCAAATGATGTATATGTTGCATCAGCAAATTTTGGTGCAAAGTTCAACCACTAAGCCTACCGTGGTCAGTAACCTGAGAGGCAATTCGCTGCATTACTTACCAAGTAGCCAGACGGTAGATTAGATGAAACTGGCAGGGCTAAATCCCCATCAACAATCCTAAAAAATAACTGCACGGCTTAGCACTAATGCAACACACGACATCCGTATGACACATTAACCAAACAGAGAACGTAGCACTCCCTCAAATGCCAACTGAATAGAGTGACATAACGTGTCCTTTTGAGGAAAGAGCAGCGACGGCTTCCAGTCGATTGAATGATCCACGGCTTGGCTCCTTTATACCTAGCTGAACTGCTGCACCAGTTTCAGTCTCCTCGAGGACTCAGGTCATCTAATTTCCTACATTAATTAGGAGTTCTGTTCCTATGCTCAACGACCGTTTGCAACAGAACCCTTAGCCCTGCGAGTTCGATATTGTAAAATTTACTGCTACAATTCGCAGCTTTGTGAAAATACAGGCAGAGATATGACAGAGAGAGAGAGAGAGAGAGAGAGAGAGAGAGAGAGAGAGAGAGAGAGAGAGAGAGAGAGAGAGAGAGAGAGGAGAGAGAGAGACAGCAAGACAGAGAAAGAGAAACAGACAGACAGAGAAGGCGATAGAATATGAGAAATAGGAAGGAATAGGAGAGAAAGAAGATAGACGGAGAGCAAGAGAGAGTGAAGAGGGAAGAGAGAGGAGAGTGAAAAGAGCTAGGTTATGCTCAGTACAAGAGGCAAATCATCCATGCAAAGACAAGTTGACTATGCTAGCACCACTAAACAGAGTCTAGACCATCAGCAAACCTTTTTTGCTTCATAAGTGTCAGCCACGAATAACCGACGATCGATTCGGCAGCCGAGGGCGTCTTTGATCGAGCCAGCTGCACTGCACTAGCAGCCGAGCTGGCACCCTTGCTGGCGTTTTTCACACTTCCTTCGCAGCTGACATGATAGAACGTGAAGAGCAGATGGTGCTGCTCACTGATATGTACAGGTAGTCTTATTTTCACTTCATCGTAGAAGTCGGGGTTTGTTGAATGGTGGACGACTGCGCAAAGTGCTGACGTGACAAAAACATTGCCACCTGCTCTGGGTCTCGCATAGATACACTGAAAATAGACAGCATCACGAGCACCGTGCTGATAAAAAGAAAGGTTGTGCGAATTTTACATCATGCCCGGCAGCAGCATACAACGAAATGCCATGCGATGCCAAAATTTCGCAACTGCACAAGGATCACTATAGCCGTTTGCTTTGTGTTTGCTCAATGCTTTACCGCAAAGCAAATGTAAAGCGCCTAGAAAGGGATTGAGTTCTCTGAGGGCGCTTTATCAAGTGTATTATTATTATTATCATAAAGCAGACCTGCACTCAGTTTGCATTCAATTAGGACAGATTAGCAGCAGTCCATCAACGAAATTTTTGAAGATCGCGTGTAGTGAACGCAGTGGCACGTCCATCTAAGCAGCTGCGCCCTAAGGATGGCATGCAACTTGGACCAGTGCAGTTGCACGTCATCCTTGTTCAGCCAGCACGCTTCATTCATTCTCCCGCTCGGTTGAGGTCGCTGATTGAGACGAGCCTACACCTGATGGCACCTGAAGCACGTAATTCAAATTTCGTCGCTTAATGGGGCAGTTCTCGCGGCACATCTGCTGTCACGTGAAGAGCAGATGATGCACGAACGTGAAGAGCAAATGATGCGCGGCACATCTAACAGTCTGATTGTGGTTGTTTCCTCGTTATGAATTTTCTAAAACGGTGCTCCACTTCTTCCGCAAAGCCGGTGCCAGTCATGTACTAGGCAACGAAGGAGCAGCAAGAAACCGCAATCATCGCAGCTGATCCTCACTGCCTTGTGGTCGCACTTCATAGATTAAGGTCGGTTGTATCGCTTCTAGCCCGAATCCAAGAGACCAATAAAAAGCCAAAGACGACCAACCGGTTTCTGTCATCCGTCATCAACAACTGCCAGGAGTAGGTGTAAAATGAATGCAAATGCGCATTCCAGGGCCACAAGGGCATTGCGCTGCTACCGTTTATTGTATCCTAAAAACCTAACCTGGTCAACCCGTCATTTGGTCTATTCTGATAGTCCAACTGAGTATACAAATAAACGACATTAGGACAAATTTAAATTTGTGCACATGAAATCGAGTAATTACAGCGACATTGCTTAAATAGCTACTGTTTTCAGTGGGGAAGAGGAAGCATGAACCTTCTTACAATGATTAATGACCTTAACTTAAGCAGGGGCTGCTGTTGCACAGGATCTCGAGTAAAATATTTGCTAAAGTACACATTTAATGCTATCCAAAGCTCTACACAATTTCAAAAGACTTGCACCGACTCTAGCGCTACTCTGCAGTCAGATGCTAATACTTATCTAGCCAAGGACAAGGGTCAATATCGGGGGAATCTTCGAATGCCATAGGATTGCAGAAAAACGCTTGTCTTGCAGTTATGGTAATGAATTAGCAGCGAGATAAGTATACATTATGTTACAAAATGACTGGTTCAGCTGAGTTGGCAAACTGATCAATAATATTAATAATATTAATAATATTAATGACATTTGCATAGAACCCTAGGAGATCTAAATTGCTTTCTAGGCACTTGAAATATGCTGTAGAGGAAGCATGTCAATTGGTGTTTCTTTTAAACATGAGTCACGAGATCTTGAAGACGATATGGTGCTATATGGAGAGCCAGTGCAAGCTGGTGAGAAGTAGCGTAATGTGGCAACTGTGATGGTGACGCCAGACAAGTCTAGCCGCAGAGCTTTTCTCCAACTGTAAGTGACGTAAGTGACTTTCACAGCCATAAGATCTGCGAGTGTGAAGTTACATAGATCTTCAAAAAAGATAAAGGTTAGCTGATTCGACAGCCTATTTATATAGCTGCAGAAGAACCTTAACGGCTACCATCACTGCTTTCGGCAGGCAATAGAAGATCGCCCATTGCAGGACTCGAAGGCCTAAAAAGTGAAGGGCAAATGCTTGCACCAGTTTGGTCATGGTATCATTGTCTAAGAAGGCCCGAATGTTTGCACTCAAAATCAGGAAGAAGTAGATTATAATTGCAGCTGTAGTAGTCATCTAGTAAAAGGTCACATAAGAATAGGAAACCAAGATATGAGTAGATGCTACAGGAGATATGCTGGCATTTAGAGGATTAGGCTTTCTAATTTCCGAGTCAACCGTAGGTTAAAGAACAGCTAGCAATTTAGTTTTGTCTTTATTAAATTTGAAAAAGCTTGCTGACATCAAGTGCGAAAGTCAGTAACACAAGCTTTTGGGGAGTTAAGACAGTTCAAAATGCTGCAAGGCAAGAAGGCATTACAGCACATTCACAGAAATGTGTACTCTGCATAAAATTAAAAGCCTAGTGTGTTTGCCGATTATATCGGCACGAGAAAAGAGTGTACACTGTGAAAGGAAGTGGACCAAAAACAGATCCATGGTGTACCCCATATTATAAAGGTTGCTCGGATGACTGTATGCAGTTGATATCAATGCTCTGAAATCACCCAGTTCTAAAAAACCTAAAGGTTAATATTAATAATACGACTCTAAGAGGTCAGGTGCTTTACATAAGCTAGAATAGAGGCATTTCAATGGGTTAGTGATATGATGCCAAGTGTCAGCACACTAAATACAATTGACTGAGACAGAGAAACCGCTTCCGCAAATATACAGGTATAATCTTCTTTTTAAATCTGAAGTCACGGGACATCGAGATATCAAGTTCTTACGAGCCTCGTATAGAAACCGATACAGCCAAGACCGATAAAGTATATCTGCTATCATTTTTACCGTGGAAAAAATGGTGTGCTTGTGGACGTATAAATGCCAATTGTGTCACGCCCCCTCAACTCGGCATGCTCTCCCTAACTGAGCTTGGTGTCAATACATCTTTACCTGCCCTTACCAACTATTAATAGACAGTAGGATTTGTGCATCCTCTGTATCGTCTCAAAACGATAATTCCAATGCATTCTTGGATGCTGCTGCTTCACAAAGGGATCACGAATTGGGAATCGTAGAATTATAATAACATTATTAATAATGCACTTGATAAAGCGCCGTCAGAGAACTTAATCTCTCTCTAGGCGCTTTACAATTGCTGCAAAGGGAAATGCAATTGAACGGTGAGTAAAATCATGCTTGATAAACAAACAAAATGAATAACATGGTTGGGGGTGACATGCACAGGGTCAGCAAGCAAATGTGGTTAGTGGCAGCATGCACAGTGTCAGCATGCATAAGTATATCAAGGACGAATCACAGGGACCCACTGAATGCTGTCCTAAATATGTGTGTTTTTAAGTTCATTTTAAATGTGGTCAGCTCAGGGGATGTTCTCACGCAGGTAGGGAGGGAGTTCCAGGCTTTGGGAGCATACGAACTAAATGCACAGTCTCCAAAGGATTTGAAGTGTGTACCGGGTATTTGTGGATGTCATCAATACATGCAGCAAGTGAGTTGAGAGAATTTAAGGTGCTCCAAGGCTGGGAGGGATCAAAGCAAAGGTACAACTGAGTGTCATCCTGATATAAGTGAAAGCCTAGATTGTGCTCGGCAATCACATCGGCAAGAGGGACAGTATAAACCGTGAAAAGAACCGGACCAAGCACGGAGCCCTGAGGTATGCCCTATTTCAGAGGTACCTCAGATGATCTTTGTCCATTCACATCAATACTCTGGAGTCTCCCACTGAGATAGGACCTGAAACACTGCAGAGCAGTGCCAGTGATGCCCAGGCGAGATGAGAGGCACTCTAGAAGAACTTTGTGATCGATGGTATCAAAAGCTGCCGAAAGATCAAGCAAAACAAGCAGAGACACTCTACCCATGTCTGCATTCCTAAGTAGGTCGTTGTATACCCTAAGCATAGCTGACTCTGTGGAGTGATTAGCTCTAAAGCCAGACTGGAACTTACTAGCAAGGTGTAAGGCTTTGATATGTGCGTTTAGCTTGTCCGCCACGACCCGTTCCAGTGTCTTTGATAGGAATGGTAGAAGGGAGACTGGGCGGTAGTTGCTAAAGTTCTCTTGGTCCAGTGTCGATTTCTTGAGAAGTGGCCTGACTACAGGTTTTTTTTAAAGGTGCTGGGACATGACCTGAGGCTAATGACATTGATTATGTTAGTTATGCATGGCAGCAGCAGATCTATGCAACGTAGGAGCAGGACAGTGGGAATAGGGTCCAGAGGACTTGTTGTCTTCTTTGATTGAGATACGAACTTCAGGACTAGATCACAAGTGACCTGCATAAATGTAGACATTGGGGTGCAGCCATGAATCGGGGAACAGCATTCTAGTGGAGATGTTGTCATCGCAGGGATGGATTCCCTGATCTTGTCTATCTTCTGCACAAAGAATCGAGAGAAGCGATCGGCTAGATCATCACAAGAATCATCAGATAAGGAGCTAACCTGGGAGCGGTTGAGGAGATGGTTTATCGTCGACATCACCATTTTTGGATTGTGCATCTGTGATTCAACAATGTTTCTATAGAAGCTAGATTTGGCCTTTGCTAGGATCGATCGGTACGACCCACAATAGTCTTCATATGCCTGTCGATGGACAGTCAGTCCACATATTTTGTATGTTTTTTCAAGCTTTCGCTGAGTTGACCTGGCTAGTTTAATGTCTGTGGTAAACCATAGGCCGTCTGGGCGGGGACGCACAGTGCGCTTTGTCAGAGGTGCAAACTCGTCCAGCATGTCAGCTAGTGTCGTGTTGTAGCTATCTAATAATGATGACAGATCGGAGGGAGGACTGAGCAGCAGAGGTGAAGCAGATATTCTCGCACGGACAGAATCGATGTCAAGGATCTTGATGTTTCGCGATTCACAGGTTATTTTAGGAGGAGGTGGGCACACACTGTAGATTGAATGAGATCTGCATGTGGTCAGATAAGCAGGATTTGGTGATAATTGGTTATGACAACGTGCAGTTGTATGAGAAAATCTGGTCGAGTGTGTGACCCTTGATGTGAGTAGGACCGTGCACATGAGCCACAAGAGACAATGAGTCAGTCAATGCACGAAATTCGGTGCTGAAAGCGGCAGATAAGTTATCAAAGTGAACGTTGAAATCACCCATAACGAGGAAGGGTCGATTTTTTGCACACGAAATCGAAATCGAGATCGGAGAAACCTGAGATAAAGGAGGATTTGGTACCTGGTGGGCGATAGACTACTGCCACTATCGGTAGCTTGTTTTCGGATGAGACCAAGACAATTGATTCAAAAGACGGCTTCGAGGGTACTTCAAATGGCTTGAAGTTGAATTTTGAGCGCACGATAATAGCAACTCCGCCTCCGGTTTTGATCGATCTAGGGGTGTGAAAAAACGAGAAACCAGATGGGGTAGTGTCTTTTATTGACGGGCAGTTTATCGATTTTAGCCAAGTTTCAGTTAGGGCGAGCAAGTCGATAACATTTTCAGAAATAAGGTCGCTTATTACCAGAGGCTTATTGCACATTGAGTGAGGATTCCAAAGGCAAGCGTTGAGTCGGGCCGATGGAGTTACAACAGGCTTGATGACTACTAAGTTAAAGAGATTCACAGTGATGCATGTGGGGAGCATGCTGAGCGGTTCGAGATAATGCTAGGAAAACCAAACGAGCGGGTACTCAGCTCGCAGTTCCCGCCCAAGGAGCGGCGTCTGACCTGACGGTTCCTGCCACCGTGGCGGCTTCGGGGTGCTTTTCTTTTGTTAATGCATAGTTCATGAATCTTAGCAACAACATTAATATCTAGGAATGCATTTGATCTATGATGAAGAAGCGATAACAGCTACTGACGATCATAACTAACATGCAGGTTACTAGCCGCCGGCATAGCTAAGGCAGCTGCCGGCATGGGAGACCCAGCAGTATGAAGCGATAAGCGTTTAGATATCCATAGGCATGTAATTTCTTACGCGCTACGGTCAAATAACAATCAGAATAACTTTAAACAGGTCTTAGCTGTATCTTGCGCATGAAGCCTAAACGAAGCAAGAGCTGGAGTAAGAGGCACATGTCCAATATCTCCCCGGTCGTCTCAAGCATCACTCTAACACATAGGCCATCAGGCGTTCTATAAACCTAGAGGACACTGCTGAAGTGTGCCTGTGGACTTGCATACTCAATGTGCAATAAAACCTAATGAAACGTTACACAATTGTCGATGACAGCCCTTGACCTATTTGCTTTGACCGAGACCTGGCTGAGATTGACTGACAACGTGACCATAATTATTGCAACCACAACAGGCTTGTCTTAATGTAACACCTCGAGATCAATCCTAATTGGCAGAGACGTCTCCATTGTCATTCATTACTCCATCTGTTTCAAACCGTTTGCAGTTCAGTCCACTCGAAGGTTTATTTCAAATTTCTTGTTTTGAAACGCGCCAGCAGCAAGCTCCAATGATGGCACTAATCTATCGTACCTGCAGGTATACAGTCTTCCTATATTTAAATTATGTTATCTCATTTCAGTAATGTTCCATTAATCTCCCTTCCTGGTACTCGGTGATTTTAGTGTTCATTTCGGTGACCCAACTGTGCCGAATTTTCTACATTGACTTATTCATCTTCTCTTTCAGCTTACTTACATGTACCCATAAACAAAAAAGTCAAATTGATCCTATGACTGTAAGCTGTCAAATCCTACTAATACCAAATTCTGCATATCTACCCACAAGCAGATCTTATATAGTCTGCAGTTTGTGTCACCTTCGGTAGCCAAACCATTCATTGAGTCATCATTGATTCGTCAAACCTTTAGATCTTGGACATTATTACTACCTGCACAAGAAAAGCTTCCTTGCCCCTGCTGCTCAATCTTCTGTCCGACCTGTGCTCGAATGTGGAATGTCACAGCACTCTATCAGCCGGCAGTCTGGACGAATTTGCTCTGCTCACTAAGCAGATGGCCCAGATGGCCTATGAATTACTAGTTGAGGGAAAACCTTGTGTCCTCTGTGCTGGATGTCCTGTTCCCCTGTGACCATTCAAAAGCCAAAAACGAGCAAGTCAAACTACTTTTATCTATACACTGCCATACAAATTCTGGCCTACTTAGACAAGGATACCACAACGAAGCTGGTTTATGCATTCACATCATGTTTCGACTTTCGTAACTACCTAGTCGCAGGTCATCCTCTCTATGCAAGTGCAATAATAAGCTCGCAGTTAGTGCAAAACTCGGCAGCCAGCCTTGTCTGTCGTGAGAGATGCAATTGCCACATCACGCGGTTTCCCGTAGACCCAAACTGGCTTCCCATCAAGCAGTATATCGACTTTCGGTTGTGTGACTTCCTCCTACGTCCTTTTATTCTCTTGCTCCGGCCTCTCTATTTGAACTACTTCCTAGTCAGGCTAGGCATCGTGACCATTCTGACTCAAGTCGTTTAGGTGTACATGTAGTCAACTTCAAGTTTCAAAACCATGTCTTTAGATCGTATGCTTCCAAAGCTTGGAGCTCAGTCCCGACTGAAGTTGCAGTGCAGTCATGCCCCAGATGAGATGATATCCCATCAAGGACTTGATCATTAGCACTAAGCAGGTGGTGAATTAATCATGTACAACTGCAATAAGTGTACATGTGCGACCTACACCTGTAGGGGTGCATTTGTGGAAGCAGAACTGCAAGCATTAAGATGGTAAGATACTGGCCAGCAGAAAGAAAATCCAGGCCATCGTCTTGGTTTTGGAGTTCACAATAAAACAGCACACAATAAGACTGAAGCTGCCAAAGAGTAAGTAAGATAAGCTACATTTCAAACAAGAAAAGCCAATAAAGAATGATGAGCTCAGAAAAACGATATACCGGTCTGAAGGGGGTCTACCAGAGCAGGTTGCTGCATGGCATTCACTTTCTAAGCAGAACGAAGCATCAGCGGCAATTATTCTTAGCACGGGCTTCCGAAGTCTGTAGAATCCTTGCTGCATTAGCAATCGGCATGAGAGAGGAAGCGAACTGTACAAGAGGGCACTGGCGAATGCAAGCGCCAGGGCACCTGCAGTGGACCTCGCCCCCATCGTTACAAAAGGTGGACATACCTTGGCAGGCAAAGCATTATCAACATCTGTTTCCATTAACTGAATGCAGCATGCAATATTTCGTGCCTACAAGAATATGCACACACATTCAACAACTAGCCAAAGGCGACTTCTTGCTGAGGGATGCTGAAGACAGCTGATGCAGCAGCTGCGTAGTGACAAACCTTGACATTCTTTAAGCCATCTAGCTTGAGGCTCTTCGGATAGACATACAATTGATTCTTGTATCCAGTAAACGGAACAACAACGTCGGCTGCTTTGGCTGGGAATTCGTCGATCTCGACGGTGCATGCAGTGACGGACGGCTGAGGCGAGGGCGGAGGCGTTGCGTCCGACATTGTCGACGGCCTCGCACCAGTAGCATTGGACATCACGACAGTCTCGAGCGAGCTCGTGAGCAAATTCGTAAGGACCTGCGACGGCCTCAGCACATCCACTTTAACGCAAAGCTCGGCCGGCACCTGCTGCCACTTGCCTGCTTTGTCGGGTCTGTAAAGCATCGAACATCTCTCGAGTATGAGCAGCAGAGACGACAAGGTAGAGATGGCGGCAAGAGTGTGGCACTGGTTGTGCGAAGCTTGCACGGGAAGCTGATCAACTGCAGCAATTGCTGCAACCAGGCCCTTCTGCCTTCGGTATGCTGATAACATTACCCCATACCCCAGGCTGCTAATTAATAGTTGCTGGCAGCTTTGAGTCCAGCCTGGCAAGCAACAAAAGCCACATACACTTATGTTGTGCAGGCAACCTAGATGCATGTGGCATTTGTGGTCCAAGGATCTAAGCTGGAGATTCAAGCCAATACCCAGGTTTCTGTTAGCACGGCACATTAGGATACGCCGACCAGTGATTGCATGCTAACTGCCCATGTTAGATAGGAATGCCTGCATCGTGCTACCGATAAAAACCAGACAAGCTGATCATGAAGAGCCGAACTGAACAAACCGAGGAAACTACTGGCTAACAAAAAGTATAAAGAATGGCAATTTGAAGAACGCTTGAAAAAGAAAGCCCGAACGGCCACTACCTTTGCTTTGTTACCCAGCGGGCACCAAAAATAATAATTAACATAAATAGTAAATATAATTCATTTGTATAGCATGTTTTTGAGTGCTTGATCAGCTCTGTGCCTAGAGAGATCCAATAGGTCATTGTATATAAGGGAGGTAAAGCGACCTATTAGCTTAATAAATCAAGCACGATATGCAACCATTTTGGAAACACGATGCTTTTTCAAATTAATACCAGTGCGAAAACCTTTTGTGACAGCAGCGTTCGATATTTACTCAAAATGCAGGCGTATTTCACAAGCATCTTTAGCAACTCCCATAGAGTAACAAGAAGTTCAAGCTACGTTTGAGCTTTGGTCTCATTGAAAGGGCTGTCTTAATTAGCAAGTGGACTTGCTAGCAGACAGCAACGTGGTCGGAGCAATGCTAAGCAAGCACTGTTGCTCAGTGGTTGGGTGGGGAGGTGAAAAACAATCTCCGTCTATAAGCAAATCAGGGCTGGCCCCACATACTACTGGGAACCAACTGCCGGCACCGCGCCGAACCTGCACGGACAAAGCAGCAGCTGCAGCAGCAACGATCCATCGCTAGGCGCTCGAACCTAAGCCAATCTTGGAGACGCTTCATTAGGTCCTCCTCGGACAGCCGGTTGGGCTCTTGCTTGAACATGACCATATCTCCAAGGAGGTCAAACTTTCCACTGCCGGTTTGAGAGAGTGGCCTAAAAAGATGTGCGCGACAAGTGAACAGAACGAACATCAAGCAATCAATCCACAAATCAAATGCATCTGGCAGGTCCGACCTAAAAAGATGTGCGCGACAAATGAACGGAACGAACATGAAGCAATAAATCCACAAATCAAATGTATCTGGCAGGTCGAAGCTCACAGTTCCCACTCGGCGCTACTGGGAGAAAGAAGAGAGAAAACGACGAAAAGGTCCTGGCTTAGCTCGGCAAGCCACATGAGACCAACGGGTTGTAATCGGTGGCCCTTACATAAGCGCCTAAGTCGTGCGCAAACTCGACAAAGCTGGTGACTCGAGACAACGGCCTTTGCGCAAACACAAAATGCTCCCTTGTTGTAGACCAGCACTTGAGCCAAATATCAAAGGTAAAATCGTGTGGGTTTGCACGTTCTATGCACCTTGCAACTTCAAACCTGCATCTAATCAGCTTCTAACGTTGTTTTTCCTCTGTCATTCTTGGCTTATCTCAATAATCAATAATCTAGTCTTTGGGGCTAGGAGACTCTTCTAAAATTTTTGTTTAGAAAAAGATGAAAAAGAATATGCATGGCATAGTACGTATAATCGAGTGGTCATCTGTTGAACTAATCAGCAAGCTGAAAAGAGGTGACGGAAAGACATGGCCGTCTGACCCGACCATAAATAAGCCAATGACCGCCTATGAGCAAGAAGTCGGCTTACGAGGCTGCCACCAATTCGGCCCAATAGAGCTTTGATGGCACAGCAGCTCACAGCAAGGACGCTCACAGCGCTGGCTACAGCAAGAGACCCCCACCCGGAGCACCGATGGCGCAGAGGCTCCCTGTAAGCAGCCACGAAGGAGGACGACTGGTCCGGCGGCTCTCTCTTCTCGCAGCCATTGCTCCAAAATCGGGTAAACTCGGCTGACCAACCCCTCCCCCGCCACCCAACTCTGCAAACACAGGCAAGAACTGCTGCAACACGGCGCGAGCACGAGCGGGCTGGATTAAAAAAACAGCAGAATGGAGCGCACACCACACATCGATTCATGCCGAACGACTCGAGGAGAGATAACACATGAGCCGATGGCCAAGCATGCCCCAACCGGAGCGACGGCGCAGCAGTAGCCACCGATGAGCGAGGGCACCGGAAATGGCAGATTAGCAACTGGCTGCAGCAGAGTAGCAATAGCAGCCGAATGCTGCCGCTCTGCCCGGCAGCAGCATCCAGATCGACTCACTTTGCAGCCCATGCAAAGGGCATGCGATGGTGGCCAATCGTGGAACAGAACTGTCTCATTTGCCTGTGGACACGAGTGCCAACTTTCAGATCAGCTCCTTTCAGGTACGGCTCGACAGCAGCCGACATGCTGCCCTGTAGCACCTTGTCGACGAACACGACAAGGTAGACGTCGGCATAGTCCTTCCGTGCAGCAAAGACCACCTGCTTGCACGGGAAGGCACACGTGGCCAGAAGCTGCACGCAGGCTGGCTAGGCAAAAGCAGCGTGGAGCCGGCTCGGAAGGCAAACAGTTGCAGCACCAGTTGTGTCGGCACCATGCTGGCCCTTAACCCTCTTACTCTCACGAGCTACTCACACACTCAGCTACAGCAAGCACAATCACTGCTGATCGATGCTATTAGGAGGGCCGCGAAAAACCAAAATGGGCCTGGAACCTTCTTACCATGCAAGACCGATGATATTGGCTTGAACAGGTAGGTGCAGCAGAAGAAACACTTGCAAACTCATCTGTTAAGCTCCAAGCAAAGACAACCAACGACAATAAAAGGCCTGGATATTCAGTCTTTCCAACACACATTTGCAGACCTGCTCGAGAAGATCTGAGAGCAAAACACCTTCACCTCTGACAGGAACCGATCCCATAATCTAATTGCTCAACCCATAGAACCAACTAGCAAACAATCTATCCAGTTCACATTAGTGCACCCCGGTGCTCAGTAAGGGCTTCGAGGACACTTAAGGTATTTGGGTCCAAAAATATCTTGTTCATTTAATCATGCCGGACTAAATTGCAATTACACGAAAACCATCGAATTCTGCTTAGAGCTTAAAGCTGTGCGTTCAACCATATGTACAGCACTTGAATATCGATTTCGTTATCTTTGTATGAAATAAAAACCATTACTGTTATTATTACTACTATCAGCCTGACACTCAAGCTTGCCGACTCTCACGTAAGTGATATTGAAAAAATTGTTTTGCTTGCTTAATAATAATGATACGCCTGTATCACTTTGCAGCAAATGTAAATGCAAATATAAAGCGCCTAGAGAGATTAAGTTCTATGAGGGCGCTTTATCAAGTGAATTATTATTATTATTATTATTATCACGCACCCATGGAACTAAATCTCTTTACTAGGCACTTAAAAATAGGCTGTAAAGGCAGCATGGCCATATGGTTAGTGGTAACATGTACATGCTTACATGTACCATGTACATGTACAGTTCAATATGCATAATATAGCAGCTAGTCTTACCTGACGTGAACGTCGCAATCGCCACCTTAAACCTATTCAATCAGCACAGCTCCAAATCAAGCAGTGCATCGATTTAAAATTCTTCTCACTCACTGTTGGGTTTGTTCATTCTTCAGCTCCTGCTCACCAATCTGACATGTTATTTTCTCACGCTTCCTCGTACAAGCCATTCATCTGACTGAGGTAGTCTAGCTGTGCTACGTGAAATCGTTTGGAGAGCATGCATTTCCTTACTGTGCTTCCGAATATTGAAACTCACTACTGACTGACATCAGTACATCAGCTGACTTGACGATGTTCAAAACGAAGCTAATAACCGATTTATTCTTCATAGTATTCACTCTGACACAATTGAGTTGTCCTTTCTGCACTAACGCATGCTGCAGTAGAGTAGTTTATTAATCGTTATTAATAAGTTAAAATGCTTACTTTCCAGCAAATATGAAGGGCCTAGAAACAGATTCAGTCTCCATAGGGTGCTACACAAGGTGTTATTATGATTCCTTATATCAACAATAGTAAGTAATGGGTTTTTGATATCATGGCCGTGTGACCAATACTGGTTGCACCAGCAGCCCGTAGCAGGGTAAATGAGGCACGAAGGTTCGCCGACGACAGCAGAAAACGATCGAAACCAACATTGCCCATTCCTTAGAAATAAATGCAAAAGGCTGCAAGAGAACATGTGGCTCTATTCAGCTTCCGCCACTAACTGCCACTAACTCACTGACTAGCACGAGACCATCCTCTCTGGTCATAGATCAGCCATTGTCTGGCTCATACCTCAGATCATCCTAAAAAAGGTCAGCTATATATATGCTGCAGTGGAGCCTTAACATGCAGTGAGCAATAAAGGATGACACACTGCAGGATTCAAACCTGACCTGGGTCGTGACAAGTATATATAATACAGACCATGTGAAGATTATTACACGTGAGGCTCCTAAATATTCATAACATGCAAACATTGAATAAACAGTGCTTGGCAGAAACACAATGTAGAATCAATTAAGATGCATATGTGTTTCAGTGTGACACCGAGTGTCAGCGAGTGCTCATGCCACCAATCACTCAGCCCAGTGAGTTTAAATGCCTCACCCACCGCCTATAGCTTAGTTAGCAAGTGAGTGAGCAACTAACGGATATGGATGAGAGACACGAGACGATACCATGGAAATATTAGGAGGGGAGGGCGAGCAAGTTTCCATTAGACCACCAGGACTTAAGCATGGCTTGCTCGGGACTCGTTTCGGTCGCATGATTGCCCCGAGGAGAGAAGAAAACTCGCACAAAATAACTACGGCCTTGCGGCTCGCTGGGACTTAGGCTGCAGCAAGACTGACCATCCCATCTGACATGAAAGGGAACACCGGATGGCGGTAGCCACAGGCTGACCTGCAGCGGAGGGCTGGCCCACACATCTCCGACGACCGACTTTGTGCCGTTCATGTCTGCTGCGCTGCTGCTCGACCTTGCAGGCGCCACTGGCTGGTGGGAGCCGCATGACGGCAGCATGGCCCAGGCCTCCGGGGAGTTGCAGTCCAGATATGCATTCTCTGATATTCGCCTGCCCTCTTTCACGTCGTACAGAGCGAAAGTGAGAAAGAACGGCTCGGGCTGCAACGAGAAGCCACGTCAGTGGGTCAGCCTTCACGACCGACCCAGTGAGCTCAGCAGGGCTGTTCGCCTAACTAGCTCGCCTAACTGGTGCAGCACGGCAGACGAAGCCTTTGACGAATGGCCGCGACGAGCTCGCCGACTGAGTGTGCTGTCGGCAACAAAACGAAATCGAACCGCATGCTCGTAAATTCGAAGCGGCAATTGGCAGCGGAGCAATAGAGAGAGGCCTCACGTTGCCAATCTGCTCTGGCTTCCCGTCGTCGGCAACGTTTGCCTGCAGCTTCGTCTTCAGCATTTTGACTGTGAGCAGAAGACGGTTGCCAGAGCCGATTTCGAAGGGCTCCGCTGGTGTCTCGTTGCCGGGCGTCAGGGCAGACAGCTCGTCGGCACTGGTAGGTCTCTAAAAATGTGCACGTGTAACAAGTGAATTCCAGCATTAAGGCTGTGATAGCCCAGGAGGTAAGGTGCTTGCTGTTCACGACCGAGGTCGTGGGTTCGAATCCTGCAGTGGACGATTCTATATTGCCAACTGTAAGTGGCAGTGATAGCCGTTGAGGCTCTTTTGCCGATATACAAATGTGAGACTGTTAAATCAGCTAATATTTATTAGACAGCATCAAATGACACTCCTAATGGGATGAGCAGATGTGCAAATGAGCATGGGTTAGTTACCGGCAGGCTTGGGTACACTTCAAACAGATTACATCTGTTCTCTTTCCTTTTGGTGCTAAGAGTCGATGGCGTTTCTTTAGCGTACACCAAAATTTCTGGGCAAGAGCCGCCGTGAACGCCATCCAAGGAGTCTCCATCTCGACCGTTCAGGGATGACGAATCTTCTGGAAAAGATGTGGCGATTGCAAAAACAAATAAAGAGAGCTGACAAAATTGGCAATGGTTGCTGACCAGGCAGGAACATGCTACTTCTGCACACCGTGACAAGGCTACAAAACCATCATAAGAGTCCATAACAATGGATGCCTAAAAGCCGTGCTAATTGATACAGAAATGTATTTTCATTTCTTTTGCTAGAGCTCAATCATTAACCAAGGTTTTCCAAAAAGTATCCTGATGCTGTACAATGATCTTATCTGCATAGGAACACTGTGCATACACAGAGCCTGAATATAATAGGCATCTGCCCGAGTAATTGCCATACTCAGAAAATGTTGAAAAGACTGTTCAAAAGGGATGGTTTACCTTGATCTACCCATCAAGCATACACAGACAACTAAGGAGGCACCCCTGGAGCCTGAAGGAGCAACTGAAATGGCAGCTATCACCTTTGGGTGACCTTCATTGACAGGGGTAGCTACAACCCGGCAGACATATAACAAGGGGATGCAGCTCAAATATAAGGAGCATGCCCACTGCGACTAGCCGGCTCGGGCAAAGTCAAGATTAATTCAAACATTTAGAAGACTCAGCCCAAATCAACGAATTCCATGCTATGCTGCTAGGGGGAAAGTGGGTGCAGATTAGTCGGTTCATATTCGGAAGAAAAAGAAAGTTACTCAAAATGGCGGCAGAGTGTGCTTTAGCTAATAGTGCATCAAAACCTCTCGAAGCCAGCCACCGGCTTTCGAGCTAACGTAAAGGGAACAAGCCGTGGTCAGCACAAACAGCAGGTTGAGGCAGAGTAAAGGTCCGGGCCGAAAGTCTAAGATCCAGGCAACCAGTCACCGAGAGTCGCTCGCACAGACCTCCGTCGGCTCCTCGTAAGCTCAGGCTGCGCTGTGACACGCTGTCCTGCATGTCCATAGCGATGACCTGCTTCAGCGTCTTGATCCAATCTTGCATCTCGGCCTCTGTGTCGGTGCTCAGTAATAGGGAGGAGGCCTGGTCCTGCATTTTGATCTCGAACACGAAGCGACCCTTCTTGCTGTTCTGGTGACAGGAAAAGACGAGGCATGATCACCGGTCACTGCTATCCTCCCGGTCAACGGCACAGCTCATCTGCGTACATAGCAAGCGCATGCCTCGCGCCAAGTTGCCGCTTCCGCCAGTAGGGATGTGCCACCGCTAGGCAAGCTACATACTGCGACGACATCTACAGCCGAGTCGAGGAAAATTGGCCCCTTGGATTCTTCTTGCTTTTCGTCTTTGAATATATCGAGTATGTAGGTTGAGTCCTGCTGTCTCTTAAGGCAGCAGTAACGTTTCTTGAATGACTACACACGAAAATGCAGAAAAGCCAACTAGAGTCATCGAGAATTGTTACACGGTGCCGGCAGCAGGCAGGGGCTAGGCGGGCACATGGTGGAGCCGGTAGCGCGAGCAACGAGCTAAAGCTCAAATGAGCCAGCAGCAAACAATCGTATGAGAGAGCAGTGCAGCAGGCTTTACCGGAAGCACCCGGACTGGCCAGTAGGGGCTGTGCTCTTAATGCTAGTTCGAAAATACCCCCCCCCTGCCCTATATATGCTGAAATTCGAGTGCTGATCATAGGAGTTGCCATTGTCTCATCTGCAACGTTTACCACGGCATGAATTACCCTCCTCCCGTTACGCGGCAGTTCTGAATCGCTACTACTGCAAGAGTTGGTTATAACTCACGAAGCACCTCCAAATGTATAGCTGAGACAGTACACACCAAACAAAAGTACCAGTTTGTGCCACCTAGCTAGCTAGCCTCAGGGACTGCTCACAATGTTCAGTGCAGCAGTGATCCTGGCTTGAGACTTACTTTTTTGCACTTTTTGTTAAATGAAATCCAAAGAGCTCCAAAGGACTAGCCGAAATGGCATCTTCGATACGGCCATGCTACTTTGTCACAGAAGATGGTCATTTTTATATTAGTACGGAGTAATTGTTGATCCATCAAATTGAGGGGAAAGCAACTTATTCGTGTTTTTTGGTCATAATCCTGACAATTTTCTTGTACAATATGTGTGGTCTAGAAAAATCCCTAGTTACAGGCTAAAGAAATTGAAGCAGCAATGTATGCAGCACATTGATAATATCGATCCCAAGTGGGGCAGATTAAATGTCCTTGCTGTGACAGCAGAACATAAGGCACTATTCAAGCTGAGCCTCTCTGGTAGACCGAGCAAGCAGACGTGCAGATAACAATGTCCAGACTAAGGCGGCGAGCAATCCTACAGACAATGGAGCATGGTAACAAGTAGGTCGACGTCAACCGACCAGCTCACCCAGTCAACTGGCTAACGAAATATTGCACACAACTAACATCACCGACTGCATTATAGTTTAGCCGGATCTCAGCCAGACTTCATAATAGCATACATGAGTATCAGACTGAGAATTCTGCTTAAAATAGCCTGAGGCAACAAGTAGTCCAAGATGCAGCACGCTCGCATGCACCTTGGCAAATGAAAACCCAATGCTGTCCTGTCGATTGATGGGACCTTTGTTGAGCCACCCCTTCTTTGTTATGGCGCTGGAATTCCGTGGTTCCTGCAAAAGACATCATTTACGCGCTTTTAATACCATTTATTTGTAATAACAATCGAATTTGCAGTATAGTGGTGTACTGAATTACGATGTTCAAAGCTGAGTGTGAGGCTGAGGCAACACAATAAACACCCATTAACTAATTCAGGCTAAACCGATCCTTAGGCCCCCATCTCAGACCCGGGGTAAGGTGCTTGCACTTCACGACCCAGGTAGTCGGCTCGAGTCCTGCAGTCAAGAGGGTGATGTGTTGTCTCCAGAAGTGAGGCTGTTGAGTCAGCCGATTTTATTTTACTTTGTCTCAATTGTACCTTGTGAAATTTAAATTGACTATCCGGCAGCAGCTTGGGGCTAATAGCAGCACTTAAATTACAAATCATGAGCACGCTAACACAAGAGCGCACACACATACACATACGCACTCGCACGCACGCGCACGCGCACACACACACACACACATATACACACACACACTACATTCTCGCCTCCACACACCAAGCGCTCGTGGCGTTTCCGAGGCATTCCCGATATTGGCTGTTTCTGCTACGGTTAGCAATTTTAATATATTCCGCAAGAAGCCCACTAGGAGCAAGCAAACAGAAAGGGGTACATCTGCAGTATTTCCAGTGGTATATCCAGCTAACCTGCACTCCCCTAAGCACTGCTGTGAATCACTTTTAGTAGTCATCAATCCATTAAGACCCTAACAGCAAGTCTTAAACTTTGCCTCTGGAACCCTCACCCAATGTGCAATAAACCCAATAATAATAAGCTATCTGATCTTCAACGATGCCCTTGACTTGTTTGCTTTGACTGAGACCAGGCTGAAATCGACAAACTGCCCAACCATAACCAATGTCACCTCGACAGGCATCTCTTTCTTTCATACCCCTAGATCAATTAAAACTGATTGACTCGCCATTGTCGCATGTTCCTCACTCAATTTCAAACTGTTTTCAGTCCCCTTGAAGCAGTCTTTCAAGTCTCTTGCTTTGGGTATCTCTAACAGCAAGTTTCCAATGGTAGCAGTAATATATCATCCCTTCGGTTACCAAATCCTTTATTTCAGATTTTTCTGACATCTCGATTCAATGTTCAAAAATTCGTTTCTGTCACGTTCTAGTGATCTTTCTTTGCAGCAAATGTAAAGTGCCTAGAAAGAGATTGAGTTCTCTGAGGGCACTTTATCAAGTGTATTCTTATTATTATCTTAACATTCCTTTCGACGACTTAACTTGCCTTAAGTGCCGAATTCGTGCACTGATTGCCTCATTATCTGTTGCAGCTCGTGTGCATGACAAAACTCACAACAAGGGTCACACACTCGATCAAATATTCTCCCAAATGTGTACGCAGCCTTCTCCAGTAATAACCAAATTCTGTGCATCTAACCACTTGAGGAAACTTATCAAGTCTGTAATTTGTGCCTTCCTCCACATCCGGAATCATCTGCGAATCGCAAAACCTTAAGATCCACGACATTAATGTGCGATGCATGCAGGCAAATATATTTCTCACTCCTACTGCTCAATCTGCCTTCCTAACTGCCTAGCCTACCTATCAGTACTACTCCATAATCAGGATAGGCATCGTACCACCCACTCTTCTGACTCAAGTCATTTAGCTTTGTCTCGAACCAATCTCAAGTCTTTTGGAGATCATGCCTTTAGTTCGTAAGCTCCCAAAGCTGGAACTCACTCTTGACTGATGTGCTGACGTTCCCAGACGAATTTTAAAAAGAAGCTAACAATTTACTTTACTCACAGCATTTGCTAAGTCGTTGTGAGAAGTCACGAGTGTGCTTATTGGTGCTGACATTGTGCATGTACGGACTAACCATGTTATGCATGTGAATACTGTTCATGTTACCATCAACCACATTGTCATGCTTCCCTAACATCGTACATATAGAGCCTGCCAACAGATTTGGTTCTCTGAGGGTACCATATTAATGTATTGTTCTTATTTACTATATACAAGTGCACATGCACAGAACACACAATTGTTTGGACGACCATAGATGGCCTTACAAACAGGTACATACATAAAATAAATTTGATATAAAAAGGTGAGGGTTAGCTGATTTAACTGTTTCATTTATATGGTGACAAAACAGCCTTGACGGCTATTACACTGCTTGTAGCAGGCAATAAAGGATTGTCTGCAGGACTCCAACCCATGACCTGGGTCATAAAGTGTGTGCACCTTACCCATGGTCTGAGAAAGAGAGCTAAGTGTGCACCAAGCTGCTTAAATGACAGCTGGAGTTCTAAGATATATTTTTCTGGGGGGTGTATATGCAAAGCTCTGGAGTGCCGCCCACATGTGCACACATGCACACATGCACACATGCACGCAAGCACACACACGCACGCGCACACGCGCACACACGCACACACACATACTGGTCACGGGAGGGCATCTTACAAGTGAGCACCAAAAGGAATCACTTTGCCACTAGATACAGTTTAGCTTAGCTTCTGCTAATCAAACTGATGATCACATCGAACACCACTTGTGACCAGGTGTTGGACCATTCAATTAAACCTGCCTGCTCTCTGGCTACGTTGCTAGGCAACTTTTCACAGAAGTGGTGGTACAACGAATGGCCAGATGCCAAAGCACGATCAATACATGCAGCGACTGCAGTGTTGAGCAATCATCGTGAATTTTGTTTAATGGGCCGACTGGCTTAACAAGACTACACCATCGTAAGGCAGTTGCAGGCAGTACCCTGATGCTCCTGTTGGCTTTACTGCAATGCCGAGCAAGCAGAAACCTCCGCCACTTTTGTTGCTGCATAGGATAGTCTTGACAGAGCCACTTAGGTTATGCCAGGCAAGCCTCTCTTCTCAATCGGGTCACAAAATGCTCAGCTCGACTACTGGCGCCTAACAGCGATTCCAGATATCGCTGTTCTGCAACTCCCCGGGCATAAAAAGCATTGGCGGGATGATAGCACTGATCCATAAGCATAAGCTTCTTCCTTCGACATTCACTTCGCCACAATTTAGCAGCAACAGTGGCAGCAACAACTGCAATGGTCGTAAATTTTCTTTCGTCGACCACCGAGTAATAACCCTATCTGCAAGTCTGTGCACAGCTGGCACTACCTAGCTATGCAGCGACTGACGTGCCCACGCCTGAGCCACCGACGTCAGAAGCTGCATCGGCAGCAACGTAGCACCGAGCTGGGCCACAGTTGATGCAGTGTGTGCGATAACGAGCCGGCTCATAGCTGTACAAGACCTGTCGGCAGTCAAGCACTGAAGAGTTCGAGAACTAGCAAGCAAAGGGATGAGCAGCGCCGACAGGTAAAAGCACCTAGCAACCACGGGAAAAACAAACCCAATTAATGCTAAGACTAAGAACGAGCAGCCTGCCCACTCGGCACTCTGTAGATCCATGCCTTAGGCAAATGGACAGGGACCTAGCATCCAGTCGACTACATGATCGGTTTATATTACAGAGCCAGGGCACACTTTCAGCACCGTTGAGGCTCCAAAGACTACTGGCTCGATCATCTTGCGAGTCAAGAAAGGTTTGCCTTCGAAATTTTGCAGATGACACCCAATTGTGCACGATCGCCGGGGCTGCTTTTACAAGCATACAATTGAAGTTCGGGCTCGACGGTCACTGGCCGCTAGTGCAAAGGTTTGCCTTGGCCCGATGCAGTACGCTTCAGTGCTTCGCACAACCGAGTAGAAGCAGCAGCTGGCAGCAGGAGCATGGCATCTCATCGAGGTCATGCGGTCAATGTAAAGTGTAAACGTCAGGCGGCCGGACAGATGCATGGGTGCCCGCATGAGATGACCATAATCTGCGCTGCCACGAACAGCCAGGAGTGCACCATCAGCCCGGTATTGACAAGTCAGACTTGCTTCAGCTCGAGGGCTCACTATGACCGTCGGTTAGATGAAGATAACGGCTGCACAAGCTTTTTAGAGCGCACGTGTAGCTGCAAACGACCCGGCATGAGCAGCTGCAGACAGCGAGCATTAGCACATGGCAAGCAAAGATGAAGGTCTAGCCGTCGATGAGATCGAATAGCAACGGGCATACCGAGCAAATGACCAGATTGGCAGTGGTGGAAGGCTCATGCCGACGAGGGAGTTAGTGAGTGTGCGAATGACTGAGTGTGCATATGACTGAGTGTGCATGTGTGTGTGCATGCGTGCACGAGCTGAAAGTAACTGTGGCAGCTGGTGCTGCTGCCGGCACGACTTAACTGCTGAAACTGCATGGACAACTAAAATAGCAAGCGAGACGGATTTTTCTTTCCTTTTCAGCGGCAAGCCCGCTTGCTGAGTATAGCCAGCTAAGTATTGACCACCTCACAGACAGTATCATTATGCTGACAGTAAGAAAAACGATACCTCGCCGAGAAAAAGGGATGACCGTCTGCTAAAACTGGCTGCACTGGGTCGAAGGAAAGCACCATTTTGAGCTCTCTCTCTCTCTCTCTCTCTCTCTCTCTCTCTCTCTCTCTCTCTCTCTCCAAGACCTTAGAAGAGGCCACCGGCAAGGCTGCAAGTGTTGATATGGTTCGTAGGAGGCTTCCGGAGCACGGCATTTACAGAAGAGTTAGTAAACACGAGCCATTAACGAATGAACGACAATGTAAATCTGCAGTGGGCTCGCAAATACGCCTACTTTACAGCTGCCTACTGGAGCAGTATTCTATGGACCGACGAAAGTAAATTCGTGGTCCACAAAGATGGCAAGTGGAGTAATTTCGTCAGTCGAAGAAAAGCTAAAGAGTGCAACCCGGACTGCTGGCAGTCGACGCTCAAGTAAGTAGATCGAAGCGTGATTGTTTGGTCATGTTTTTTGGCATCCGGCATAGGAACTAACTCAACACCAAATCAGCAGGATTGTGTACAGGAACGTGCTCATGGACATCGTCAAAAATGTTGGCATGCCCTGTGCCAGAGCTGTCGTGGGAGAGGACTATTTTCGGCAAATGTATAATGATCCCAAGCATACGGCAAAGGCAACGAAACAATTCTTAGCCTATGCATGTGTCCGAGTCCTTAGCTGGCCAAGCCGATCTCGTGATTTCACCCCTATTGAGCATCTGTAGGACAGTTTGAAGAGATCACTTAGAGCTGAGAACAGTATCTCGTCTACTCCCGAGCAGCTTTTTGGTCGGCTTAAGCATCTGTTTGGATTGCATTACTCCCGATGTTTGCCAAAAACTGACTTGACTCAATGCCCTGACGAATACATTAAGTCATAAAGAACAGAGGTGGCCCGACCTCCTATTGATGCAAGTACCTATTAGTGCATGTATAACTTTAGCTTTGATAATAAAAAATTGCAATACACATCGTGCGTATGTATGTTTTCAGTGTTGTTAGACGAAGAGCGAGTCAACCAACCGACGGGACAGCGGCTTAGTGGTGGTACCTATTCACCATCGTGGAAAGGTCATTTCGCAGGCATCGAGGGTAATGGCTCACTAGGTAAGGCGGTTGCTTTTCACGACCTCAGGACCGAGGTCGTGGGTCCGAATCCTGCGGTGGGCGATCCTTTATCGCCACTGCAAGCGGTGGTGATAGCCCTAAAGGCTCTTCCGTCGCTATACAAAAAGAGGCTGTTAAATCAGCTCGCATTTTTTCTTACAGCCATCATGAGCAAGTGGCAGGCACTAAACAGCCATGCTACCAACAGGTAATTTCTCAAATCTGTGAATGAGGCACAAACCTCCGATGGCTAACCAGGCCAAGTAGTCAGCTGCCGACTCATGAAATAGATGGGAACCGGAAAACCTGCCGTCAGTCAAATTTTCGTAAGAACGTATATGATACGTTCTACAACGATACTTTCGGATAAAGACATAGAGAGGTAAACGAATAAAGTTTTTTTAAATACAATAGATAAGAAATAAATAAGCAAATAAACCAGTTTCACAGACGGACGTCGACATTTAGGATTCTCTTCTCCATGTGATACTCATTTTCTCCTTAAGAGAAATAGCTCTCCACTGCTTCTATTCTCTACCAGCAGGGTAAGTGCTACTTTTGCATTTTTTTCAGCCATCTCAAAATAAGCAAAATATCTAATAAAGAAGTAAATCGTAGTAAATAAAGTAATAACTTGGCAAACGGTAAAATCACAACATTAAACACGAGAACGCATGAGATCACTCGGGAAACATCTTACCTATAGCAAGTCATGCAATCTAGAGAGAGCCCTCAGTACCCAAAATGCATAGCTGTCAGATACCGTTTTCTCCCTACTGTTTGCAGCACTGTCAAATCTACTGACTGTGCACGGGTTTTGAAAGTTTAATCGTATACTTTTTCGATTTTTGCCTGGCCGTGGCCAAGTTCGTATCTCCACATTTTCGTAAGTCGAACCTTTGTAAGTCGGGGGGGGGGGCTGACTTAGAATCAGGAACCAGGTGGCGATCTGGGCTGGCAAAACTTTCATAGCACCACAAGCCAAAACTCCATTTCGGTAGAATACGAATTAAAAATGAACTAGAAGCACTACATGTCCGGTAACAGCCTGGGGTGATGCAGCAAATGCAAATCCGATGCAAAACATTCATGCACTTGTCCCCACAAGGATTATCCCCGAGGAACTTTCGTAGGCGTCACGCTACCTCTTCACGCTCTTCCTGGTCGATTTCGAATGTGTGGTCTACCAGTTCGACAGGCTTGGCTGACCTGTAAGCCACAGAACATTGCGCTGTACAGAAAATATGTAAGAGCAGCACGGCAAACGAAAACTAGGTCAGATGATCAATTGCGACTAACGGATAATGCGACCCGGATTAAAAACTTTTGCCCAATTTGTGCGATCGAGAACAACATGGTGTAGTGGAACATGATGCCGAATGCAATGGGCAGTGGCATGCAACATGTCCACCTCCAAAGAAGCTTAACTTGAGACGCTCACTAAATGCATAATAGCTGTTATAATGGCAAATGCCTAACTCTGGCAAACTGCATGCCCTTGAGATTTCCACAAACGGCTTACGAGGCCTTTTAGGCTCTTGTAATCAATTTAGTAACCTCGAGGCATCTTCGAGACGGCCTTCAACATGAAGCACGAGGATCGCCTCACCATCCAAGCAAGGGTGCAATACTCCGATGGAGAATGCAGCAAAGCGAGTTTAGCAACAATAGTTCACAGGCAATAGTTCACAAACAATAGTTCACAGTGCTTATAACAACGGCCTAAGAAAGCAAGCAAGGTAGCATTAGCCCGATAACGCTCAGGATTGGTTCAACAGGAGAGGTGCACACAGATGGGGCTATGTAAGCACAAGCTAGCTACTGGAAAAGCAGACGTGTCATGAGAAAGCTTTTACTTTTGCGAAATCACAGCCCATCTCCTCGACGTTGGCTACAAACGGGCACGATTTGGCATGTTTGTACCTGGGAAGTTGCTTGTAGCTGCCCGAGTAATCCCTATATTTGCTGCTGACAACCTTCCAGTCGCGTGTATAGGTGCGCATACTCTCATAGGCAAGAAAGTTGGCACCATCGTTCGTGGCTAGAGTGGCCGGGTCTGGTACATTGCACTGTGATGTCCGAAACTTCCGGGGAACACTGGTTTCCTGTTGAGCATAATATACCAGGATTGCAAATACTTGTCATCATTGAGATCAAAACATGCTTCCAGCAAAGCCGAGGTGCAGACTCTGGAACTCATGCAAATGGTTCTCGACGAGTCAACTAGCATGGTACCGTGGTCACGGATAAAATCATCACATCATCAGGTGGATACAATCTTCAAGACAATAAAATACCCATTTTAGCATTGCTACTGAAATGAAACAAAGAAAAAGCCAGCAGCCAAGCGTGTCTACCTCACAAACTATCTGCAATCATTTTGCTGAGGGTTACCTAACAACAGCAGTAACACGAACAGTAACTCGAAAATACTTTTGCATTTGAGTGTACATGCCACTTAATTATAAGTACATAATCGCCTTGGTCTGCCTGCACATATGGTTTTCACTACAAAGAAAATTCTTGCAGGACATCTTACACAATACAGATTATATGGAAATGGTATCGATATGCATGGCTTAATATAACATGTGGTAATGTGAGAGGTGAAGCTCCAAAGCTGTGTGCATTTTAAAATGTCCTTTGAGGACTGTGCCCAGAGCTCCAATCCTCCAAAGCCAGAAGCTCACTACCAAATAATGTAAAACATCCCCTGACTTAACTGGTTTGGCCCAGTGGTTAAGGTGCTCGCTCCGACCAAGGTCTGGCCGAGGTCGTGGGCTCGAGCCCCATGGCATAAGTGAAGTGCTTGAATAGAAATTAAATTCTCGTAGGGTGCTATACAAATGAATTATATATTTTGACATTTGAAAAAAATGCAAATATAATCCACTTGCTTCTTACAGCATTCGCTCGTCCGTGTAAATTGTCCATGTACAATGTGTACTCACGCTTGCTGAAATAATGCATGCTATCACTAATCAGTTAAAAAGCATGCTATTCAGCATAAGCAAAATGCCACGAAAGAGATTTGGCTATCTAGCAGTTTAATGCTCATAATGCATTATTATAATTATTATTATTCGTAAGAGTCTACTCGTAAGTAGCCGGTTCAAGGAGGCTAGCAAGCATCACCTCTTGTTCAGCACACATCGCCCATGCTGCTAGCCGAGGACAAATGAACATCCTCCGTTTCACCAGCTTCTGATTGAGCTGATTGAGCCACTTGACACAGGGGTAGCAGCCGGAACGAGTCAGACCGGCCTCGGTTGCATTAGGATTGATTTGGCTAGCTATGGGTCGTGGCGGATAATGGCGACCAGACGCCAGCAGACAGTCAACTGCTAGTGCCAGTAGCTGCCATGTCAATCTCAGATAGCGCACTGTCCAGACAGGGCAACTCGGTTCACTGCATAGCGCACCGTCCAGACAGGGCAACTCGGTTCACTGCATAATGCCAGGGCGTCTTCGTGGTTCTTGCCGCTATGATAAATAGTGATGAGCTTTCTTCACTCGCTCGGCTCCTAACGCACCCTTATTGGATCTGGGCCTTCAGCTCCATTCACCGTCGTGGATAAGTGGAAGCACCTCCTCGACGGGTGTTCTCTAAATGAACTTCAAAGGATGCAGATAGCTACCTACATAGTGGAGGATGCAGTGGTGCTAAGTGGGGGCAGAAGACAGCGGTACCAGCTGGTAAGAGACAAATTGCTTATTGCCTAAAGGGGACACATCGATGTGCCCTCATTTCTGACAGGCCCATCGAGTGGAGCACACACAGTTACAAACAAAACTCACAATACGTGCGTGGTGCATGGTATTACTTATGTTGTGGGTGTGCGTGCGTGCGGGTCAACATTTCCAAGTTACGGAGAGCTAGAGCTTAGAAAGAGCTATTAAATATAATAAATAACACAATAATCCATATAATAGGTGGGCCAGCATGTATAAAAGAGTTTGCTCTAACTACGATGAGAGTTGTGATCTGGTTTAGATAATTTAATGTTGTGTGTTTTGCTAACATGAGGCAGCATTGCGCAGTGAATGAATGCTTGCTTCTAGTGCAAGAATTGTGCATCTACTAGATTGCTACAATTATTTATAGCTTTTCCGACCTAACCTGGGTACTGGAAATACTCAGCCCACTCGCGAATCAAGGACAAAAGCCCAGTTGATTGAGTATTCACATTTCTCATGTTTTACTGCATCTAGCTGTTTATTTATGCATTTGCATGGATGTGAACATATATATATATATATATATATATATATATATATATATATATATATATATATATATATATATATATATATATATATACTCGGCACTGCATGTATAAATATATATATATATATATATATCCATATGCATATATATATATATATATGCATATATATACGTGTATGTGCATATGCATATTCATGTACATATATATGCTTATGCATATAAATATATATATATATATATTTATTTATTTATTTATATATGCATATATATATATATGTATATAAATAATATATGGCCGACCTCGGCATTGCATGCAGGAACAAACATTGCAGTGGCAATGTGTCTCAGACGCTATTTCCTGTTCGGAAGATGTGTGGTCCATGTTCCTGAACCTGGAGTCGTAGGTAGTACCCTCGGCCCGGCATGGCAGGACTCCACCGGTTAATGTACATATCCATTTTTATATTTTATTAAGCCAGTTATATATACATGCCTCAAACATGGTTAGCTGATTCAACGGCCCCATTTATACAGCAACAGAAGAGATTTATGGGCTATCACCACAGCTTTCAGTTGGCAATAAAGGATTGCACACTGAAGGACTGGAACTCACGACCTGTCTCTCGAAAGTCTTGTTCCTTATGAGATAGTCACGCCAGCCTGAAGCTGATAGGCTGCTTTCGGATGAGCATAACAAATACACTGACGATATATTTGCATATTACACACATGATTAATGCACAATTAATTAATGCACAATTAACATAATATTGACAGGGCAAAAAATTCAACAGAGGTCTGGCCTCACAGTTTAAATTTATTCTCTTATTTGCCACGAGCAGCTCACTGGCTGTGGACTCATTTCACTGAGTCATAGTAGTTCCTTCAGGGGAGGCAATGCTTTGCCATCTTGCAGCTTGATGAAAGTGGGCCATCTTGCCAGGTGAATCAAGTATGTCATCTTGCGGTGTGATGGACATTCTCGCTTGAATTAGTAGAGATGTCATAGAATCATCAACCTCTCACAAGTCTCTGAGGTAATACTACCTCAGTAGTACTGCAGCCGGCTTAACAAATTTTCCAGAGTATTAATCGAACCACAGACAACACTCCAACCTATCTCAACGATACCCTGTGGGATTTAGGTCAGGCAACTGATCTGGCCAACTAATGACTCCGACAATTGCTTCAGGTAAAAACCTCGTGGAGGCATTTGCTACTTACTTCGGGTTAATGTCCACTGCCAAATGTGATCGCATTCCAGAAAACCACTAGCATCTGAAATCCCAGCATGTTTTGACCAGATCGGTGTGCACATGCTGGTCCAAAAGTCCTTTAATACAGTGCAGAACTCCGCAACCGGAGGAGTAGAAGCACACCCAAACCACTAAATTAAATTAACATAAATGCTAGCTGATTTAGCAGCCTCTTTTTGTATAGCAACAGAAGAGCCTTTAAGGCTATCACCACCACTTTCGGTGGCGATAAAGGATCGCCCACCAAAGGATTCGAACCCATGACCTGGGGGCCGAGGTCGTGAAAAGCAACCGCCTTACCTAGTGAGCCATTACGAACCACTAAAAAAATCTTAGCTGATTAAACAACCTCTTTTTGTATAGCGACAGAAGAGCCTTTTATGGCTATCACCACCGCTTGCAGTGGCGATAAAGGATCGCCCACCGCAGGAATCGAACCCCCGACCTCGGGACCGAGCCGAGGTCGTGAAAGCAACCGCCTTACCTAGTGTGCCAACCACTACACTTTCACCATCAAATTTCAATATTGGGTGGAGAAAGTCGGGGAGACATCGGAACTTTTTGGCGACTTACGAATATTTGTCATTTTCTGTTGGCAACAAGCATGAGTTAGAACTCGTAACTCCATAATGCTCGATTACAGCCGTCTGCCAGAGTGTGGTGGGCGTGGCGCCAGCCCCACCTGAGACTATCTCTTCCTTGGTGCTCGATAAGCACATGCCTGTGCTAGGCAACCCTGCTCAGTACGCTATGGCTGGCAAGCCTCCTTCCTGGAGCTATCTTTCTATGCTCATGACCACGCAGGTAGTAGTCACCATCGACTAAGACGGCTCCCCGAGTGAGTGAGGCCTTGAGTCGATTAAGTCCCAGCCCCTTGAAAAGTGGTGAAAGTGGTCTCACCGGGCCATCTCCATTGGCGACCTGTACGTCGTTCACTAGCCACACTTCCATATGCTGTATGTTTTTCTACATTGTAGCTCATCGGTAAGTGGCTGACTTTAGGAGTACACTAAACTTGTCAGTTGCTTGTGCCCATTGTATGCAAGGTCTCAAGTCGTCCTTTTTCGGTGATGTAGAGTGGTGACCCCATAGGCACGTTGAACTAGGTATCAAAACGAGTCAGAAGTAGCCAACCGTCTGTCGGTACGTTGGAAAACCTGTTGCTCCTGTTCACAGCGATTGTGTATACAAACAAGAGCTCGGGATAACCAAACTGCTAAAGAAAATTGAGAGCTTGCCAGTCCTTTTGAAATGCCATATTTAAATAACCAAACTACATAGCAACCAAATAGTTTTCTGCAGTTTTAAAATGCATACTGCACAAGCTACATGCGACAGCTGTTCCACTTTGGCTGTGGTGGTTATGGTTTATTAGAGCTGGGGCTGTATTGACTGTATCTGAATCTGCATTGCCAGTTAATTAATTCATGCTTTTGTAGTCGTGGAATAAGGATCTTGAGAAGGGGTGTGTGTATACTGTGTATGTATACACTATACACAAATTAATACTTACAATTGGGGATACATACTATAATGCTTTTTCAAACGAATTTTCACAAAATTTCCAAAACGGATCAATTGTTCAGCCAGGTAGTAATCAGGGGGGCCAAGCTGCTCTAGGCAATGAAAGTCAATGCAACGACTTTGGTTTGCATGAGGTGCTCAACTGTCAACACCTAGACTTCTTCGACAGCAGCAAATCTCGCCAAACGAAATGAATCTGGAAGCCATAGCAAACACTAGCTACAGAGGCTTGATTAGCATGTATAATCCCTCTGCTCTCATACATGTCTAACGGCCGAGGCTGGGGGCGAGATAAAATGTTAAGCGCCTTGAAAGAAATTAAGTTATCTGAAGGTGATATACAAACGTATTATTTTTATTATTATTATCATCTCTTGCTTGCTAGCCTCTGAAATGACCAGTTTCGCCTTCCAAAACAGAGAAATTTGTGATCGGCAGCATAACTGAACTGAAAGCAAAGACTTTTTTTTTAAATCAAAGTGATCGTCATTACCGGGCATGTCGCAACTCACTTAATATTGTTTTGGCCACTGCATCACTGATCATGAAAGTGAAGATATGGACACTTAATATTGTTTTGGCCACTGCATCACTGATCATGAAAGTGAAGATATGGACGCCAGTATTCATGTTCCACGTTTTCTCTTGCTTCGATGCCATTCTTTCTCCGCATATAGCATGCAATCTCTCAACAATGAGGAAGGTGGGCAAGACACCCGGTCTTTGTGCTCATATGTTACTAGTTCTGCTGGTGAAATGAGACGCGCTTACAGTGTGTACAACTCGGCAGCTAGGCTTGTCTGTCGCGAAATTCGCAACTGCCGCACTACATGACTTCTCATCAATCTGCACTGGTTCTCGATACCCTTTGTACTCACTTTTAGGTCCCTTTATTTGCTATTTGTCCTTACCTAGCTGCAATGTTTCCTAATTAGGCTGCCCATCCTACCACCCAATCCTCTGATTCTGGTCATTTAGCTCTGCCTCTAACAGATCTCCAATCCTTTGGAGTCTCCCAAAGCCTGGAGCTCACTCTCGACTGCTGTCACGAAATCTCCAGGCGACAAGTAAAAAGAAGCTACAAACCTAGATGCCTATCGCAGCATTTGCTCAATCCAGCATTTTGTCTACTGCGTGCTTATGGGTGCTGAAATTGTGCATGCTATAACTAACCAATTGGTATCCTTCTTTTCATGCATACATAACGTGCCTAGAAAAAGATATAGTCAATACAGACATGTTTGATAACTATTATTGGTATTAGAAAAGATTATCTCTAGCATATAGAGGAACACTTTTAATTTTGCTTCTAAGAAAACTGCCCTAATCCGCAGGCTTTCTGACAGCTCAGCTCGGCCAGACACCCTTCATGTAATGCCCTACATCTGGCATTGGCAAGGTGATTCGAGCATCTCACAACGCCAAATCCCAAATTGGGCTGGCTGCTTCACCCGCTCATTGAGAGAGCAGCAACAGAACAACAGCGACATAACAGCAGCGACATAACAGCAGCGACATAACAGCAGCCACATAACAGCTGCGACATAACAGCTGCGACATAACAGCTGCGACATAACAGCTGCGACATAACAGCTGCGACATAACAGCTGCGACATAACAGCTGCGACATAACAGCTGCGACATAACAGCTGCGACATAACAGCTGCGACATAACAGCTGCGACATAACAGCTGCGACATAACAGCTGCGACATAACAGCTGCGACATTACAGCTGCGACATTACAGCTGCGACATTACAGCAGCGACATTACAGCAGCGACATTACAGCAGCGACTTTACAGCAGCGACTTTACAGCAGCGACTTTACAGCAGCGACTTTACAGCAGCGACTTTACAGCAGCGACATTACAGCAGCGACATTACAGCAGCGACATTACAGCAGCGACATTACAGCAGCGACATTACAGCAGCGACATTACAGCAGCGACATTACAGCAGCGACATAACTGCAGCGACATAACTGCAGCGACATAACTGCAGCGACATAACTGCAGCGACATAACTGCAGCGACATAACTGCAGCGACATAACTGCAGCGACATAACTGCAGCGACATAACTGCAGCGACATAACTGCAGCGACATAACTGCAGCGACATAACTGCAGCGACATAACTGCAGCGACATAACTGCAGCGACATAACTGCAGCGACATAACTGCAGCGACATAACTGCAGCGACATAACTGCAGCGACATAACTGCAGCGACAGACTGGGGAAACCGAGTATTCAGAAAGCAGACAAGCATGCCCTCAAAGTCCTCAGATCCCGATGAAAGATGTGTTCCTTATTAGCCCGGTCTCGGCTCAAATTAAGTCCTATTCATTCACACTACACATCTGCTTAGACATTAATGACCCGTTTCAGTCTTGGTCGGGAAATCAATGGTTTATATTTCCTAGCAGTAGAGCTCAAGCTCAAGGGCCCACAGCCACGGCTACGGGTGCCAGATGATCCGGCATTCGTTTCCTCAGCAGCAGCTTGCACTTCAGGATCACTTTCGAAAATACACTGGGAACCCTCCTTTACGCACAAGCATTGGACTGCATTGCCATCCAACCAGATGGTTGGGTGTTGGCTAGCGGCAGGCAAATCACAATACTAGACAAACCAAAGTGTGATGCAAACTAAGCGGCAAAGGCCAGTAGACTCTAAAAGGCTCAGCAAGCCAGGTCACACGGGACGACGGCAAAAAACCATAACCCTGCTCTACTTTGTCGTGGCCCTTAAAGAGCCGGGAAGACAACACCTTTGCAAGGATGTGTCACACAGGTGATGTGATACCTGGTGACACTGGGGCCCACAGGCATGTCGGCCCTCGCATACCCACATGACCCAGCAATTCTCGAACTTCTCTCCGGCTCCCTCCCTCTCTCTCTCTCTCTCTCTCTCTCTCTCTCTCTCTCTCTCTCTCTCTCTCTCTCTCTCTCTCTCTCCCTCCTCTTTCTTCCTCTCCATCTCTCCATCTATCCATCTATCTCTTTCTCTATCTTGCTTTCCCTCCCTCCCTCCGTCTCTCCCTCATCTTACTGATCATCTCACCATCTTTCCGATGGCCGATTTTTCATTCGATTGCTTAGAACGAGGACAGTTGTCACACAGTGAGAAAATGAGCGCATTCCCACGCGGGCACACTCAGGCAGGCATACTCTCGCCAGGGCTTGAACAGCAGCTCGAAAAGGATGCGCCCAATGAGTCAAGCCTTCGCGGAGTGATTCACCTGCACTGAGAGTGCTGAAGGCAACGTGGCGGCTGCATCGACAGTGCTCAGACGCTCAGAGACAGATGCTCATGCAAGCCACTCAGCTTAGATGGGCAGCCACACTCTTAAAGCATACATGCTAAAGCTAAGACTATGCATGCGCTCTAACGGCCAACGTGAGCTACAGAAATGTCATGCCAGACGACTGCTGAGCCTTCGAGATTCGGTAAAGCCACAGATGATGGAGAGAGAGAAAGAGAGAGAGAGAGAAAGAGAGGCAGATGGACAGATGAAGAGACGCAGAGGAAGAGAGGGTCAGAGGCCGAGACAGAGAGCATGGGACAGGGCTAAAGCCCTTAAGGGGTTATCCCCAGTTCATTAACAGGCCAGATCCTTGTCAAAAGTAGGTTGCAAACTTCAAGACAAACGTCCGAGTGCGGTGTAAGTCAGTGCTTGACTCAATCAGCTGGGAGCAGTGGTTCACTGAGTCCAGTTACGGCTGAGGGCCAATGGGATGAGAAAATCTACTGGCATGAAGCCAGCAGACTTGAGTCGATAGCAAGTCGTAAACGCCATCGACAAGCACTTGCGGATCCACATTTGCTGCAGGGGCAATGCTGATTAAGAAGGAGACGCTCGAAGACGCAGTGCTCGGGGACTCGTGCTGCTGAGGCAAAACCAGGACGAAGCTTGACCATGCTTGGGGCAAACAAATATAGCAGGGCTGTAAGCCCGTATGCCCTTTACGGATCGGTCCAAAGGGTCAGAAAGGGCCAGCTGGCACCCTTTGCTGTGCCAGCGTCCCACCCTCCAAATGTATTCAAGGTGCTATCCCTATTTGATCAATGGAGACCTCACAGTGACTGAGCTTAGAGTCCACCGTGGAGCCTTCCCTTGCTTGCACATCATTAAGAAACTCTATGGGTACTCCTATGTCATTACCAACCTCCAACACAGGTATTGAAGTAGCAGAATCGACAACTCGTGAAGTTACGAACTGGCTTCCTCGGTGCCTAACAATATTACAAACCATAATGATAATAATAATAATAATAATAATACAACATTTCTATAGCACCCTAACAGAATTATACCTCTAAGTGCTTTACATGTGTTGAAAAGGAACTACCGACCTGACTGGGTCATTTCTTGGAATGAGTTGACATTCGAGTACAAGATAACTGAGCTTGCTATTGACAGCAACACCATGCGAGTATCTCTAACCTGCCCCAACCACATTAGTGCAACCCACTCCGAAGCTCATCGCTTGATCCCTGCCGGCAAGGCCTTCAATAGTAATTAGATGCAACGACAATCATAATTAAAATCAACGATTCTGACGTCTGCCAATTCTCAACACATTTCTCGACATCCAAAACAGAGTACCAGCTCTTCACACTTCTAGCAGGCTCTCCTGCTACGATCGCCCTGCAGGAAAGCAGCACTAATCACATGGGCGTCATTACCAGAGTAACAGCAGTCGTATGCAGCTTTCCGGTTGCTGCTGCACGATGCTGCTCTCATTAACGCCGAGTCCCTTGAGCTTTACCTAGAAATACTGGCGACTAGCAGGGCAGGTGCTAGAAGCCTCTAGTAGCCTGGCATCTTCTGACAGTTACTGCGTTTGCCCTAATTGGCAGGCCATTACTGCCTGCTCACCAGCTCAGCACGGCCAACCCCGAGGTTCCTAGCTTCTGCATGCGCCGGCCGAATAGCTTTCAGCTTGCCCAGAAACAGCAGCACCTCTGGAAGAGCCCCTGCGAGCTCGACAGCGGAGCATCGATCAGCTGCCCACTTATTCAGCTGCAACTCCAACGGGTGCTCAGGCAGGTACACGTTCTGCTGCTGCTGCCTATCGTACCAGCCTGAACCGTTGGGCCTGGCCTGCTACCGAGAACAATTGGCCGAGGTCGAGGCACTACCAGTGATGCAAAGCAACTAATTCTTCTCCAGCCATCACCGTCTGCCAAGTCTGAAACCAAAAGCTCGTGAATTTCTCGAGCTCGGCACGCTTGCACACAGCCACCTTGCAGCCTTGACTCGCAGTCGGCAAACGGCAGATACAGGAAAGCTGCGTGGCAGAGCGAGCAGCTTCACATATAGCCGAGAGAGAACTGTATATCGCAGACGTGCAAGCAGTCCAGTATCAGCTCCACCAGCAGGACATACTTTACCGACATTGGCTGGGGCCGACACTGGCCAATGTCGGTAAAACATATCACTCCAGTCAGCCAGAGGCTGCCAGGAGCTTCGAGAAGGCACTGTGCCGGCGATCACAGCAACCATGGCAACACAACGATCGGGAATGCCTCTGCTTACACATTAGCCACAGGGCGGAGCAGCTTAGAGAATGGCACAGAGAGACAGTCCTGACAAAGATATTCGGAAGCAAATACTACACAAACACTGAGGAATGGGTACTGCCACTCGCTGGCGCGACAATCTGCAGTAACAAGCCAGCAAATAAGCGCAAGCTGACTGCTTACCACTAGATCATCAACCGGAAACACAATGAGGTCACGCTGAGGATCATTGTATATGTTGCTTTTGCTTTTCACCAAGAACGTCTCGTAGTCAATGGGCTCGACAGCCTTCACCTTGGCCTGTAAGCAACAGAGAAGCACATTCGAGTAGATGACACAGGCCGTTTGCAGCAAGCTAGAGTAAATGTATTCTAGTTCACCTAGATACTCCATTTAGTAAGGGTAGACAGCGCACGTAGAAGGGCAAAATTCTAATCCATTACATGCAACCGTAGCACGTGTGTGCCATCGTCATCACCCCATAGCTGTGCTCTGGGACTTCTGCCACAATATTCAGGTAGAACCATTAGGGCTGACAGCAATTCTGGCAACTAAGTTACCAATATGCACATGAACAGTAATTGTGTGCTTAACAATTGCCATATTAGAAGAAAAGTGACCAGGATAGTTACGTCAAATCATTCCTAGCATTCTTTCACCTTAACACGCGAGTGAGGCTCGCTGTATTTTGTGGCCGAGGTCGTTGGCTAGAGCCTCGTGGTATATGTGAAGTGCTTGAATAGAGACTAAGTTTTCTTATTGCACAATACAAATGAATGACTTATTGACCACGCAGTAGACTCACCAACACGCAGTGCATACTGGACTAACCAGGCCCAACCATCAGGGCAGACACTGCCATGAGATGGAACAGCATTACTGGAGAGTTAATCGTGATCTTGCTAAAGTTTTGAGAGGGCAGATTGACATTGAACTACTGTTGCTGGACTTGAACGCCCGGTGTTATGTGTGTGTGTGTGTGTGTGTGTGTGTGTGTGTGTGTGTGTGTGTGTGTGTGTGTGTGTGTGTGTATAAACAGGTAGGTATGTGTGTAACTATGTATGTATGCATGCTTGTAGTTACACACGTCCGCCTGTAACTCCATAGTGCTATAAAGACAAAGCAGCCGATCACATAGAAGAGTTTTCTACAAAACACTTTAACATTAGGGCTTTCAGTGTGCATAAAAAGCCTACAAGCACCATCTCTCGCATCAATGAGAAAGTAAGAAGCATAACCTAGTTCGATATAATCTCCTGTCATATTCAGTGTGTGTGAAGCTACTTGTATCTGGGCACAGCTTTTGATATGCTGCCACAACAGCCCAAGATTGCAAGATGTTGGCTCTGCCGCAGATCACTCCGCAAGGTCAAGTATATGAAGAGCAGCGTCCTGATACTCCATAATAGCAAAACCTGAGGCGACAGCTACAATTTTCAAAACAACTCTTGGTACATGTTTGCAAGGTAATGTAACGATGTGATCTCTCTCGACTGATTATTCTGAGTGAAGACAGTGGAACTAGTTTTACTCGTCGGTCAAGATTAATCCCCCTTTGCAAGGGCATTTGACCCTCTGCTTGGCAAAGCTCTTCTGCTGCAAGTGCCTGCTATGGTGCTGTGGTCTGAGAGCTGTGTACCAGGCTCGTCATATGAAGAGAAGACCTAACCCGTGCCTCCCACGCCGCGCCATGCATTCTGTATTTATGCAGGCCCTCTACGGCTCTAGGAAAAACTGATTTACATGCACGTAGGTAGGGGGAGGCCATTTCTTATTAACCACTGCTCAGCTATTGCTGAGTCGGTGGATTCGATAGATTTGGTCGACAGCGTACCTGGAAATACCCCAAATGCGAGTGCTGGTGGCCCGATTTCGAGGCAAGGCTCCTCGACACCAAGGAGCAGCTGGCCAAGTGGCAACCCTGCATAAGCTGCATTGACAAGTGGCAGCAACTGATTGCTAAACTGCACACCACTAAGAGAACGAGTTTCAGCAGAAAACCGCCGGCCATACAGACCGTAATAACAATAATAATAATAATAACAATAATGTATTTGATATAGTGCCCTCAGAGAACTCCATCTCTTTCTAGGCATTTTAAATTTACTGCAAAGGAAGCACTATCGAATGGTTAGTGGTATACAGTGCCACCCCACGCCGAAACGGAACGGTGCACCTAAAGTAACTATGCGATACCGGCTAGGGAGATGGGGTCATTTGCATCAGCCCAACCAACCTGATAGAATTTCCGATGATGTTTGACTGCCCTGGACACGGTCAAGGAATGGCTCCTTCATGGACTTAATTAATCCTGGATACGATTCTTGTCGATGCATATCAGTCTCAATGCTCAACCAGAACAGCAGGAGACGAGAGGTTCGCTGGCAGTGAAGGAAGGGGAAAGGACAGCTGTCCTCGGCACTGCTACTTTGTAGCAGCAGCTGCTGCTGCAGCATCCGATGTTAATCAATCAGCAGACACTTGGTTGCACGATAGCTTCACCAACCAGAGAAGAGCTGCCACTACTGCCACTAAAATCAAACTGACGGCCTCCTTGACGGGAATGTTTGCCGACATGACTTTTCACGGCTAATACCGTTGGCACGATCCTCGGCCGGGCGGCATTCCAGAAGCTAATGCATACCACCAATGGCAATCTGAATGTCGGCATCCAACCCCAAAGCTGGGCCCAGGCATCCCATCGTGCCTCTGTGTGAGCTCCTCACGGCAGCAGCTGTGCACATGGCAAAATGAACCGACTTCTGACCAAAGATCTGCTGCCGCAGGGCGAAGAGTCTCATCGCAGGGCGAAGAGTCTCATCGCCAGAGGATAAGGTCTGAATCAAATGCAGACAAGACTTGCTTGGCAGTCGATGGGTGAGGCCCGACAGACTAAAAGGTTGGAAGTCATTAGTCTGCACAAATAGCCATCGGCATTCATAGATCTCATCCAGTGAAGCTGAGCTGAGACCACATGATCATAAAGCCTTACCCCCAGTGGGTGAAAACTGGCAGCAAGCTCCCAGCAGCACACCGAAAGGCCACGTCATCCTTAACCTTAATCTGCCAATGATGACTGGCCGTTTGGTGGACAGATGCTTGGCGTTGCCACACCGGTCGCCTGTCACATGCTGCAGGCAATACTTCGGTGCCAGAAACAACCTAGTCAAGTCGAAGACGGGCGGACACTGCTAGCCTGGGCACAGTACACTTGCCAGACAGACGCTGGCAACGATGCTGACCACGGCCGGCAGCCACTGGGGGCCCATGCTGCCCGAGGTGCTCGAAGACACTGGCTTGTAGCACTCTAGTGCTTCAAAGCTGACTCAGCAAGTGCATCTCTGCGAATGGTTGGGGGTTTACCTGACATGCCACACACCATGCGGGTGAGTGGGTATCAGCTTGCGCTGTCAGATTTGCACTTGTGCTTCTGAATGCCAAGCATTTATAGGATATACAGGCAACACGATATAAAACCTTCGGTGTCGTCGTGCGATTTAATCGAGGCTGCTTTCATGCGACCATGAGAACACAAGATCAGGTCCATCGGCCACGAGCTACGGCCAAGATGCCTGCGCTACCCAAGGAGGTCAAACGAAGGTCCGAACGGGCCAACAAGGACAGATTGAAGACTGGCCATGTGGAGTGCTTGTCACCGGCGCTGACTTGCACACACTGGCCGGTGGACTTGACACTGCATCCAAGTATACGAGCATGCAAGCTAGCAAGCATTGCAGGGGAGCCGCAATAGCAGATCTCTGTAGCACATATATGTAGGCGATGGCTGCTCCTTGTAATCGATAAATTGACTTTATTTGCCGATGCTTGCTTTCCAACCAATTTGAAGTGCCTAGGAAGAGATTTAGTTCTCTTGGTGCACTGTGCAAACACATTCTTTTTTGTATTTTATTACTTTTCTTGTTGCTTTATTACTATTGTTGTTTTATTACTATTCTTGATGCTGTTGCTATTGTTATTATTATCTAATCGATTCAAACCCTTGATGCAATCTATACCATGCAAACGCTTGATGCAAAAATATCGAGCTCTCGTTAGGCAGCTACGTGGCAGTGCGCACAAAACGATGCACTAGGCTCACTCTCAATCTCGGCTCTTGTTTTGGGTAGCACCACATGATTGGCTGCACAATCAAACAAACTTGCCAGTTCACAGGAAGGAGCACTGGAGCAATAACTCGAAACTACAAATCCACTGCCACTCTCCTATCACTTATATGCCGACGACACCCAGTATTTCAAAATCCTTAAATTAGCTCTCAAAGCGATTACCTAGCTGAGCTCCGGCATTGCCAAGGTTTAGGCCTGGACGTGGGCCAACTCCCTTCGATAAAATTCCAACACAATCGAGCTCCTCCAAGGAACCTTTAACGCGCATGGTGAATCAGTGATCGTGCACTCAATTGGATGTGCTGCCGTGAGACCGGCAGTATGTGTACATACGGGAGTGACAATCTCTGCTCATGCTCCTCCTGCCTGGCCTGCTCCTCCGTGCCACGGAACGATTGGCTGCCAGCTAGCCTCGAATTTTGCCAACGCCTGGAGGTGCTGACCAAGACAACATGACGGTATGCTGTGCACGATGGCAGTAAACAAAGTGGAAGTGGCCGGGGTGGCTGGGGCTCTGTAAGGCTGTTTAAGAAAAATGAGGTCCAGTGGCCAGCAAAGTTCAGTTGGCAAATAAACCTCTTGCCAGTCGGCTGCATCGAGGCACCGAGGCCATGAATGCAACGAGTTTGGATGCGACTGTCTTCTGCCTGAATCGCCCTCGTTCTGAGTGCCTGTCACAGCCTGCACTAGTGCATAAGAAGAGAAAAAGATCCGATTGGTTCCCAGTCACTTTGCCATTTCTGCCATGCATTTGTACAGCACTGAGAGAACTTGATTCCTATTTAGATGTTTCACACATGCCACGGGGCTCAAGCCCACGACCTCGGTCGTCAAATACATTCACCTTGACCACTGGGTCAAAACAGTACAGCAATCATCGTTCCATGGCGGCAGGCAAGTGGTTCTCCAAGCAATGAGTTGATGAACGTTTAAGTAATCGCCTAGAGCTAGACAAGAAACCACAACGAGCAGTTAAAAAAAGCCGAGTTGCTATTGAATGCGAAAACCGTGGAGCAGAAGCAAGCCAGCGGAAGAAACTGACACAGCCCCGCCCCCCAGGGGGTCAGCAACATAATGCACGATGCTGCTGAGCCACAAAGAAATCAAGAAGAAAAGACTGGCAGGGGCTACCCGATGCGACATCAACTACCTGCGAGCAGTGAGCAGCAGTGCGTCATCGCAGCACCAAAAGCAGTATTAGTACTGGGTGTCTCACTCTGATGGCAGCCGGCTCTCAAGCCGCGAGGAGTGCAGCTGAGGTCGCAGGCCAATGCAGTATGCAAGAGCAGCACAGGCAGTGCTAGCAATTTCTAAGCCAGAGCGGCATCCACGAATCTGCAAATCCTAGAGCCAAACCCGAAGGGACTCTCACAACCTCCCCCCCCCCCTCCGCCCCCAGGTGCAGCCTGGGTAAACAGTCTGGAACTGGAAGCATCCACAATGACCCAAGAAGACTGGGGCCAGCTTATTGCAGCCCCGGGAGAAGTGCGCTCCAGGCAGGCCCGATGACAAGAAATGCTTTTAGGTGGCCAAGACAGTCGTGTTCGACACAAGGCAGCGCTCGGCACTTGGCAGCAGGGGTTCAGTTTATTCCTGAAGAATCAAGCAGCTTACGCACTTCACGACCCAGGCTGCTACACGTTAAGGCTCTTCTGCGGGCTACCTACATAAATGAGGCTGCTGAATGAGCCGACCTTTACTTTCATGCACATCCATGGCAGATTGAAATCGAGTGATTGCGGCTCTGGCGAAAATCTTCCCCATTACCAGAGGTGAGGGAAGACAGATCACAGAGGACCTAGTGATGGACACACTAAGGCTAGTCAAACCCCCATAATCCGCAAACCACACGGCGTGCAGGCCCGTGGGCAAGGGGGCTTTGGCCCCTCACCCCACTCGGTAAGTAAGCAGCAGGGCCACGTAAACCTACTTTGCGACCCTTTCCCCCACATGACCCGACATCCCCACAGTAGTGGCAACTACTCAACTTCCCACGGGAGCAGCTGCCTCGCTCAACGACCAGCAGCATGAGCTGCAGCAGTGCGGCAGCAACAAAGGCTCCTCGGACAGCATTCGTTCGGCGTACAGCTTTAATAAGCTCTCTCTCCCCAAAGAGGGCCTAGTGCCTTCTTACTTTAAAGGTGAGACTGAAAAGCGGGAGACACGGGTTAAGTCTAGAGGTGGGCGATCCTTTTGTTGCTGGGGGAACGATACTATTTCTAGATGAGCTAAAAAGGGTAATTATTTTCAGACATGCCTTGAAGGGCAGTTTCGGTGAACTGGGAGTCAGGTCTTCTGAAACTAGGTATACACATTTTGTATGGGGCATTAGCACCTTTGCAGGTGGCATGCCGATGGCCCACAGCTTTGAGCTAAGCTTTTCTGGATGGGGCAATCTCCTTTTTAAACGGCTCTAAGTAAGCCTTCTTGGCAGTTTGCCTTGACTTGCAGCTTTGTGTTCTCCAAATAAAAGCCAATTTGTTGTTTATGGAGTCTACCAAAGCTTCCGGGCAGCATGCCTTCGGGACGGGCGAGCGTCAAACTCTATAGAAATGAGGCTATCGAGGGGGCTGAAGGTCCTTCCTGGACTTAGTGCCTTTGAAGGGACTGGTGCTTGGACTTAAGCAGGGGCTTCGAGGTAGGAGGGAGGGGTTAGGTAAGTGTGCCGGAAGTTACTCACAGTGCTTCAGTCCTAAGACGGTTGCTTTCGAGAGAGACAGAGAGAGAGAGAGAAAGAGAGACAGAGAGAGAGAGAGAGAGAGAGAGAGAGAGAGAGAGAGAGAGAGAGAGAGAGAGAGAGAGAACGCGGGAGAGAGAGTGAGAGAGACAGAGAGAGAGAGACAGAGAGAGAGAGAGAGAGAGAGAGAGAGAGAGAGAGAGAGAGAGAGAGAGAGAGAGAGAGAGAGAGAGAGAGAGACAGAGAGAGAGACAGAGACAGAGACAGAGAGACAGAGAGACAGAGAGAGAGAGAGAGAGAGAGAGAGAGAGAGAGAACGCGGGAGAGAGAGTGAGAGAGAGAGACAGAGAGAGACAGAGTGAGAGAGAGAGACACAGAGTGAGAGAGAGAGAGACAAAGAGAGAGAGAGAGAGAGAGAGAGACAAAGAGAGAGAGAGAGAGAGAGAGAGAGAGAGAGAGAGAGAGAGAGAGAGAGAGAGAGAGAGAGAGAGAGAGCTGAAGACTTCAAGGAAGAGTCCTGCCTTATGCCATTGCTATGGAATTACATTAAAAATAAGCTTTAATAGACATACATGACCAACTACTGTTATAACTGTAGTATGTTGCCTAGTGTTTCTAATATTGGGCTGCATTGCTCCTGGTTGCCATAGCCTGACACCACAGCACGGCCAGATGAGAAATAACTTTTCAAATAAGCTGCAAAGCTGCCTCTTTAAAGATGTTCATAATCGAGTGGACAACGGACAGGTTCCAGAAAAGCTTATAAAGAGCACTGCAGGCACTGCCAGGCAGTAACAATTATTCTTTCCTAATCATAGCATAGTTGCAATTATAAAGCTGCATCAATAATGCCTCTGACATCTAATCATAGCATAGTTGCAATTATAAAGCTGCATCAATAATGCCTCTGACATCTAATCACCAAACACCAATTTGCTGCAAGTAAACTGGACACGTTTAGAAAAAAGATCCTCTCTCGGCTGGCATGGCCACGACGACAGGGAAAATAGGCTGTGTGTCAGGCCTGACTACACGGCTGCTGCCGGAGTGGCGTTGTCATACACATCCAAACTTCCAGTTCCTCTGAACCTGGGTAGAGCTGCTAATCGGCGGCAGGACACTAAACCTGGTTCCAAAGAATTACCGTCAGTAGCTGCAGCTGTGCTACTAATACTGTCAGATGCACAGGGCGAAGCAGCCGAACAAGGATGCTTGGCAGGCTACAATGGCACCTGCTTAGCTCTGTGACCTTGGCTTCCGGCAGGTCAGGCGAGAGCTAGCAAGACTCTAACAACGAGGAGATGAGACCCAAGGCAATTCACCAGTGACGGCTGCTTGCCGGAGCACAGGCATAACACAGGCACCGAAGACCCATTCCGTCGACAAAGAAACATCTACAGATATAGAGCTTAGGACAACAGCTAAGCCGTGTGAGTGAAAATGGTTGTGGATTCCAAAATTTAAAACTTAGTGACTGCAATCCATTGAGTGGTCACCACAAACAAGACAGAACACTCGGCCAGCCATGCCAAGGTCAATGTCGACCGATCAGCATAAGATTAGCAAGGCCAGAGAGTTCAGATGCTCGTTTGCTGCACCAAGCCATGATTACTGTGACCGAAAAATGCAGCAGGCTCAATTGGTTGGACGAGTAGATTTGAACAAGTTTATGTGCAGCTACACAGTGGCACGGTCGCAAGCTCCGGAGCCCCACTCTGCTGCTCCACTGCAAGAGCCTGCAGCAGCAACAGCAGCAGCAGCAATGAGAGCTGTCGTCAGTCACAACTGTGGCAGGGAGAAAGAGAACTGAACTGGAATCCGAGTCTCCCAACTGCTCTCTAGATATCAGCGCTCAAAGCTGCCGCCCAACTGCGAATGAGTAAAAATAATAACAAAAATACACTTGAAAAAGCTCCCTCGGAGAATTTAATCTCTTTCTAGGCGCTTTGGAAAGTAGGCAACCAGACTTGACAGCAAACGAAGTCGCACTGATCCCTGTTCTAAAGGTGAAAGGACGTTTGCCTGTCAGCTGCTGATCGATGCACAGTGGCACCTCAGACAGCGACCCTGATTTGAAGGCTTGTATGCTGCCGATGGGCGAAATCACTGAGTTAGCCCGATGGTTAGGGGCATTTTCGGCCCCGATGGGCAGCCACCGTGTGAGCTCACAGTAGTCGAAGTCACCATCACTATGGGAGTCCACTGGCGAGGGGGTGCTCCACTGGCGAGGGGGTGCAGAAGTATCGTTCAAAAGCCATATATTGCCCTTTTTTCAGCGGCAAGACATGCAAGCAGAAATAGGTGAACGGCGAGATGAAGAAGCCACAGGTCGACTGTAGCTTGCAACGAGCTGCTCGGTAATCATCAAACAATCACAGCTCAATCCTATTGCTACCAGAGCTATGCTACTGGTACCTATAATAACCCCGCCATTCAGCATAAAATCGGAGCGCCTATTGCAACACTGCCACATCGCCGAACAACGTAACGGTCTAACTGATGGTCACAGCTCCAGCGTAAGAGCTCAGCTCTTAGAATAGACAGATTTTCCGACGAAGCTCCTCTATTTTCCCAAGAGGCGATTGCTGGAGCTCTCCTCATTCCGCATATTAGCTATCTGTTGTCATGACGAAGCTATCAGGAAGGAGGTACACTTGCTCAGGTCACAAGCTGTGACCTGTGCACTCACCAACCTCGGCGGCAAGCTGCATCCCACGACCTGCCAGGACAAATTGAGGATGTAGGATTTCACAATCAAGTGGGGAAAAGAGCCCTATCGACAGAGGCAGTTTAACAATAGCGGATCGACATCGGGGTGATAAAACTTCGCGCAGCTTCCGCATCGATTTTGTCGGAGCCTGATCGCTATGGCGAAAGGCACGACTCGAGGAAAAAGACTCCGCTCAGAAAAGAAATGCTCTCTTTCGTAAGAGCAAGCTGACGACACAGTGAAGCAGCTGAAAGCATCAGCCTAGGTGGCGCGGCAGCTGCAATAATCTCTCGGAAGCAAGTCGCAGGCAGAAAGCGGCGCGTAGCCTACCATCAGCGAGCTTTCTCGGACCGCTTGCGAGACGGTCTCCCTGAGTCGAGCCGCCTCTCCTATGCCCGTCAGAGCACGGGCGAACTTCCGCTCCTGTGACATGTCTAATTATGCAGTCTACACGACAGGCGCATGTCGAACAGGGACGGCCGCTTAAACGCCGAACCTAGCAAGCCCAGCCCATAGCTCATCCGGTATAGAGGTGGCGCTGCTTTATCCGGTTGGAGGGGGCGGGACTACGTCTTGGGCGTGACCCGCCCCACCTAACTCATGGCCCGCGACCCTGAGTAAACTGTGGGCCTACACAGTCTCCAATGAAAGCAAAGCGGAACTCGGTGGTGGCTTGCTAAAGATACAATTTGCTCTGAACTGGCCACTTTACAGTCGTCCCCTGTTTATCTCCGATAATCAGTTCCACACTCAATCGCGAAAAGCAAATTTCAGCGAAGTAGGGTTCTTTATTTATTAATCAAATATTTTCGTAGTTAGTGCATAGAAAACCTGTCCGCGAATCTCAAAATTTGGTGTTAACATTATTAGAGCCATCGAGACATGAAATAACATCTCTTTAGTCACCACTACACTTGTATAGCAATGTAGAAGTGTGAATGAGAGAAACTGTGCTTACGCGCGCTGACACTGTGCATGCTGACTATGTGCATGCCACTAATCATATTCGCATGCTGACCCTCTGCACGTCACCCCTAACCTGTTGTATTCTTGTTTTTATTGAGCATGCTACCACTAACCATTCGATCGTGCTTTATTTGCCACACAAAAATGTAAAGTGCCGAGTTCTCTGCTGGCACTGTATCGAATGTATTAACGTAATCATTTTTATTGTTAAACAAACTTGCGTGAGGCTGAGCCAATCAATGGCCATAATAGAAAGAGGATAGGACAGTCAATCAGTGAATAGCATGCTTCAATCGGCTTGGTTTCACCGCACCTGATTTTTTTGAAAAAAGTTCTTGCTCACACACAAGGAGTGGTCGAGCGGCTGCAACTGGCGCTGAAGGATTTTTGGTGGCAATAATATATTTGTTATAGTGCCCTCAGAGAAGTCAATCTCTTTCTGGGCACTTTGCATTTGCTGGAAAGGAAGCGCTCGAACACATAGGTCTACAGTCCATACGTATGGTAATTTTAATTTTTAATTGTTGTACAGGGGTGTATAATTGACTCATACAATCAAACGCACACTGTATCATTTTCACTATCTCGACCAACTCTTTAATGATATATTTGAAAAACCGCAATAGAGGGACGCCACGAAAGTCGAAGCTCGAAGTGGTGAGGGACGAATTCTGTATACAAGCTCTCGCCTGCAGTCTCGCAGCAGCCATTTCCTGCTCTTCCGAGCCTCTCCTTTATAGCGGTCCTCGTATACAGTGAAAGTAGGACATTTGAATACAGACCGGTGGTCTGACTGAAAGAACGGAAAGAGTCTTTTACAGCCATAGTCACACCCCCTCCATGACTCTGACGGCACTCTTTTGGGCCCCTCCCTATTGGTCGGCCCAGAATCAGAGGAGTGGCGATGAGATTGTATAAAGGGGACGATCGCATTCCTCGAGGCGTTAATGAGATACAGTCGAACCTCTCTGTAAGTCTCCATTTGATGATTTTCTACAATTGTGTGTAGGTTTGCATACCAATTGTAGTCATGTGACCAACCGCGGTTTTGGGGATGTGTGATCGGAACAAAACAGCCAGTTTCATCGCATTCAGTGTGGCTCCCATGAAAAAAAAACATGCTTATCAACGACCAGGTAAAAATTTTAACCCACTAATAAGAGTTCTTTAATTAGTAAGTATATCACAGTCATTGAAGTCACACTGAAATTTAGTCCGTTTATCATTTATAGTGCTCCTATGGTAGTAGAGTAAAACTAAGTGTCCTGCCACAAATTAGGCGATAATTTGCTAATTTGCATACGTAGCTGCAACATGCACTCTTACAATTGAAATTTAGCATGCTTTGATGTGATTGCAGTTGTTTGGCGCAAGACATGCACAGTCTTCTTCATGGGGCTGTGGTTTCCGCCCGCCATTGTGGATCGACGAGTTTTTAGCAATCAATTGCGAACAAAAAAAGAGCAATGTGAGCAGAATATAAGCGTACCGATCGCAGACAGCAACAAGAAAAACATGCAACAAAGGAAGTCACTCTGAGCCGCACTGCCGAAACTCAACAGGAACGCCGCATACGACAAACTCTACAAAAGGAAGAGTCTGGAGAAGCCCGGGAGCTTCGTGCTGTCAAAGCTCAGGCGAACGCCTCACTTATGAAAAGCTCGAAACAGAAAGAGGCTGAAGATAAGGTTCGTGCACTTCGCGTCTCAGGATTCCTTACCCGACAGTAGGCCGGGCTCACCAGCCAGGCTAGGTTTTCCAGAAGGTCAACGGACACTCGGAACCTCGTTATAGTACAACGCAGAAATTTCCCATGATTTTTCAAGCACATAAGCTTTTGCATATACATACAGTAAAACAAATACTAGCTGATTTAACAGACTTTTTTGTATAGCGACAGAAAAGCCTTTGCGGCTATCACCGCCACTTGCAATGGCAATAAAGGATCGCCCACCGCAGGATTCGAACTCACAAGCTTGGGACCGAGGTCGTGAAAAGCAACCGCCTTACCTAGTGTGCCATTAAGGCCCACCATAGTAAGAGCGAGAACCTGTCACCTCTCATGAAGAGCTTTGCCAGCGAACAAATGATTCAAGCAACGATCTCTCGTGTTTTGGTTAAAGGCAACAACAATAATATAATAACAATAGCTATAGCGCCCTCAGAGAACTCCGTCTCTTTCTAAGTCTCTTTCTAGGCACTTTACACTTTCTGCAAAGGAAGCATGATCACATGGTTAGTAATAGCATGCTCAATGACAGCAAGCACGATATGGTTAGAGGTGACATCAACAGGATCAGTATGCAGATATGGTTACTAGCAGCATGCATAGTTTCAGCACACATGAGCACACAAAGGACGAATCACGTGGACCAAGAAAATTCGGTGATAAATAGATGCGTTTTAATTTCCTTTTAAATGTGGTCAAGTCAGGGAATGTCATGACGCCAGTCGGGAGTGAGTTCCAGGCTTTTGAAGCATGCAAACTGAAGGCACGGTCTCCAAAGGATTTGAGGTTCGCACGAAGTATAGGTAAATGATTAGATTCCGAAAAGCGAGTACTACGATGCTTAGCCTGGTGGAGGAGTTGATCTGATAGATCGGCTGGAGCTAAAGAATATTGAGACCTAAAAGTAAGTGACAGAACCTTGAAGTCGATGTGTTGCTCGACTGGGAGCCAGTGCATGTCAGCGAGTAGTGGTGTGATGCGGCAACTTCGACGCTCAAGACAGACACCTAGCTGCAGAGCTTTGCACCAGCTGTAAGCGCCTGATTTCGCGAAACCCGGTAGGCAAGCAAGCAGTGAGTTACAGAAGTCAAGACGCGATGTCACAAACGCATGGACTAATTTAGATGTCGTATCTCTTTGTAAACAGGCTAAGATCAAGAGCTATTTAGCTTTGGGTGAGGCTCGGGCCCTCTATCGCAAATGAGACTGCTCAGTCATTAACCCTGTTCTTGACACCGTATTAGCCAGCTGAGTTTCGACAAAGTATCACGCGAGAAATTTAAACGATTGGCTGAGCTTCGGAGAGTATCCACTTTCGACACGCCCACTTATTCTCAAGATTGAATTGAAACATTTTTAATCGCCTTTAGTTTAGAGGCGAAAAGAAGCAAGCGAGAGGTGACCATGTGCAAGAGCAGACGCGATCGCCGTTTCGCTTTCGGATCTGGGCCCGCTTCACGGTCAGAAATAGCTTACATGTTCAGCATTCTTCGGCTTGAGTAAGTAGCCAGGGGCGTCGCAGACGGACACCTTGCAGCTGACCTGAACTGATTCTCGAATTAAAAGTGCCACGCATAATTATATCCGTTACATTTTCGTTTTACCTGCGTTCTATTTACAATAATGATTAATTGGTGCATACACCTCCATCATTGTGCTGAGAAAGTCAGTTGGACGCAATAGGAAGGCACTGCCGAATCTGCACCAGCTTTGCTCTGTCCTAGCAGACAGCTAAGCAACCAAAAGAGCTACTGATGAAGATGTGAGCTCTCTTACTAGCTGCTGTGCTGTGCGCCTTCTGCATTTACGTGCGTATATAGGCATCATTTTTGACTTGCTAGCCACGCTTCGAGGTTCCAACTTCACCGATACTAATCACGAGTCGACAACGACTACGCCACGAACGCTGTACTTGTGGGAAGGGGCTCAAGTTCAATACCTGCTACGATGCGTTCGAAGCACTTGGTATAGGAAGTTTCGAATAATTGCAGAGGACCATTGGTGTAATTGTGTGCTAATCCAGTTGCTTGTAAATATATTGGTAAGCAATGTACCTGAAGCTTGCTTTTCGATCTGGAAAAGGACTGCAACTGTTCGAGAAATTGGATGCCTGAGAGCTGAATTGGCTGCTTGTCCTACAAAATACTGGACGACCATGGAAATTTCCTCTGAAATTGGCGAATTAATAGCAGTGCTAAATCGAACATAAGCAAATTGCAAATCAGCTCGGTACGTAACTTGATTGGCTTGGAGGGAATAATTATTCGAAATAGCTTGAGGAATAATACTCACAGCTGCTAAGCATTTGACTGATTTGTCGTGCTTGTTTATTGAGAGCGTCAGGTTCTGGGTGCTGAAGCAGGACGCTTGGAACGATGGTTAGCGGCAGCGATATCCGAGCTAAAATCTAACGATAGCCTACAGTCTAGTACGAGTAATGTTGAGATTAATAAAAATTGGAAACATAAGCGAGCTGGCAGCTGGAATTGGCGTAATATGATTAATTTAGAAGATGCCAAGGGCGATAAGGAGACCAGCGAAGCACAGGTGCAAGCCACGGCTGAAGTCCATACGGTGAAATCGGGACAGACAAGCTATATACTGCTGGGAAGTCAGAGCTATTTACTTTAGACGAGAACGTGTAACTGACTGCTGGCGATGGGCATGCTTCAGTTACCTTAGCCTTGACATAAGTAAGATGTGATGAACGAAGCGATTGTTCTTCGTGTCCCGGTAACTGCAACTGGAGAGCCTGTGCCTGTTTTTATTTGATCGGAGACTGCGACTGCACATCTTGCTGATGTGACGGACTACTGCCATGAAGACGGCCAACCTATTTCACAAATCCGCTGTCTATTGGTGTCTGCACAGCGAGTCGTTGGATAGTGGACAGCCGGCAGTATCTGGTCCATGAGGAACCGTGTTTTGACCGTGTTCACTCGATCGACAATGACCTAATGTCATAAGCCAAAACTTCGACTAATTGTACGGTTCATATTTCATTAGCTTGAATCAAGCGAATAAAATATCAAGTATATAAAACTCGTACAAAGAGGAGTCACTAAGTGGCTTCATGACTCGCCCTTGCGTTTTGCTGACTTTATGAGCATCTTCCTTTTCGCGTCATGACGTATTCTTGGCATCCTCTGTGGTTGTGTCAGTGAGATTTCATCAACATGGTGAACGCAATGCCGTGATCTTCGCGCCTCCAAAAGTCAAGTAACATTGTACGGTTACGACTATGCCTATGCTGCAGCTTTGCTGAATAGGTGTGTCGTAAAAGCAAATGAATTGAACCTCTTACTATCTGACTCCAATTTTCGGTAATTCGAATATTCGCTGAGTTTCGAACTCTGCCAATGGGTGTGTCCTCACCTAAAATCTGCCGGATGTTGCCCACTATATCCTAGAGAAATTCAAACTGAATATAAGGCAGCCATGACTGGATCGACGAGAGTCATGAGACGACACCAGGGATGAACCAGTTAATTATCAGCCGCACTCGCTAAAAAAAATACTTGCTGATTAAACAGCCTCTTTTTGTATAGCGACAGAAGAGCCTTTACGGCTATCACCACCGCTTGCAGTGGCGATAAAGAATCGCCCACCGCAGGAATCGAACCCACGACCTCGGGACTAAGGTAGCGAAGGCAACGGCCTTACCTAGTGTGCCATCGCGGCTCACTACTCGCTAGTGCAACGGTGCATCCGAGTTGGCTCCTGGCTCTTTGTATTGCGTACAGTAATCGTGTCGTTGTTCAGAGGTCATTTCAGGTATACTTTGAGATACTACTGAATCTAACGGCGCTTGCAATGCGTGTGGTTTTATGGTTTATTGCGGGTCTATGGCGGCTTTATTGGTTTATGGGTTATATGGGATTATGGTTAAATGATTTAATGTTTTACAAGTGAGTCACTGCCGGGTTAGGAGCAGGCAGTGGGAAACAGGACGGTGAGAAGAGCGGCAGTGCGATGTAACGCTGCCAGCGTTGACGAAATATACCAGTGTTGGAGCCTCTCTCGGTGTCTGCACTTTGTCGTTTGTGTACCGGCGCGTGCTTGGTGTTAAAGGTGCAGCTTACAATGTGCTCAGCCCGGCGAGTGCCGGAGGCCCTTAGAAGTAGCTTCTGAAAATGCCAGCGTTCAGAAAACCCACTGAAGCCCGGTCCGAAACAGTGACGCTTATCGATGATGAAGACATGACGATTATAACGATAGCTGCTCTGCAAAAACCCCAGAAGTCTATAAAATTTGATAATGTTAGCTTTCTTCAGTTATTCCGGCCGAGAATGTCCTTGATTCAAGGCTGGGCAGTGAAGTTGTATACTACATGTGCCAGATGCTGTAGCAGGTCCTAACCTTTGAGTCTGACCCGCGAGTTGCCACAACTTTGGACAGCAACTGGCTTAAATGGCGCGTTCGCTAGTCGCCTTCTGCGTTTGTTCTTCATTTTTTCCAACAAGCTTATGCGTGTGAAGAGTCACGGGAAATTCCAGTGTCGCGCTCAAATGCCGGCCCAAGTGTGCTGACCTAGTGGTAACGCCAGCTTAGTGGGTGAGCCCGGCATACCGTCGGGCAAGGACTCAATACCACGACCTAGGTTGCTGAAATGCTCGAATCTTACCTCCAGTCTTTCTCGATTGTGACCCTTTCAGAAGTGAAGCGTTCGCTGAGCAGTAACACAGCACGAAAATCCCCAACTTCTTTAGTCTCTTCCTTTTGTAGAGATTGTCGCAAGCGACGTTTCAGCTAAGTTTCGACAGAGTAGCACTGAATGGCCTCCTTAGTTGCATTTTTTCTCATTATTTTCTCCGAAAGGTACGCTTTTATTGCGCTTATATTATATTTTAGTAATAGTAATATTAACAGTAATAGTAATATTAATAGTAATAATATTAGCCGATTTAACAGCCTCGTTGAATAGCGGCAGACGAGTCTTAACGACTATCAACAACCGCTTGCTGTTGGCAATAAGAAATTTCCCACTGCAGGATTCGAACGCACGCCTTGGTTGTGAAGAGCGAGCACTTTACCACCTGGGCTACCACGGTCATCACTTCAGGTGACAGCAAAGGGGGTCGCCGTGCAAAGGGTGCGAGCGGCTGGAATGCCATGGCCAACCTTTGAAAGCATCTTTGAAGTTCGTGGGCCTGTGAAGTTATAGCATGTCAGTGTTCAATTTCAACTATGCCAGTGCATGTTGCAGCTACATATGCAAATTAATAAATTGTCTCCATTTTTTTTACAAATATCATTGACGTACCGGCATAGAGAAGTACATCATGAAGGACTCAGCGTAAACGTGACGTCGGTGAATATGGCAGACTACTAGGTTAATAAAAAACCTAACTCATTATAGGGATAGATCTGTAGGTTCATCAAAATTACGCTAATTTATTGAATTTTTTTCATCGGTTAGTAAATATTTTTTCGTAACTACTTATGTCTCAGAACTATAGAAACTGACCATTATTTTCTATAAACTTTGCTTGTATGAAAAAGAACCAAATTGACTTGAATATAATATATTTCCGTCATGAAAGCTAATAAATCCGAGTTGTGTGGTTCGAATTTAATCAGAAAGAACACGAATTTAATCAAAACTAACATGCGTTCACGCCGAAGTCATGCAAACATGGCCACTCGAAAGGGTTCCGAAATAAGATGCTCTAAATTTAATACAATGGGATATACCAGGCGTAAATTATTTTTATTTCCCCTATATGCAATCGCTAAGATTAGGCAACTCTTATTTAATGATCTCTGGCGTCCAACCGCTCTGTTTTTTCGATTAAATTGACGTCATTTGCAAGAAATGCTGTTGGTTCTTGGCTTTCTAAGCTCCTACGCTAAAATAGTTGGTATAGTGAGCGCCATTCCACCGGTCATTTTATGTCCCATCGACTAGAGGTCAAGGTTGAGTATCTCACTTCAAGTCTTATGGGCATCCCGGCGCACGAGTATATCTGGCGACGATGTGTCCTTAATAGGTCCAGGTTATGAAGGACGCAGGAGGACAGCAACCATCCTCCCGAAGCCGAGCTCGGCCGCTCAACCCACTAGCCAAACGCCTGTTGGCTGCCACCCAGTCCCAGGTAGCCGACTTGTAACTAAGTTAAGATCTTATCTCAATCGGGGAAACTCGAGAACATTGATGCCTGCGGTCAACAATCATCCAATGAGCCTCTAAAGTACAGGGCACCCGAGGCATCGGTGCTTACTTAGTCCACTTCTTTTCACAATTCGGGCTCCTCCCTCTTGCCGATGTAATCGCCAAGCACAATCTGGGCTTTCATTTCTACGAAGATGACGCACAGCTGTATCTGTGCTTTGATCCCTTCCTGCCCTCTAGCAGGTCAAACGAAAAACTCCCTTGCTATGTGCGTTGCTGACATCCGAACTTTGGTAGCAGCAAGCTATCTCAAATCGAATGACTCTAAAACTGACTCACTAGTGATGGGCAAACCAAGTGTAGCTCCAAAATTGAAAAACATGTCCCTCTGAATGGCCTCAGCCAGAGTATATCATGTAGCATCTTCATGCAATCTGAGTGTCCTTTTCCAAAGTAACTAGACAAACACATCAGCTCCACAGCCAAGTTTTCTACCTTTCGTTTTAAGAACTCGGTCGTCTTGAGACGCGCGGGTTATTGAGATCCGCGACGTCGCCAATCACTTCGATGCCGACGACGGCAACCAGCTTTGCTTATCGCCGACATGCTCTAATCAGGCTCGCGCCGGTTGCACAACTGAACTCCTTACTCGCAAACATCAACTTGATTTGATTGAGGTCCTGCATGTCGGCCGTCTTTCACAAGCAGAGCGAGAGCTATCTGACCTCCTCGTGAGTGAGGCTTAACGATTAGTAAAAAATCAAGGACTTTTCGCAGTTGATCTACCACTAGCCATTTGACAGTGTTTCCTTTGCAGCAAATGTAAAGTGCCTAGAAAGAGATTGAGTTCTCTGAGGGCGCTATTATAAATTTATTATTAGTTTTATCATTATCATTATTATTGACGATGCGGTAGCGAGGCCGTCGTCTAGCGATCCTCGCATATCCATCTGATGATAAAAGTCGGCGTCCGTCTCCGACCGAAGGACGGCACACAATACAGTCGGTCCAATCCAAGGCAGACAATGCCTTGTCAGACTGGTGCGCGTAGCGAAATTCTCGCAAAGCCAGAAAGACCTCCTTAAATCCTCCAGCACTACGCAGCCGCCGATTCGCTTGACGCTCCACTTTCTTTCCGGCATACGCTAAGTGTCGAGGAAGAGATACAGGTTGCTGTGCATGCTCTTTTGAAATATCGTTTCGTCGGCTGACGACGCACGGGCCAATGCGCAGGCAGAAAAGTAGCGATAAAAGCACGAGCAAACCGGTAGCGACGCGAACCAGTTCGCGGCACCGCGCATCGCTAAAACTAAAAATAAATACTACCTGATTTAACGGCCTTTTTGTGTAGCGACAGAAGAGCCTTTACGGCTATCACTGCCGCTTTCAGCGGCAATAGGGGATCGCCCACCGCAGGATTCGAACCCACATCCTCGGGTCCGAGGTCGTGAAATGCAACCGCCTTACCTAGTGTGCCATCGCGGCTCACCTATTTTCGCTGCGTTAACGCAGCCTGGGACCGAGTGCTGAGCCCGCTGCAGCCGGAGGCTGGTTGCCGGTAACCGCTTCCGCTACCGACCACTGCTACGCGGTACGCTCGATGCCGCACAGATGCACTCGCTCTGGGTGGAGCGGCGCTCCGAACGACCGCCCGACTAAAGCTCGACGAAGTGTTTCTCACAGCATTCTTTCCCTCGCTGTTAAGCAAGCGGAGCGGAGCTATGACGTCAGATGAGGATCGGATCTGCGCGGTCTGCGGGCGGAGTTCAACGGCCACCAGAGCGGAGACAGAGCTCAGTGCCGCGGCCAAGCAGACGATCCCAGCGGAAATCGTCGGCCCGACGCAAGGCAGTCGTAAGAAAACGCCCCCGAGGACGATAGCGCAGCTAGGCGGGTGTGACGGAGAGGAGGTAAACTCTCAGACATAAAAATGACTCGGGCTGCGAGCCGATGCTCGTCGTTCGTCGCTGCATCCGTTTAGTCTCGCAAAAATTTCCGGGTCGACATGTCTCTTCACTAAGACTTCGACTAGAGACGTTTTTAATATGGCGGTGCTTTAGGTATTTTCTGTGCCTGTGTGCTTTGAATTTTTCTTCAAATTCCAAAAGTTAAACTTCCTGTACCGCAGCACTGCCGTGTTATGAACTACCTCTAATGCGTAACTGGTCTTTGATGTACTGCAAATCAGTACGTAGACTTAGACGGGAGGATCTTGGCAGCTAAGCAGCAATAAAATCAGTAGGTAGCGTAGTAAATGGAAGAAAGGCATCGTGTGCGGGCCATTTAAGGCTATTGCTGCATCTTTCACAGCCGCCGAACAGTCCTCTCCAAACGACCGATGGCCGCTCAAGGCCATGCATCCTATCGTAGCGACGCGCATTATTAAAGCTTAGAAGAGCCTTGGTCTCAATGCGAGTGCATTTCCAGATTTATTTTTAACTGAATTTTAATCTAGCTAGTAATAAATAATGAAATAAACCGCGGCAGCTCTAACCTAAAGGAGCGGTTGCGAAAATATGACGACATGGCTCTTTGATTTAAAGCCCTCGCAATAAACGGAAAAATAAGCGTGAGTTCAATCAAAACACGGACGTACCTTCGTATTAGAAATTGAGCCACTGTCACAAGCCTGGTCACTATGGATCGTGCATCCTTGGAAGTAAATAGAAAATTTTATATTAACCTCGATTCAGGCGAAGGAAACAGCACGACTCCAAATTAATAAGCCTTAGAAGGGCGCGATACCAGCCAGCGGCGTGACTTTCATGCTACGCTAAATTTGATTACCTTTTCAAATTCTAGTCATCACTGTGTTACAAACTTCGGCCCCTTTTATAAAAATGTATAGTTAGACCTCTACGATAATACTATTAGATGCCGGTCTTGGTACACGCATTATTGCGAACTTGGCAAGTTCTGAGGATATTCGCATATGGGGCATGCTTGTTACCTACGCACGCACGAGGTTTCTCATTACCTATAAAATAAAATAAACGTTCCTCACGACACAACCAAATTACAGAACTTACCCAAATCCCAAATCTAGTATTCGTTCAGACAGCTTTTTACCTTTCAAATAACGATTATTTTGAGGATTGGTGCTCAGGTAACCAACGGGACATCAACCAACCGTGGACGAAGGTCTGAAATCAGTAGAAACACCTACGGATCGAACCCCGGTCTGGAGAAGTCAAAACAATTTAACGGCTAAGGTAAGCGTTAACAAGGTCTGATTGCAAACGATTTCCCAACATTGAAGTTACACAGTCCCCTTTACTTCATGATAAAATTTCAGAGCCCCTACACCTATCTTACTAGGCCAGCCCTCCTAAATGAGGTTTTTGCGAAATACTATGGGCGATAATAAAAAATTAACTAAATAATTCTCAGCAGTTGAGTTAATATTAAATACTAAACTCTTAATAGTATGGATAGGCTTGATATAGTGCCACCGATTCTCGACTATCTTCGCTAAAGTCATCCTTTCGATGGAGTAAATTCTTTTCCTCGTCAAAGGCCACTACGTCTGTTTCTTAGAGCATTTGCCGAGTGCTCCTGATTTTTCCTCTGCGCCCTAATGCACGCAAACACGATGCGTGTTATCGCTATTCAATTGACACGCTTTATCTGCAGAATACGCAAAGTTCATAGAAAGAGACTTAGTTCTCTTGTGGAAGCTTACGACGGCTTTTGCGTTCGAACGAGTGACCTCGAATGTGTTGCGAGCTTTAGTATACTCCCAAGCATATTACAGTATACTTGTGCATGCTCGTCTTAGCATGATAACATGCAAGTCTTTAACCCTTGGTTATTGATTGTCTTGCAGCGAGTTGGAAAGTACGTGGCTATAGAGTTAGTTCTCTTGTGGCCCTGTGCAACTGACGCATTACCATCATTAAAACGCGTGCGTGCCCTTTACTTCTGGCTCCTTAGGCCACATATTGATTGGGCTACCAGTTAATACTAAACGAAGCTTCAATGAGAGCGTGGAGCTGTGCTTCATTTGTAAACTTCTCGCCTTTGATGTAGATTTGCCACCGGAAGTTAATCACTGCTGTCACCCCCAGCGCACACAATTACCTGCTTCTTAGTATCCTCAGTATTACTCTAACTAGATTGAAGACTGTCATTGTTTTTAGTCCTGGAACAGCTACCGCTACACTTGGATTCAAATATCACGCATCTGCACGCAGATCAATGAGCTCTCAATCAGCATGCACCCTACATTCAGTCAGATGCTCACTGGCAGTGAGCACTATTCCTGGATTATTCAGGATAAGCCATTTCCCGAAACTAGCTCTACGTTAGCCTGCAATTCGCTTAGTTTCTCTTCCTTGTCTGCTCTTTTATTCGCTGAGGACTTTAGCAGGAGCTTCTCCGAACCTTTAATTTTGTTGACGATAAGGCTGAACAAAAGTTGTTTAATTTAGTTGAGCTCTCAGGCACTCAGTTCTTGGAGCAGTGTACGTCTTGCATCCGTCAAGACCGAAAGGCACGCTTCAGGTACAATGCTCTCACCGGCACTGGCGGAGCCAGGATTTTCATCTGACGGGGGGGGGGCACTGACCTGCACAATTTCTATGTAGGGGGCGAGACCCTCACAGTTTTCATTTAGGCATGGCTAGACCTGAAATTGGTGAAAAATTCTAGCTCAAAATCACTTTGTTTATCAGACTCGGCAATCGCTCATCGAACGGTATTAAGACATAATTTCGTCGACGTAATTTTGTCGACGATTTGCTGCCGGTCGGTGGGCGTAGGACTAGGGGACAGCCCATGTCGCTTCCTGTTGTGGGGGAAGCCCCCTACCCCTTTTCAGGCTCCGCCACTGCTCACCGATATATTCACAAGCAGTGAGACTAGCACAAGATGAAGGTCCCAGCAATTGTCCACAACTTCTGACACCAAATTTTACGAACGCTCTGCAACAACTTCTTAACTGAAGTCCGAAGCCACAACCAAAGTCTACGTAATTGTGCTAGTTTTTGCCGACGATTGCTTACTAGTGGTGGAGCTGGTGCCTCGAAGCACGGCTAACAGTTTTAGTTGCTGCACCGATGCGCTCAGCCATGCCACCCGTAGCAGAGCGAGGCTGCAATCAATTTTGTGAGCAGTGATGGCACACCAGGTAAGGTGGTTGCTTTCACGACCTCGCACCCGAGGTCGTGGGTTCGAATCCTGCGGTGGGCAATCCTTTATTGCCGCTGCAAGCGGTGGTGATAGCCATAAAGGCTCTCTGTTGCTTTAGAAAAGAGGCTGTTAAATCAGCTCGCATATCTCTTCTTAATAGCACCCTTGGCCTAACATAAAATCCCTACCGCGTACGCAGAAGAGACAATTCCACAGCCACACAGAGTGCAGGGGAGCAACATCTTCGGAGCACTAGCCATAGCATAATACTTAAATTTAAAGAAAATCTGAATCATCATCACGCGAGTTGGGGCTTTCGATGCAGTTTTAGTACAGATTGTGACATACGAGGCTCCTAATCTTTGTGATTCAGGAACCGCTAGTAATCTCGAAATTTTCTTGATAGAATTACTTTGGCATCAACACATTCCGCCATCAAGCCTTTTAATTCCCAATAGCACTAGGTTTACCTCTTAGCTATAGCAGTAATAAGAAATGGTTTTTGTATAGCGCTCTGAGCGATCGTAATCTCCATCCAAGCGTTTTACGACTCGGCTTTAGATCTCTGCAACAGAATCAAGACACACGGGCTAGCGCGTGGGGTCAAGCATGCAAGAGCAAGCAAGTATCATGCTTAATAACTTATGTTGAATATCTATTACTCTTTCTAAGAACTCGCGCCGCGGTGCTTGAGTGGCAACTGGCTGAACTCAGTCGATGCTGGCCTTCTAGACCAGTTGTATTACTCACCTCTCAAATGCTTTGAATGAATAATAATACTCTTGATAAAGCGCCCTCAGAGAACTCAATCTCTTTCTAGGCACTTTACATTTACATATTTTCTGCAAACGAAGCACGATTGAATGGTTAGTGGTATCACGCTTGATAAACAGCATGAATAACATGGTTAAGGGTGAGTGCACAGGGGCAGCATGCAAGCGTGGTTAGTGGCAGCATGCAACAGCGTCAGCACGAATAAGCACATAAAGGACGAATCACAGAGGCCCACTAAATGCTGTCATTAAATAGTTGCGTTTTAATGTCTTTTTAAATGTGGTCAAGTCAGGGAATGTCATGACGCAAGTTTGGAGTGAGTTCCAAGCTTTGGGAGCATACGAACTAAATGCACGGTCTCCCAAGGATTTGAGGTTTGTACGAGGTATAGATAAACAGTTATATTCCGAAAAGCGGGTGGTACGATGCTTGGCCTGGTGGGGGAGTAGATCTGATAGGTAGGCTGCAGCCAAAGAATGAAGAGACCTAGAAGTGAGCGACAAAACCTTGAAGTCAATCCGTTGCTTGATTGGTAACCAGTGCAGGTCGGCGAGAAGTGGTGTGATGTGGAGACTGCGCCGCTCGCGACAGACAAGCCTAGCTTCGGAGTTTTGCACCGGCTGTAATCGCCTGATTGCACATGCCGGTAGGCCAGCAAGCAGTGAATTACAGAAGTCGAGAGGGGATGTCACAATTGCATGATTTAATTTAGATGTGGTATCCCTGTCTAAACAAGCCCGAGTTCTAGCAATGTTATGTAGCTGAAAGGAGGCCGACTGGATTGTGGGGCTGGATGTGGTCGTCTTACGAAAGGTCACTTTGGAACATGGCACCTAGATTTCGTGCAGATTCAGCTGGAGACATGCTGGCAGAGCCGATTTTGAGCGTTAGCCTTTCCAGTCCCTGAATCACATTTGGTGCGAATGATTCCAAGGTTTGGCCGGGCACACCTGAACAATTGCAGAATTCTGACGAAGACAATGCTATTGAGGAGCACGTCGTCACACGTTCGCAGTAGTCATCTGAGGCAGCAGGTACATTTTTAATCTTCGTACACGTTATGCCGCGGATTTTCATGAAAGCGTGTAATGGTTACACCCAACGTCCTGCTCTTCAGCAGCTTCGTGTCCTTCCTTTTCTCACCCTTTTCTCACTCAGCTCATTGTTGTCAACGTCGCCTGCAATGGCTGCACAGCCATTTAAGCCCTCTAGGGCGCTAGAAAGACTGATTTACCGCTGGCAAGTTATTTTGGATAGCTATGGCAACGTAATTCACCAGCTTCGCATGTGCACGTTTTGTTTCCAGTATATTCGTTTGTTTTAAATTTAAACATTCAAAATTGACGCAACAAAGTAATACTCATAACTAAGGTAAGTAGGTCGATAATTACTGTCCTGTGCGGTCTTACGGAGCTACCGCGGGTTTAGGGCTTTTTGAGCTCATATTTTATGGAGGGTGAGTCGTGGCCTGCAGAGAAGGGGCAGTGGAAACGCGGGCGAAAGGGAAGGAAAGGGCGGTCACGTGAGCCGTCGCGCTGCGAGCCCAAAGCACAGTTGTTCTTGGGCTTTCGGCGTTTCAGTACCACCGATTGCTCGCTTTCGGGTCGTCGAACCGCATGCCTGTCTCGGGTAACCGCATTTAGCAGGCGTCCGGCAGCCGGAGACGTTTTCATTCCTCTTGCTGCCTTTTTTTAAACAGTGCCTTTGTGCTTGGCCCTTCCTTCTCCCCTCTCTCTTGTTAACATTAGCTCGACAGCTCACCTCTGCTGACGTTCACTTGTGGTTGTCTGTGCTGCCCGAGTCCAGAGTCCTGAAAGAGGCCAAAGTTCAAAGGTGCCTGGAGCTTCGATTTGGGCTGTTGGACGCTGGAACTGCTGCGGCGAGATGCAGCATCAGTGCTAAGTCAAACTCAAAGGATAGCAAAATAAAATGTGGCTTCTGCTTCTTACTGTGTTAAAGTTTGGCACTCGATGCAAGTTACTTTTTATAATAACCTTTTGGTTGATCCACATCTGCTTCTCTAATGGTGGTTATAAGATACTTGGTGTTTGTCTGTTAATCTAGAGATGAGGGATCACAAATTCAGATTTGGTCTCCTCAATGGGACCAGAAATGTGTTCACTTTGCGATTAGTGCGATGAAGATACATTTTCGTTTGATGTGTCGCGACGGCAGCTGATGGGTGTTCAGGTCAAATCGCTTCGAGAGTATCTCGAAGAATTCAAGAAGACCAAATAGCCCCGCCTCGAACTAGCTTCAAATCTTTTGGAGAGCATACCTTTAGTTCTCATTCTTCCAAAGTCTGGTACGAACTCACGACTGATATCATGACACCCAATACTTGATTACATTTAAACAGAAGATGAAGATGTTTACATTTCTCATAGCACTTGACGGGTCTGTGGACATTGACCTTAGTGCGTTTCTTACGTGCTGCTGTCGGTTTTATGTAATGTATCTCCGTCAGAAACTCCGCAAAGCCATAAAGACCCTGTGGGCGTTACGCAGGAGAGTTTTGTATAGCGCACTCACAGCCTAAGCGGCTTTCGGTACGCATTAAGTAGCCAGCAGACTTCGTCTCACGCAACAAAGAGGAAGAAAGTGAGAAGCATAGCAGAGTCAGGAGAGCAGTCGAGGTAGTGCGTAGCGTGGAAGTAGGAGCTCACGACCGCTGAACAGGATGAGCCATAATTGGTAGCAGGAGAGTAGTGGTCGTTGCGTAAGAATTGTGGAGGCGAGTTCCACAGTCTGTGACCTGCAGAGCTAAAGCTTCTGCCGCCAACGGCCTTTAAGCGAAGGAATGGAACAGCTAATTGATTGTCCATGCATGACCTGAGGGCACGAGGAGGTTGAAACCGGTGCAGCAGTTCATTTTCTCACCAAACCTTACGTGACATTCTTCATTTACAGAACACGTAAAGTGCCTAGAAAGAGATTTAGTTCACCGAGGACGCTGTGTAAGTGTCTTATTATTAGTATTATTTGCATCATTGTTATCATCAGCCCCGGGTCGCACCTGCATGTACCCGATTGTTAGTTGCGAAAAGGGCTTGTCTCTAGCTAAGTAATAGAGTGTGTACTTTGAAAAGGTAATCTATTTTTCACCTGCTGACGCTTGGAGATCAGTCTTCGCTTGTCATCATGCTGTCAGTGCTTAACCTCCTGCTGTATTGGCTCTCCTGAATAATATGAGCACACGCATGTTTCGCGTCGACGAAGCCATTAGGCTCTAATGGCTTGCTTCTAACTCATCATCCTTATTTGTCATGACCAAGAGGCATTAATTTTTTAAAGACCCACAGTACTTCGAATCCTGGAACCAGTGGCTGTGAGCGAATACTATCGCTTCGGCCTTCATAGCTAAAGAACTACCCCGACCAGGTCCCCTGTGCCTGGCTAGCAATAGTCTGTTCCTAACTATTTTAATCCGACGTAGAGTGATAGCCATGACGCAGCAATGCACTCTCGTATCTGCCTTGTGTTCCGAAACCCTTAGCTGGGGAGGGGCGGCGTTGGGACCCACCGAAGAGAATTTTTGGATTTTGGCAACCGCGAACCAAACGATGGCCGCCAGCCACGTTTTCTCGGATCCTCAGGCAGATTTCTATCGTGGCACTTATCAACAGTACGGCTCGTCCTCAGCTGACCGCTGCGATGCTACGCCCGACGACACAGTCAGTCTACAATAATGCGTCCCGAGGGGCTGTCTCTTCCCATCGATCGCTGTAAGCGCTTGGCTAAAGCTGGCGCCACAAGATGCAAGTGAATTATGCGAACGACGCGGACGCGGCTTGACACTAAAAACTACAGTACAGGATCGATCGAATCAGTAGCAGGCAGTAGCTTTGGGGAAAAAAGTAATTAGTAGAATGAGGACCTCGGAGAACGCGGAGACCAGGCTGGGAGACACTTTGATTGTATCAGCCCAGTTACGAGTTACCCTTTCGTTTTCCCCAGCAGGCAAAGTGCATTGTGCAGTGCACGACCAGATATGACAGGGTACCTTCATCAAAACATCAACATCAAAAAAACAGGAGCAGCTGGAGACCTTGCAGTGAGGAAATCGTGTTATATATATACATATATACATATATATGTGTGTGTGTGTGTGTGTGTGTGTGTGTGTGTGTGTGTGTGTGTGTGTGTGTGTGAGTGTGTGCGCTCACGCGTTCGCGCGTGTGTCTACACGTTGGTAATAGAATGCGACCTCAAAGTTCAGATGCTGGGAGACTCAAAGCTTCCACGTCGTATTTTAATAACAGCTTCCTACGATCCGACCGTGCATAGCCCATTATATCATATTCTATCTGACGGACAACCGAGATGCCAGCACCAAACCTGAACCTACCAATCAGCCACGGCTTCAGTTGACCAGAACGAAATCAGTTTTTTCTCGATCGTTTCTTCTCGATCCCAGCTCCACAGTCAAATCTGCCTATTTTTAGCTTTATAATATTGCTGAAATTCGGGCATGTTTAGATAAGGATACCACATCTAAGTTGGTCCATGCATTCGTTACATCCCGCCTCGACTTCTGCAACTCACTGCTTACTGGCCTACCAGCATGTGCGATCACGCGATTGCAGCTGGTGCAAAACTCAGCAGCTAGGCTTGTCTGTCGTGAGCGTCGCAGTTGCCACATTACACCACTTCTCGCCGACCTGCACTGGCTACCAGTCAAGCAATGAATCGACTTCAAGGTTCTGTTGCTCACTTTTAGGTCACTTCATTCTTTGGCTCCAGCCTATCTCTCAGATATACTCCCCCATCAGGCCAAGCATCGTACCACCCGCTTTTCGGAATCCAACAGTCTGCAAATACCCCGTACAAACCTCAAATCTTTTGGAGACCGTGCATTTAGTTCATATGCTCCCAAAGCCTGGAACTCCCTTCCGACTTGCGTCACAACATCCCCTGACCTGACCACATTTAAAAAGAACTTAAAAACACACCAATTTAGGACAGCATTTAGTGGGTCCCTGTGATTTGTCCTTGGGGTGCTTATGCATGCTGACACTGTGCATGCTGCCACTAACCACATTTGCATGCTGACCCTGTGCATATCACTCCTAACCATGTTATTCATTTTGTTTGTTTATCAAGCATGATTTTACTTACCATTCAATTGCATTTCCCTTTGCAGCAAATGTAAAGCGCTTAGAAAGAGATTAAGTTCTCCGGGGGCGCATTACTAAGTGCATTATTATTATTATTATTATTATTATTATCGGGAGTACTGGTACAGTAGCATACACATGCACAGGGCACAGTGCCTTGCGCTGCTTCAAATGCGCCGGCTGGCAAAGGCCGGCCTGCTTGCTGTCCTGATGCCGGTCGACTCATTCCATACGGAGAAGCTGGCTCAGCGACACGTGCCGAGTGAAAGACTCTTGTCGAGCCTTGCTGAAAATGTACACCTGCGTAAAAAGAAGATCTGCTTTGACAATTTGGCACGCAAATCAAGAAGGTCGCATAGTGACTCGTGGCATCCCAGTTAGAATATACCAACTTTACACGCGCGCCCAGTAGCATGCCGGAAACTCAACTTAAGGCAGTGTGGACGTGCTTCCCTACGCTGACACAACTTAAACGAAAGCAACGCTTAAAGGGCCTAAATCTTTCATTGCCAGACATAAAAACTACGCTTACAGACTACTTCGGAAGATTGTCACTTAGAGTTTGCATGCGTCATTAGCTTTCGCTCTCTGTTGTCATTTGTCAATTAATACGGGCGTCAATTGGAAGTGGAGAGGCGAGCACTCAGACAGAGAGGTAGCGAATGCAGGCACATCAACGAAACTTTTATAAAAGTGAACTTGCAGAGTCAGAAAGAAAGCTGGAGATGGACGCGTAGATGGATTCGTAAACGGTGAGCAGGCGGTGCCGGAGAGACTGCGAAAGGAGACGTAAGCAAGCTCGCACTCGCCAACGTAGGTGCGGACTCACGCCCTCGGGCTCAACGAACTCGTGAGCGACTGGCAGTAATCGCAAGAAGCATGAGTCTTATGTACAGTTGGCCACTAATTCCGCTTCCGCGCTCATAGCGCGACGACATGGCTACGTCGCTTTAACTTTTACAACGCCCGGCCCCCGCGATGCGACGAATAGGAGGAAATAAGGCTCGGCGTTTATCGGCTACTTTTTCTTTAGGCACGCGAGGGCTGTTTTTAACTGCTGACCGCCTCCGATACCGTGGAGCTTTCGATACACTCGTAATTATCTCCGTAAGCACAGAAGTTTTTCATTACTTTACAACGTTACAGACTCGGCAAAACAACAGTGTCCATGCGTTTTTATTAAACAATGTCTTTTAAAATGAATATAAATCTGCTTGTATGACGTTTCTTTGAAAGCGCCGGGTAGATCATCAGCCTTTCGGAGCGCAAGAAGGTTATATCAACATGTATATTTAGAGCCCTCTCCTGCCCCCAAGAAGAATGGCGGGCTTATCCTATTTATTCATCCTCATTGAATACCAAAGGCAGGCACCGCATTACATATTCGATTTCCACTATGAGAGTGCATGTTGTGGCTACATATGCAAATTATATCCCTACTTGACGCAAGACATGACACTCAACATTGCTGTACTGTCAAAGTAATATTAGAAATACTAGAGCCAGCACTCGCGACGTGCAAGGCAGTACGGGATTAGCTGGGAAACCTAGCTTCTTGTACACATTGATAATCTCAATACTATACATTACATTTATAGAACATTGTAATAGATAAATATAGCTGCGTAGTATTCCATTTAGTTCATGCTACTCGTAATCCGTAGGTTTTACAGTAGGTAGCCGAGTACTTGCGGAGGGCTGCTCTACATCAGCCGAAGCCCAAATTATATGGTGAGTGTAACTAACTTTACGTAAGCAGGCATTATTTGAAAAACTCTAAAACGGGGCACGCTTCGGCTGCGGAATAAGCTCTACGTCGCAACTTTGAGCGCGCCATGTCGAGGTCCCAATCAAGCTTCCGGCGATAAAGCAACCGCGTCCCGTGCAACCAGTGCCTGGTCGAGCGCAGCACTGCGGAAGTCACCATAATTGTTAAAAAATAAAGAACTCAACTGAAAAAAACTACATTTTTGATTAAAAAATTCTAAATTTACTAAGCAGATAAACCCAATCAACATCCTGTGCTTACCAGTTATCAGCTTCCCCCGTCCCGGGCCGGAAGAGTCCTTCGGCAGCTTTCCCGAGATGTGAACCACCTATTTGGATATTAGCGCACCTAGTCAGACGCGAGAATGGTTTTGCAAGCGCTAGAATTCAGTGACTGCATGCTGGACAGCCCTCATTTCAGGGAGAGGCTAACCCTGCACGAGCGGGAACTCGACAACACCAGTAAAGCCATAAAAAAGCTCACGCAAGAGGGCAAGGAGCTTATCAGCGCTGCAAAAGGTACCTGCTCGTGTCGCCGCCGCGGACTCTATCGCTCTCCGGCCTCTGCGTTTCGGAATACTAGTGCATCCAGCCGGTGGCGGATGCCTTCCGAGTTGTGGCGGCCGGTGGCTGCTGTGCCAGAGCCCGCCATCTGAGCTGCTGCCGTCTTTGATACGGCTTCATCGGCGGGCACCGGTTCCCCGGGCCTACCTAGCCCCGCTCGGGGTAGGCTGTCGTCAGCCGGATGGTGAACTTGTCGCGGAGCGTGCTTTCGCGAGGCATGCTTTTGGAGAGCTCAGGGAAGCCCAAGGAGATAATCTCCTCCACTGCTGGCTCGCTCGGATGCCGCCGAACTGATCTAGGCCGGTTTGCCGAGCCCCTGCACCTTCTGCCTGCTCGATTCGATCGTACAGGACAGAGTGGCTCTCTCACGCGCCAGTGAACCACATTATTCCCGCAGACTATCGCCCCCTTCATTGCTCTGCTGCTGCTGCCCGTGCGGCTACTTTGGCCCGACCTTTGGCGATTCCTGTGCTGCGTTTGCATGCAATCCGTAGCTGGTCGCTACCTGGTCGGACCTGGTGGCAAGCGACCTCCGGGGGGGGGGGGTAGGGAATTATACCCAGAGTGGAGGATCGTAAGCGATCTCATGGTTAACAATGCGAACGGAATGGCATTTGCATCGGACACTGTTCACGAGGTAGGCTCACTGGTATGGATAGGGAGTCTTGTTTACTGTCAAACTGCCGGCACCCGCTTACTGATAGCTCCCATGTCGGTGTATTCGTTGAGCCCCCAAGTAAGTATGCGCATTGAGACTACGTTCAAGCATGTGTAACAGTCGACAATTGGGCAGGGTCGTGAGGGTGATCGCACTGTAAGCATGCCTCCCAAACGTGCACCGTTTGAAGGTATTAAAGGATGTAAGATTCTAGCGTTTCACCAGGCTGACTAAGATAGGAAATCATGCTAAGATTTGCAGTGGTGCCACTGTACTGTGTCGAATCCTCTGTGCATCCTCGGCTACTTTTTATGCATTCAGCAGCCTTATCCTATGGTGACCGTAAAATGTCGTGGTGCTTCTTACAGTGAGTGGAGTGCTGTCGCTTAAGATATCTGGCTGCCGCTACTACCCCTGTCAAAAACAATCACCTTCTGCACCTTCACTGATACTGTACTTGTGTAGCTGCTTTACTGGTAAAGCGCCTAGAAAGAGATTTCGTTCTCTGCGGGCTCTGTATCAAGTGTATTATTATTATTATTTTTCACCCAGCCGTTAGCCATTTTGCAAAGCTCGAACGATGTGCACCGAACTGTTGCTGCTGAGACTTTTTCGGAGAGAATCTTTCTCCTCTATGCAAAGTGTCTGTGGGCATACCTAAGCTGGGCAATATGGGCATCTGTCCGAAGGCCATATTCAGGACAAACCGTTATGAGACTTCCGGCCAAGTGCAATACATACAGTCTAAGTACAGCTGCTTGATTTACGAGCCATCTGCTGCATGTAATGAAGTGGAACTCTGCTGGCATAGATCGGTAGCATTGTAGGAAGGGGTAATTGGAGCTTAGTGGCTGAGATGGGAGTTCTGCTGCATTCATGTGGTGGCTGATGGAGGTACTTTGACTTGACTGCAGCCACTCTCTCAAAAAGGGCTCTTCTTAGTGGTCATGGACATGCTTATTGCTCACTCTTTCCACAAACTTCCACAGGTTGTCAGGTGGTGCACTCTGGTCTTCAAACAGGCTCAGCCAGTATCGTTTGTCTGCCCAAGGTATCCTTGAAAGAATGCTAGTGATCCCACAGCCATTGCTGTGAACCGTCGAGTGACTAATCTGCTCACGGTGCTGTCACTGCTGACAATGTGGTTCCAAGCTGAGCTCAGCGCACTGTGCACGTTGAGCTAAAAATCTAGCCAGCTGGGTGCTTAGACTGCCTAGTCCCAGATTCTTCTTACCTCTACCCCAGGTATGCTGTGGTTAGCCAGCTGTCTCTCGGTGGCTGACTGGGTCGAACAGGAGCCAACAGACAGCTGGCTCACTTTCACTGTCTGGCTGCAACAGCTGCAGTGCTGGGCCGTGATGTTAGACCTTCCTGAACTGAAGTTGCCAGGGAGAGTGGCTGGCATGATGCTGTTGTATTGTGAGCTCGGCTCATCAAGCATTCCCTGGCAGGGGTGTTTAAGAGTGCCAGCAACATCCAGCCAGCTTGCTGGTACTTGCCAGAGGCCACGGCTCACACGGAAGGGAATCTCGGATGTGATCTGTCATCCTTGCCCAACTCTTGCCCTCAGACGCCAATGTGCTTCAGTTATGTCTAACTTCATTTAGCCTGGTTGTTTCTGTCGCATCACGTATTGTTGTGGATATGCCCTTCTGACGACCGTGGTTGCATGCTTTCTTCTCGCAGCCTTCCTTATATTCCGCGAGCTGCGTCTTTGGCATTCACTGGCTAAGTCCTTATGTCTCGTGAGCTGCCTCTTTGACATTCACTGGCTAAGTCACAACCGTGCAGCTGTTACCTTGCTAAGGCATCGATGCTGCTGTAGTGTATGCCATCAGGGCCAATGGCACAAGCGCTGTGTGTTACATGTAACCGAAAATTGGCATTTTTATTACTTCACATGGTTGACCTATCTGCATGCGTATGTAGACCTGCATTAGCTGGACTATGATATAGTGAAAGCAGTTGTCCCCCCCACGGAGTCACCAGCAGGAAGCGCTTTGCCCATAACTGCATTGCTAAACAATGCTGTCTATCACTAACCATTTGACCATGATTCTTTTGCAGCATAGATAAGGTGCCTAGAAAGGAATTAAGTTATCTGAAGGTGCTATACAAATATTTATATATATATTTGTATATATAAAATATATATGCACTAATATATGTATACTATACTAATTAAATCGAGAAAGTCTTGTCTTTCTGTCAGTCACCCGGCAAGATGGTGCACTTACGTCATGCGGCAAGATGGCACAGCATTGTCATCTGTGAACGGAACTGCCATGACTCGGCTAAGCAAGTCCAAAGGCTGAGCTGCTTATCATGTTATTATTCCTATCAGTAGCCGAGCAGTGCATGTGCAGCTTGGAGCTCCACTGTGTGAGCCGACGACGTTAGGTCGTATTCCAATATATATGTATATATACCATTTGCATTTGGCAGCACACGAGTCAGGCTGAACAGATAAAGGAAGTAGCCTGAGTGTGTCCTGCCATCTGTCTGACCGAGGCATCTGCTTTGGCCACTGAGGCCTGCATGCCCTCACCAGCTTGTTACTCACTGCCTGCTAGCTTCAGGCTGAGCAACAAACCTGCAGCAGACAAGCTGTCAGCAAGCCTGGAGTCAGTGGCCTCGCTAGTGATCTTGAACTTCAGAGATTAACTGGCAGTGCTTGGGGTTTGGTGGCATTCTAGGAGTCTTGTGGTTGCCTGATCGAATCATGTACACATAGCCACCTGGGCTAGCTTTTAGGTGGTGGTGGTAGTGCTGGTGGAGGGAGGAGTGAGCAAGATGGGGTGATCTTGGAGTTAGCTTCCCTGTTTAGCTTTACAAGTCTTGCGAGCACAAGTCAGACTGCAGCAGTGTGACCTGTTTCCCAGTAGTGGCCTCTGCCTTCTCAGCACGGATAGTGAGGCCAGTGCTTTGCATTGGCTTTGCAGGTATTGGCTTTGCCTTAAGGCATCGGTGCTCAAGGAGGTCTCTCTGGGACGTCTGGCGAGGACTGGTAGGGGGCTGCTAGTTGCCGGCTTCATCTGTGCTCGTCATCAATTGAACGAGCAGCAAACAGCATGTCATGGTTGTGAGCTGTGTGATTCGAAAATTATGCTATCCGAATACAAGTGGCATGCTCCCACACCGGCGGCTGCCTTAGCTTTGCCAGCGGCTAGTAACCTGCTTGTTAGTTATGATCGTCAGCAGCTGTTATCGCTTCGTCATCGCATATCAAATGCATTCCTAGATATTAATGTTGTTGCTAAGATTCATGAACTATGCATTAACAAAAGAAAAGCACCCCGTAGCCGCCGCGGTGGCCGGACTCTCAGACGCCGCTCGTTGGGCGGAATCTGCAAGCTGAGTACCAGCTCGTTCGGTATTCCTAGCCTTGTCTCGAACCGCTCAGCACGCTCCCCCACATGCTTCACTGTAAATTCCTCAAACCTAGTGGTCATCAAGCCTGTTGTAACCCCATCGGCCAGACTTAACGCTTGCCTTTGGAATCCTCACTCAATGTGCAATAAACCTCCAGTAATAAGCGACCTTATTTCTGAAAATGGTATCGACCTGCTCGCCCTAACTGAAACTTGGCTGAAATCGATAAACTGTTCGACAATTAAAGACGCAACTCCATCTGGTTTCTCGTTCTTTCACACCACTAGATCAATCAAAACTGGAGGTGGAGTTGCTATTGTCGTGCGCTCGAAATTCAACTTCAAGCCATTTGCGGTACCCTCGAAGCAGTCTTTTCAATCAATTGTCCTGGTCTCACCCGAAAACAAGCTACCGATAGTGGCAGTAGTCTATCGCCCACCAGGTACCAAATCCTCCTTTATCTCAGATTTCTCCAATCTCATTTCGATTCTGTGTGCAAGAAATCGATCCTTCCTCGTAATGGGTGATTTCAACGCTCACTTTGATAACTTATCTGACGCTTTCAGCCCCGAATTTCGTGCATTGACTGACTCATTGTCTCTTGTGGCCCATGTGCATGGCCCTACCCACATCAAGGGTCACACACTCGACCAGATTTTCTCATATAACTGCACCTTGTCATCACCAATTATTACCAAATCATGCTTATCTGACCACATGCAGATCTCATTCAATCTACAGTGTGTGCCCACATCCTCCTCTAAAATAACCTGTGAATCGCGAAACCTCAAGACCCTTGACATCGATGCTGTCCGTGCGAGAATATCTGTTTCACCTCTGCTGCTCAATCCTCCCTCCGATCTGTCATCATTGGTATATAGCTTCAACACGACACTAGCTGACAAGCTCGACGAGTTTGCCCCTCTGACAAAGCGGACTGTGCGCCCCCCCCCCCCCCCCCCCCCCAGACGGCCTATGGTTTACCGCAGACATTAAACTAGCCAAGTCTACTAAACGAAAGCTTGAAAAAGCATACAAAAGATCCGGACTAACTGTCCATCGACAGGCATATGAAGACTACTGTAGGTCGTACCAATCGATCCTAGCAAAGGCTAAGTCTAGTTTTTATAAAAACATTGTTGAATCACAGATGCACAATCCAAAAATGCTGATGTCGACAATAAACCATCTCCTCAACCGTTCCCAGATTAGCTCCTTACCTGATGATCCTAATTATGATCTAGCCGATCGCTTCTCTCGATTCTTTGTGCAGAAGATAGACAAGATCAGGGAATCCATCCCTGCGATGACAACCTCCCCAATAGAATGCTGTTCCTCGGTTCCTGGCTGCACCTCAATGTCTACATTTAAGCAGGTCACTAGTGATCTAGTCCTAAAGTTCGTATCTCAATCAAAGAAGAACCTCTGGACCCTATTCCCATTGTCCTGCTCCTACGTTGCATTGATCTGCTGCTGCCATGCATAACTAACATAATTAATATGTCATTAGCCTCAGGTCATGTCGCAGTACCTTTCAAAAAAGCTGCAGTCAGGCCACTTCTCAAGAAAGCTACACTTGACCAAGAGAACTTGAGCAACTACCGCCCAGTTTCCCTTCTACCGTTCCTATCAAAGACACTCGAACGGGTCGTGGCGGACCAGCTGAACTCGTATATCGAAACCTCACACCTTGCTAGTAAGTTCCAGTCTGGCTTTAGAGCTAATCACTCCACAGAGTCAGTATTGCTTAGGGTATACAATGACCTACTTAGGAATGCAGACATGGGTAGAGTGTCTCTGCTTGTTTTGCTTGATCTTTCGGCAGCTTTTGATACCATCGATCACAAAGTTCTTCTAGAGCGCCTCTCATCTCGCCTGGGCATCACTGGCACTGCTCTGCAGTGGTTCAGGTCCTATCTCAGTGGGAGACTCCAGAGTATTAACGTGAATGGACAAAGATCATCTGAAGTACCTCTGAAAAATGGAGTACCTCAGGGCTCAGTGCTAGTTTATACTCTGCCTCTTGCTGATGTGATTGCCAAGCACAATCTAGGCTTTCACTGCTATGCAGATGACACTCAGTTGTACCTTTGCTTTGATCCCTCCCAGCCTTCGAGCACCTCAAATTCTCCAAACTCACTAGCTGCATGCATCGATGACATCCGCACATGGATGGCAGCAAATTTTCTAAAAACTAAACGATGATAAAACTAACATACTATTTATGGGCAAACCCAGTGTGATCCAGAGATTGGACAGGCTGACTCTCAAAATTGGCTCTGCCAGCATATCTCCTGTCGAATTAGCTCGAAATCTAGGTGTCATATTCCAAAGCGACCTCTCGTTAGACGACCATATCAGCTCCACAGTCAAATCCGCTTATTTTCAGCTTCATAACATTGCTACAATTCGGGCTTGTTTAGATAAAGATACCACGTCCAAGTTGGTCCATGCATTCGTGATATCCCGTCTCGACTTGTGCAACTCACTGCTTACTGGCCTACCAGCATGTGCGATCAGGCCATTGCAGCTGGTGCAAAACTCCGCAGCTAGGCTTGTCTGTCGTGAGCGTCACAGTTGCCACATTACTCCACTTCTCGCCGACCTGCACTGGCTACCAGTCAAGCAATGGATTGACTTCAAGGTTTTGTCGCTCACTTTTAGGTCCCTTCATTCTATGGCTCCACCCTATCTGTCAGATATACTACCCCATCAGGCCAAGCATCGTACCACCCGCTTTTCGGAATCCAACAGTCTGGAAATACCTCATACAAACCTTAAATCCTTTGGAGACCGTGCATTTAGTTCATATGCTCCCAAAGCCTGGAACTCCCTCCTGACCTGCGTCAGAACATCCCCTGACCTGACCACATTTAAAAGGAACCTAAAAACACACCTATTTAGGACAGCATTTAGCGGGTCCCTGTGATTCGTCCTTGATGTGCTTATGCATGCTGACACTGTGCATGCTGCCACTAACCACATTTGCATGCTGACCCTGTGCATGTTACCCCTAACCATATTATTCAGTTCGTTTGTTTTTCAAGCATGATTTTACTTACCATTCCATTGCATTTCATTTTACAGCAAATGTAAAGCGCCTAGAGAGAGATTAAGTTCTCTGAGGGCGCTTTATCAAGTGAATTATTATTATTATTATTATTATGCTTAGTGTGGTTGGCCCTACTGGTACAGAAGTAGTAAGAAGAAGTAGAAACAGGTAGAAGTAGTAGTAGATGCAAAACTGCTCAGTTTCTGCTGTCACTGCCACCGCTTTGGGTGCCACCCTCTCCTCTCAGCTGTGGCTTGTAGCAGGTTTGAGGTTTCTGTACTTAGGCGATCCGAGCAAAATACTGGTACCACCAGTCTTTGAGCTTGCAGTCGGCCAAGCCCTTAGCTTGCAACAATGCACAGTCACTAATGCAGCAACGATTACACGATGTGCAGTATTGCCATCAGCCTGCACTCGTTTGTCCCAATCGTCTTAATAAAGGCCAAGCTGTGGAGAGAGAGAGAGAGAGAGAGAGAGAGAGAGAGAGAGAGAGAGAGAGAGAGAGAGAGAGAGAGAGAGAGGGAGGGAGGGAGAGAGAGTCTATCTGAGGGGGGGGGGCCAAATTGGTGCTTTTTAGGAGCTGGTGCCACCTAGACTTAGTTGGTGTACTCTGTATTACTTGGTCAATAATAATAATAAAGCAATTGTATAGCACTACATTAGAACTTATTTATTTCTAAGGCTTTATATTTGCAAGAGAGGAAGCAAGTCAATTGGTTAGTGATCGTATGCACAGTATCAGCAAGCATAAGCATGCGAAGGAAACTCACTTGGACAGAATCAAGGTTGTGAGAAACATGTGTATTTGTAGCTTCTTTTTTAAATTTCGTCCTGTCATGGTAGTGGCATCGGTCGGGAGTGAGCTCTAGGCTTAGGGACATACGAACTGATGGCACGGTCTTCAAACCATATGAGGTCAATTGGAGGCTCACCTAAGCCCATTGATTCACAAGAGCAGGTGGTACGATTTGAAGCCTTATAAGGAAGTATTCCCCATAGTTTGGCCGGAACGTGAGAATGAAGGGACCTAAGCGCATGCAACAGAAACTTGAAATCAATGTGTCCGCTTGATGCAAGCCCAGCTACAGAGTTGTCTACTATGTGAAATCGTCTTATTGCATTGGAGGAAGACCTTCTGGTAGTGAGTCATAGAAGTCTAGTCCTAATGCATGGACCAGCTTGACTGTAGTATCCTTATCTAAGCAGGCCCAAAGTGTTTGCAATGGTGCACTCAGTATCAAGAAAATCCTGTCAGTATCGCCAGAGCTGCTGTGGCTAATTCTCCTTTGGGTAATACGAGTTTCTATGATGCCAGGTATACTGAAGTTGCACTCAGCGTGAGGAAATATTTATTTACTGGATACAAACCAACACATATGTGGTTAGTATGTATGGGCTTAGTCCGACGTGACCCACCGTGATCCTTTATGACCTTCCTTATTAGCTTCGGCACAGAGGCCACAAGCTTCCGCATTTCTACCCTGCTCTAGCGTTTGACAGAGACTGAATGGTTCCTATAAAGTCCGCTGTTGATGTAGGCCGAACAATGCTTCGACCACTTGGCCATGTTGTCCCCTAAATGCTCTACGTGGTTCTGATCCGACGACTTGAGTGCTCTAATAAGCTGGCAGTGTGCTTTAAGGTCGTTATCTTGCTGCAAAATATACCGATTTCTAAGCAGAGTGTTCATGCTTTATAATCCAACTTCTTTAACCACCTGAAGGTACAATCGTTTGTCCATAAGACTTTTGATCTGTTTCAGGCCTTCGACGCCTTTCTAGGCAAAGCAGTCTTAAACCATTACCGATTTGCAGCCGAATTTCATTGCAAGTTGAAGGCAATCATCCCGGCACACGTCACCTTTCCTTCGGCTAACCCTTATGCATCTCTTTACTTTACCAAATGCCTTACCTAGCTTTTGCTTGACCATACAACTCTTTTCCAGCCATCTTCTGTCCCCCTGGGCCTGGTGTAGGCCCATGGTAACCGGCTCACCAAATGTATCTGCTCCGTTTTTGGCTGGTGAGCAGAGGCTTGAGTTTTGCAACCCTCCAAAAGATGCGACCCTCCTACTGACCATATCTTTACTTATATGCGATATGCGCCTCAGTCTTAGCCCATTAGAGTAATTAGCGTTTTTTAATAAGCCTGCGACTAGGACAACTGTAGCCACCCAAAAGGATGAATGGATAACTCCCTGCTGGTCGGACTTCCCATATGCTATGTCGCTTTGGTTTGCTCACTGGCAAGCCCAAACACTGAGCATTTTGCTGCTAGGCAGTCTTGACTGTTGAACTGATGTGGCCTGTTGGTACAGGGTATCCAGCCTGCTGCAAACTCGGCCTCGCATGCCGTGGACAGAATGAGGAATGATTGGCACTGTCGATAGTTCGTGATATAATTGGAATCAGTGCATAAACAGTGTCAATGTTTATCTATTTGAGCTAAATAGGTTACTGTATTTTTTGGGTGCTCGAGCATGACTACTATATATTCGTTGTAATACATAAATTGCCACTGCTTACAATGCTTAGAAAGATTTCCATTTCTGGTGCTGCTTTTCAGCATGCCGTGACATTAATTTTATGAACATCAAAGAGCATCAGGGACATGCCTCTAGCATATAGTGAGCTGGAAATTGAGTGATACGGAAGAGAGGCGGTTGGCAATGACAATGCAAGTTTCTTTTGAAATACGACTATGGAATGAGGAAGGAATATAAGTAGGGTAGTAAGAAGCTGTGTGGCAGGCAAAAGACTGTGGTTTGAAAACTTAAGTGATGACGCCCTTGTTTAAATATCTTCGGATGGTTCAAAAGCAACTGCCGTGGGCAAGAATTGCATTGAAATTTGATGTTGTGGATAGAAGAGTGCTGCTTAAAACATGCTTTAGTTCGGGCAGCACAAGATACCAGACTGTTCAGGCACCTCCTCGGTGGTGCTCTATGCATGATTGTTTTCGACATCTGGAGCACCAACCGGGTCTCTCAGGTGGTACACACGTGAGTTTAGTTGCACCATGTGGAACCTATAAAGGATGTAGTGGTGCAGGACCTACTTGTGTAAAGACCAGTGGCAGTGCATTCACGTCTGTTGTCTAGCTTGGCCATGTGATTAGAAAGAATGAGCTGTACTTCAGTATCAATTGCTTGATCATAATAGAGAGCCAGTGGTTTGAATACGGCTCCTGTTACTCTGGCTGGCTGGCTGAAATTAAGCCTCCAATTGTCGATGGCATCTGTGTGCTAACCGAAGGGTTCTTTTTATGGAAGGCTGACCCTCTCTTCCAGTCATGCCTAATGCTGTTCTTAACTGTCATATCATCCCGGTGAACCCATTCCTACATCTCACTGTCTTATCCGTCAGTGATGCTTGGCCGACCGTTTCTCTCGAATGGGAGTTATCCCCTACATCACTAAAGTCAAGTAACTGTACTGTTTGTGGTCACCAACTGCTGTGAATGTAATGGTTGCAGCTCGGCCATTAAGTGCAATTAAACTTGGACTTGCATTCAAACAGCTCACCGGGACTCTGATCGAGCTGCTGTAAATTTCAAGACAAGACTTTAAGCTGTGTTTGAGTCCAGTAGAATGGCAGTCTCAATATAGCTCAATCGCAACAGCACTTGCCCCCGAAAAGCCTTTCCCCATTTGACTGCATAGTAGTGAAGGAAGGAAATCCGACTTTGGAGCAAGGTGAAGTTAAACGTGCTCCTAGGGAGGTATACTCTCATCTGATCAGTGTAGACTACTTACTACCTACACGAGGAGGGTAGTCCTAGGCAGACTGAGCATACGAACTAGATAAAGAAAAAATACGAACTTGATAAACAGAAAAGGTCGGCCGACCTGATTCAGCAGCCCTATTTATGTATCAGCAGAATGTATCAGCATGTATCAGGGTTAGCAGCCACCTCTTTGCTTGCAGGTAGCAGGCAATAAATAAATAAATAATAATAATAAATACTAGCTGATTTAACAGCCTCTTTTTGTATAGCGACAGAAAGGCCTTTACGGCTATCACCACCGCTTGCAGTGGCGATAAAGGATCGCCCACCACAGGATTCGAACCCACGACCTTGGGGCCGAGGTCGTGAAGAGCAGCCACCTTGGCTATTGCAGTACTTGAACCCATGGCATATGTTTTAAGGTGCTTTTGAGAAGGTGAAATTTTCTGCTTGTTGTCTCACGTCAGACGACTGTCAGTCATTCGATAATTTCAAATTTCACCCTTCAGCTGCTGCTGCTGCTGAAGCAGCAGAAGTAGCAGCAGCCCGGGCCAGTGGTTCAGCTAAAAATAATCTCGACTTTTCGAACTCCTTTTCCTAACCAGCTGACCAGCTGTCAGTTCTACAGCCCTCTCTGCAGGCCAACTCCATAAGTAGTCTGGTTTTTTGCTGTCAGGATGAGCAGTACCGTGCTCTTCAGTTTAGAAGAGCCAACCACATGGATAGTTTTCATCCTGTTTCTGGATAGGGGAATGATAAATCGGCAGCTGTGCTGCTGTACGGCGCTGAAGAAAAGGACCGCCCAATGCACATGTTTGCCAGAGAGAGAGAGAGAGAGAGAGAGAGAGAGAGAGAGAGAGAGAGAGAGAGAGAGAGAGAGAGAGAGAGAGAGAGAGAGAGAGAGAGAGAGAGACATTCTGCTTAGACTTCTTGTGTATTGAGTCACTGGGTATCTTTTGCTAGAACATCCGGCACTGCAGATAAGCCCTACTCTGGCGTTCTATCTGCCATTCGTTGATATCGCCAGAGAATGCAGTTGCAGAACTTGCAGGGGCAAGTCAGCTTTTTTGCATGGCAAACATTTCCTTCAGATTTTGGGGGGCATCTTGTAAACTTATTTTAAGCCAAAATAGCTTACATGCAGCAGTGTCTACTCGATAGGACAGTCGTGAAGCCAGCTAGCGCTTAGTTGTTGCGTTTTCTAGTGTCCTAGAATGCGGACCATTGAACCCATGCTCGAAGCCCATGCTGGTAACTTGGTCTATCATCAGATTCATGCACTCAACCGTGACTCAGTTTTCCAACTTGGCTACTGAGACACCAGGACCAGGAATGCAACCCTCAGACCAACTCGACTAATGATGGCACTCGAATGCACAGATGACCTCGGATATAACTCGTTCTTGCTTGAGAGAGGGAGGGAGGGGGTTGGAGACAAGAGGTTGTTGATTGGCTCTCTACATTGGGAAAGTGCTACAAGTCATGCTATTAGCTGCCAACAGAACACTTTTTTGGGCCTTTTTTGGCAGACATCTGTCCACCTTTGTTTGACCTTGGATGTTCCCACACTTACATACAGTGCCATACATAGTAATAATAATAATGATAAGGCTTGTGCATAGCACTCTAAGAGAACCAAAACCTTTTTTCTAAGCACTTTGCATATGCTGGAAATGAAGCATGGAGGCTTTCCCCTTTGTGCCTGGACACACGTAAGTCATGCAGCAGACCGCTCGCTGGTCATCTACCAGAGCAGCCCTAATGGTTGTGGCTTGGCACCAAATTTGTGATCATACTAATTCATTCTTGCATTATACTGGGACTAGGCTCGAGGGCGTAAGGGAAATTAATTTAAAGCAAATGCTTTAAAGCCCCGTGTTGAGCGCTGAGTGCAAAGTAGTCTCACTAGCTCCATCGGTAGAGCACCGAACAGAACACAGAGGTTGCAGAATTCTTCTTTGCTGGAGGCAAAAGTCTTTCGTTGCTCAGTCCTACCGAAGCAGACAGCCTTCGGTTGCTTTGATATTGCGCATCTCGGTCTGCATAGTTGTATTCGGCTGGCTACCTGCTTACTTTAGTGACTTAACGTCTTTTAAAGTACTATGATGGCCTGCTGTATCCTGTCTCGTCCATCCACTGTGAGCCGCCCCCTCCCCGTGGGTAGCCCGTGATATTCTTTGGTTTTCTCCTTTAATAAGTATTTCACGTGTCTGCGGTCGTGTTGTTTACACCCATGTACATGCTTAGAACCATCCAAATGAAGAATCCTATTTTTGGCAACAAAATATGCTATAACCAATACTGCTGCCTCTAGATACAAATGAACCGAAAATAGATGGTGAATAAAAAGCAAATGTACACGAGAAACATAAAGTAGCATGAAGCTCTCTTGTGAGGGCCATTCTTGCATCCTTGCAGTTAGTTGCAGTTAGTCTCAACTCTTGCTTAGATGTTCTTCAATGCTTGTATAGCAGAGTCTGCTATGTCGTGGACTGCTAATTCTGCCTTTTTCCAAAATGCCTTCGTCCATAAGCATCTGTACATCAATTAATAGCATATGCATATTAGTATTGTAGGCTGAAGATTTTCGAGTGCATGCTCTACCACCGAACTTCACGTAGTTCCTCGGTCTCCGAAAATGGAATTGTAGCCCATCATAGAGCCTCGGTTTTGCCAGTCGGAGGTGGCAGCTCGGGCTCACCCAGTCAATTCAGTTAAACTACAGTCGCTTGCCTCTTGGCTCCTAATCTCTGCCATTGCACAGGTAACAAAAAGCTACTGTACGTGGCTCTTGCATCGTTCTTCTGAGACCCCCTCCCAGTGATCAGTATTTGTGAATCAAGAAGCTCCCTGCAAAGATCGGCGGCGAGCTGACATCACAAGAGCTGGCGTCACCGGAGCTGATATCGTCGCTCGGGTTTGATATCTTAAGAGATCCCTGGCTGGCATTCGGTACCAAAGGCAGCAGCTGGGCTTAGTTTAATTGCACCAATCAAGACTCGGAGCACTTCAAAAGGCTGCCTACATAGTTAAATGACTGGGCTGCTGCTCTGTCATGCATACTGCTATGAATCCAGCCAAAGGCCACGTGCTTTTTCAATAGCTGGTCTGGACTAAGCACTGAAAAGCAGCTGCCTGCAGCTGATAATTATGGTATAGCATTTTTGAGATTGTTTGCATTGATGCCGAAAGCTGAAGATGACGTAGTACGAATCGGCTAATGCTAGACTGAATAAGCTAATAGACATAATGTGCTGTAACTCTTAATTTCGAGCATGGTTTAACACAGTGTGTTAAGGTAGTGGATTCGTGATGAGCATCAGTGCCGTGAGTGCATTCTTGCAGCTCTGGTTCAGAGTCAGACACCAGAGCTTACAGCATCGTTGCATCTCAAGGCTGTTCTAATTCAGTGCGGATAACGTGGTTTGTATCCTACACATTAGCATAACCATGATTGCATGATGTTCAGTGAATGCCAAATGATCGCTTGCCACCTATGTAAGTGCTAGTCATGCATTTCTGATCATCGTGGCTTTTTCATTCACTTTACACCTACGGATGGGATGGACCTGTAGTGCCAGCACTTGGACTATGTTTCCCTCTTCGTGCTTACAGAACATACTGAGTTCTGCTGAGCTCTGGTTCCACTGTTTTGCAATGATAATTGGGCAGCTGATGGTTAATTTGCTATGACCAACATTGCCTTCACACAGGTGCATGTACTGATGTTTCTAAGCGTGTGACACCCTGGTTTCACCCAGGGTTAATGTGCTGCCTTTAACGACCGTGGGCTCGAGCCTTTCGGCATAGGTTAAGTGCCTCGATAGAAATTAAGCTGTCTTAGAGTGATATACAAATGAATTAAATATAAGTGACTTCATTTTAACAAGTATTCTCCAATTGAGCTACTATGCTCAGTAGGCTATCATGGACCATGCTCAGGAAAATATTAGAAGGTAATTGAGAATGACATTGATCCACTTGCAATTAGCAACTAGCTGACAATTCGACCTAAGTAGTAGCAAAGGTATTGCAACCATCTTGGTCCTTCCTTGCATCGTTGGCCTTTGAGCGAAAGACAATCTCTTCATGTCTCTAGCAACCTCTGTGGCTGTGAAGTGGTGGGCGATTTAAGATGGCTGCTTTTTCTATGGACGTAGGCAGGCCTGGCATGGGCACTCACTAGAAAAGGTCAAGTATTCAAGTTAGCCGGTAAAGAAAATGGCACAGCAGCAGCAGGAGCAGCATTACAGTGTGCTAGCCGTGAGGGGCAGCTGGTAGGCAGGTGCACCTGCAGATTACCACACCTAAGCAGCCACCAGGTTCTAGCCACTAGTTTGAAGCAATTTACCTGTCCTCTCCCACATGCAGCTAGACAGCTTCATTCAGAGCAGTGTAATGCCATCTCAGTAAGATCTGCTTGCCTCAGTGTTATCTAGCCTTTCACCGAGGTTTGAATGGAAGCGATTTGAATTGCCTGCAACTTCGTGCAACCCGATCCAACCTGCAAACTTATGAGAGTGAGGGTGCCTGAATCGCATGTCCTGTCGGTGTGCACGGCCTCACTTTTCCCTTTGTTCTCTTCCCCCCTCCAGCATTCTCTGACATTCCTTGTTTATGCTGTATTTGCAGTGCAGCCATCTGTAGCTTTTGCTTCTCATCTTGAAGCCAACTTCCCATAAACTGCTTTCCTCTTATTTTGGTTCCGTGGACAGATGCATGTGCGTACACGTGCAAACATGCGTACACTTACTCACACTCACTCACCCATCCTCGTGACTATCCACTTATCACTCTCTCTCTCTCACACACGCACACACACACACACACACACACACTCACACACACACACACCCACCCACCCACCCACAGAGTTTCTCACTCTCTAGCTCTCACTCAGCCTAATGCCACTGTAACAACATGATGCAGTACCTAAAGCACGGCAGCCACGTGATTGCCATATTTTCCTGGTAATTATATTGCTAGCACCATCTTTGACAGCTATCTCTGTCTTTGCTGTGCACCATCTTTGACAGCTATCTCTGTCTTTGCTGTGCCTATTTGACCTGCTGCTATTGAGTTTCTGAAGGGTCGGTCTGTTTTAAAGTTTAGGAAATGGCGTGTAGGGTATCCTATACGTGTCTTATATGGTATGGCTTGGCACCCTTTGGTCATGCTTTCTTTACAGCATCTGTATAGTGTCTAGAAAGAGATTCAGCTCTCTGAGGGTGCTACACAAATGTATCTCTGCTAATTAAATTTAGAAAGTCCGTCGTGTGGCAAGATGGCACACTTTTGGTACGTGGCAGGTTGGCGCAGCTTTGTCTTCCTTGAGCGAACTACTATGACTCAGCGAAGCGAGTCCAGAGGCAGTGAGCTACTGGTTATTATTATTATCATTTTTCGTGTTGCACAATTCTCTTGTTTTCCTGTTTTCGTGTTTTTCTTGTGATCTGGTGATATGGCTAAGGGGGTAACTGACTTTGCCACCCCAGTTCGTACTGCTTATACAAAGTCGCAGCTTCCTTCATCCAAAAATATTAAGGTTCTGCTCTTCGATGCATTTGTGGTCAGCTAGCTGTCAGCTGTTTGCCTGTCATGGTAAGTAATGCGTGGGCCCAAAGAGCAGTTTGACATTAAATATTTGTCTTTATTCTTTAGCGTTATCGAGAGCCCAGAAGACCTTTGCATCGACTCTACACGACTTCAAATTCGAAACCATAGGCAATCAACAAACCGATGCTGAGATGGTTATAGGTATGAATTTTAACAGTTTTTTTAATGCAAGATTGCTTACTACCCATTACATTTTCGCTTAATTAGGATTGACATAATATTTTACCGTGATTTGATCCGTGTGCAAGTTTAGGCATTTTCAAAAGTAGTGTCGATGCCTTTTCTTCATTAGTGCTCTGGTCGTTTATTGATTCGTAGACCCTGCGAATGTTGTAGCATGTCCTCTTGCATGTTCTCTGACTGATAAATGGCCTATTCATGCATTCACCAAGTGTGTACGTGTAAAACAACTAACTAACCTTCATAATGGCCGCCTTCGTGTTTCTTTTTAACCGAAACCGTCATCAGTATCCAGCGTGACATGCAGACTATTTAGGCTGGGATTTTTCTTATTCTTTCATCTCAAAACTTAGCAGTTATGGGCTGCATCTCTTGAACATCCAAGCCAGTGGTGTATCTCCAAATCGTGTCCTCAGTAATTCCGTTGACACTGCCATCTCGGTAAAACTTCATCGAATTTCGAGAGAATGCTTCGTGGAATGGAAATTCAGCTCCAACCCGTACGAAACATTGCTGCTGTATCAAATCTCTTCGTTCCATCCTCAGTCTGAATCAAGATTGCTAGGGGGCTTGCTCTAACCTGCATGCGCTGTCGGTGACTGGAGAGCACATAATCGCCTGCAGGAGTGCAGGAATTGTGATCACCAGCCAGTGAGCCTCACATGTCGTGGGTGTGAGTGACCGCGATCGGTGTGCAGCCAGCCCTCTGCTCAATGGCACTTGTGCCGACCGTCGCCTGAAGCTCTTCTGCAGGTAGCATGCAGTTGGGCGTAGACAATTCTTTATATTTAAGCCAAGGCTTAAAGGCTTCCTAGCCTTGTCAGAGATTAGGAGTAGTTAATCTACCAATCTAAGGACATACCTCTCGTTGCCTGTAGTTGCACAATGTCGGAATTTTCTCTGCAGGAGGTGATGTGACCCGACAGTTTGCTTGCCACTTATTGCCATCTGTGTGCTGCATTAGCCAGTAAGGTCGTCGTTCTGCATGATAATAAAAATTTCAATAATAATAATGCATTTGCATAGCACCCTCATAGAACTTAATCTCTTTCTAGGCACTTTAAATTTGCTGCAAAGGAAGCATGATCGAATGGTTAGTGGTAGCACGCTCAATGCCAACAAGCAGTTAGACGTGACATACATAGGCTCAGCATGCAAAAATGGTTAAATAAATAAATGAATCCTAGCTGATTAAACAGCCTCTTTTTGTATAGCGACAGAAGAGCCGTTACGGCTGTCACCGCCACTTGCAGTGGCGATACAGAATCGCCCACTGCAGGAATCGAACCCACGACCTCAGGATCGAGATCGTGAAAGCAACGGCCTTACCTAGTTTGCCATCACGGCTAGCTCGCTGCAGCCATGACGTGACCAACCTCTCGCGCTCGAGTAGCAGCAGCGGCTTGGCCCGCACTTGGAGCTCGCGAAGTACCTCGTGCAGCAGGCTCTGCCTGGACAGCAGCAGCTCATCCCACTCGCCTCGGCCACATTCTGCCGCCTCAGCTCGGCCGCCTCCACTTCCAGCTCCTCCCGGGCTAGCTTGCCGTCACTCTGACGATTGACGAGCATCGCCTTAAGCGACTCGATCAGCTATGCCTGCAAGCTCCTGACGGGCAATCCAAGGGAATAGTTTTGGGGAGGAAAGTGCTCGAGCTTCCGGCGACAGCTGCCCAGGCAGTGCATGCTTTCGGAAACCGTGTGGCAGCGCATGCTGCCCTCAATTGAGCATGCTCCAGCATTGCCTTTTACCCTTTGCTTCTGCTTGCAATTTGCCACGTCTCTTACTTGGTCTCTTACTTCTGATTAGCTGTGGACGAGCTGTGTTTGTGATTTGCCCTCGCAGTTTTGATGTCACTCTTATGTGGATCAACCTTTTTGAACTCGAGGGGAATAATAAGATCAAGCGATAGCATCTGTTTTTTCACATTCGTGCTAGAGTGGTGCCCGGCGTCTTATTAGCTCTCTCTTTTGGCAAGGTCATCATACATATCGCCAATTAATGGCAAATATGTTTAGATAACGTTTCTTGTTGTTACACTGATGTACTTGGCCGTCACAATGTGCCCAGATTTTGCTGCAGTGTTATGATATTGATGGATTTTTTAGCTCAATCTTTTAAGACATTTGCGGATATTATCTCGGAAGTGGAGTCTGCGAGGGATAAAATGGTATGTACAGTTTTCATGAACCCTTGTCATCTGGGATAGCACAAATGTGCCAGTGCTTAAATTATGCCCATTCGTTGCTTGCGTTCCTGGTGCTTTGACGTCAGCAGGATGCACGTTTTTGGTTTATACCATCTAATTGCTATTTAATAGCTCGAAAAGGTCAACGACACTTTTATTGGCAAAATGGAGACGTTCAGGAAGGAGCAGATTGGTGCTGCTAAGGTATGCTCACAGATGCCGACATACCATGATTGGAAAAATGCTGGGTCGGTGCCACTACGCATTCTATGTCTGTGCAGCTAACGTTCTGAAGCATGATTTCTACCTCTTTCTGAAATACCATAGTCACTAGCCCTGAAGTGAGTGTGGCATATTTTTTTGGAGACATGATTATTATATTGCTCGATCACTGCTGTGGATGATTTTGGTGCCTCTGTTTTTGGTACCCATTCTCTAAATTTGCATTGCTGGTCAAAAAGGTCTTCTTAGTGCCATGTTCATAATAGTTGCTCCTCGCCTTGCCCGACCTGGCTGGCGGTGGTATGTGTTTCTATGCGCTGAGCCGAGTGCGACCTGCCGACAGAGGCTTAAGAACCTTAGGTCGGCCAGTCTGCACATTCTGTACCATGATGGTTCGCCTTACCTTAACATTCGGACTGATAATTTTGCAACTTCCGATGCTGCCACTTTCTCAGATTAGTCATGGGTATCTGGGAATACCTCTTGTCTTTGCATTGAGCTCCCTGTACTCTGATGCCTCGGCTTGGTGTCGTACCTTTACCATAGTCACGTGGATGAGTCACAGCCAGGTATTTCCAAAAGTACGTACAGCCATCAAATTACTGATGCTGCTAAAATCTCAAAATACAGACATCTGTTACTCTATTCTAAATGTTCCCTTATTCATGCTCATCACATCCTGCACTTGTTTGATTTTGTTCCTGCTTAAAAAGTGGTCTCCTTCAAGTAAGTTGCAATGTTTTGTGACCAGTTGCTGTCGTTGCTACTTCTTGAGTATTGAAGCTATAACATTATGTGGGTATTCTGGTTTGCCTCCATCTTTAGTACGATTTATTTTCATCCACCTAGTGGGGATCGAGCTACTCTGCAACTGCTAGTGGGGATCGAGCATACTCTGCCTTCCAAAAGTGTCTATGCACCCACTACCAGCACACTGTTTTACTCAAATACACAAGATTTAGATTAGACCTAACTATGTGGCAGTTTTTATTGTGCAGAAAAGCTAAGAAATATATAATTACATGCAATGTATTGAGTACAATCAATAATTGTCGAGGCACCATAATTTTTGATAACTTCACCCAATCTAATTATCGTCTCGGCATTGACTTCACCAGCTTTCGGCACGTTTCTGGGCGAATTGATGCCCTGCAATCCTTCAAAACATCATAAAAATCATTGGATTTCAAGCACCGGAGTACTCTAAACCTTAGAACTCATTCGACTTTGTCTCTTTTTCTTTTGGGTTCAAGTCCGGGCTTTAGCTTGACCACTACACGACCTCGATTGGCTCGAAGCCGTAGTCTGCGGGTTCGTGAAAAACTGTTCAACCGCCGCAGCAGTGTGCTTTAGGTCGTTGTCATGCTACCAACAGAAATCAAGCCCACGAAGAGCATAAGCAGATGGCAAGCCAACAATATGCACAATATCGACGTAGACATTTTGGATACTGATTCCTTGAATCTTGTGCAAGCGTCTAACACAGAAAGTTGAGAAGCAATCCCATACATAACCCTTCCACCACCGAATTTCATGGTCTTTTTCAGACAAAAGTCCACGTACGCTTCACCCTATTGCCGGAAAACGTACTTTTTCCTTTTATCTCAGCCAAAGAGATTGAATTTAGACTCACCAGTCCAAAGCACTCGGCTCCACTGGGCAGCTGTCCAATGCTGGGATCAGTAAGCAAAATCCGCCCTTGCTTTTTTGTGGTGCACAATCAACAGTGTCTTGGACTTGGCCATCCATGCGTTCAGTCCTTATTCGGTAAGCCGTCTACTCACGGTGTTTAGCTCGCGACCGGTCAGGTAGCTTCTTAGAGACTCAGGCAGTACATTTTAGCAGTGGCAAACCTGCCCTTCAAAGCCATGCTTTTAAGGAGTCGAGGGCGACCTGAGCAGGGCAGCGACTATCATAAGTCATATCGACCTGTGCTATCATAGTCCACAGGTTTCCTAATAATGTTCCTAACAGAGCCTTCTGAGATCTTAATCCTTCTCACCGTTTCTCGATTGTTTAATGGCCATCTCCTTGTAGCCACTTCAAAACCCCTATTGTACCCTCAGAAAGCTGTGCAACTGGCGTCATGTTCTGATCGCGTAGTGACCGTCAATAGGTGAGCCGTGATGGCACACTGGGTAAGGCGGTTACTTTCATGACCTCGGTCCCGAGGTCGTGGGTTCGATTCCTGTGGTGAGCGATCCTTTATCGCCACTGCAAGCGGCGTGATAGCCATAAAGGCTCTTCTGTCGCTATACAAATTGAGGCTGTTTAAGCAGCTAGGATTTATTTATTTATTTAATATGGCAAGGGCTGACTCTATCAGGTCAACGAGTCATCCGGGTACCTAAGCCTATCGTTGGCCAAGGCATCTTTGGTGACGAATGGGCCAAAAATAGGTTCTGCTTAATGGCTTCCAAGAGATGGTGGTGGTCACGTGACCAAATTTGCCACTGTGTTTGCACGGGAACCGGCGACTCAGTTACCGGCAAATACAATTACTCATTAAGCGTACCGTAGCAAGCTGCAACTAATGCCAAAATTATATCGATAGATTGTTACGATTTAATAATTAGGGTAGAATAATGACTTGCTCGAATACAGGCATTAGCAACACAACTTAGGTAAATGAACCAGGTGTGTATAAACTTTTGGAGGGCAGTGTAGCCTCTGTGAGTAATCGGCCATCTGGCTTATGTTCCTGTATGTGCTAACTTCAGGCTAAGCCAGAGCCATGCCAATTGCTTTATTTCTTTTGCTGTGACATTCACTTTTCGATTCTTGCTGCTTACCATTTTTGTCATCCCGTGTTGTAATTCAATGTGATCCAATAGTAGTGCAATAATGATATCGACTTTTTCTGGAAAAATTGTATTTTTAATTCTAAGATTCACACTTTGACTCGTTTTTAGGCTTTGCATTTGCATAACTTGGTATCGTTTGTCATTTCTGTATTGACCTTCGGCTGGCTGACAGTTTATATTTATTGAGTGCCGTAGCCCCCCTTATCAAGTGTAGCCCTGCTGTCTTTCTGATGGGGCACTTGTAAGAACATCATTAAACAAAGATTCGAAAATTATGAAATCCGGTTGTTTCTGCACAGAAAAATGTCTGTTTTGTGGTACTGTTTTCATGGCTATGCTATAGCAAACATGGGTGCAAGTGCCAGCATGGGCATCAAGACACATTAATTGGTTAGCACTATTTGTGCTTTTACCAACACTAACAGCTTGTGGAGCTGCTTAGCTATGAGTTGACTGATTCAAGCAGGTGTAGCCAAACATCGTTGTATTGTACCCGTTTCTTTATCTTTTGGCCAAGTCTAGCCTCTTTCTTATCGGCTTTAGTGTTATCAAAAGCTTTTTTCTTGATACCTTGAAAAAGTGCACTGGATACCCGCTTTCAATTTGTGACATGGCTTCGTGCATCTCTTGTAATGCCCTTGGTGGTTGCATTATCTAGCCATTAGGAATGTTGCTTATTTCATGTGGAGCCTTTGGCGCCACCTAGGTACCACAGAGTGTTCACAGAGGTCAACTAGTTGTGCCGTCTTGGATAGTACTCGGGGAAATGTGTAAGTTGAATCATTGTCAAGCTAATGGCGTACGGCTTGCTGATAACAGCATAATATGTAGTGAGGTCCCGGGCTACGAACGCCTCTTGTATTACAAAATCCCGGTTACGAACACGTACGTTAGCAAACAAATGACTCGGGTTACGAACCGGTTCCTAGCTGTGAACCGAACCGAGTGGGCATGTAAGATCACGAGTATTCGAGTATAACAAGGCCCTTGAGTGGATCAGCTGATGCAGGATTCCAAAAAAGCATAACAAGGCAACAAAACTCATACTGATTATCGTGCCTCGAAAGTGTTGGCAAGGTGCCACTATACAGCTAGAAGTGTAATGAGGGTAGGATAAAATCTCCAATAAGGGAGGAAAATGTAGACTGGCAATTCCTTCCGACCGAGCGAAACAGCATTCGTCTGCAAGCTTTCGCTTGCACCGAAGACTCGTCCGACTACTGAAAAAACCGAGAAAATGGAACCAGAAAAACCCATGAATAAACTGTAAAAAATGACCTAAAAGTTGTCAAAAATCTTCCCTTTATCTAATCCTTCTCTGCATCCTCTTCTTAATCTCCAGCATTTTAAACACTTTAAATCTCTGACCACTCAACTCGCAATTGTCGTACACTGGTGGTTTTTTCCAACCAACTCTTACGGTGGGTTCTCAGTGATCAGATTTGGTTGCCTTGTGTTGTAAATCGCTGCATGCACAATGAATGACTGGTGTGCTCGTAGCTTTGAGTTTTGATAGCTTTTCTAGTAGTTGCTGTGGTGGTTATATGTTTTGATAGCTGCCTGTGTGGCTATTGTGATTAAAATTGTAGGAAGGGCACAAGAAGTTCGAAAAAATGACAAAACAGTATTGTCAGTCTTTAGAGAAGCACCTTTCTCTGAAAGTGGCAAAGTCTGACAGTAGTCAGTTGTCAGAGGTAAGATTGTATTGAATAACATGGTCTGGCAATGCCTTATCTGACCTTGTAGCAGCCTATCATACATTCGACTCATGCTGTTTCTGTGTTATGGCTCCCGTTTTCAACGGTAGCACACCTCGCGGAATAAAACCAAAGTTAGGCGTTCTGAATGAGCAACTTCTCGGGTAATATTGAAAGAATTAAGTGACAATACATTAATACAATCTGATTGGTATCTAATCTTCAGGTTGCACATACTCTATACATTTGTTTGTCGTTGCTTGATGGAATATAATAATTGAATGCTGGAATTTTCTGGTAAGAATAGCCGTTTGGTTAAGATAGATTAAGATTAAGATTCAATGGCCACACCGCTATCGGACTTAAAGTGCATCGTGGCTCCTGATCCTGGAAGCTGTGATCCTTTTGCTGGAATCTGTTATTCCATACCTCAAGTAAGCTATTGGAGCACAGTTTGGAATTTTTAACTCAGGATACACTGTGTCTGGATTAATGCTATGCCTTGTTGGGTGTAAGCATTGCATTTTAAAACCATAGCCATTTCTCACTTATATTGGATTGAGACAAATAGAAGTTGCACTTATGAGTTGATCTAGCCTCTATGCTATATGTGTGAAGCACTACTAAATGAAAGCATCGTGCACTCAAAGTAAGTCATCGGTGATATATTCAATGGTGGTTTGTTAAATCCATGTATACGCCCAGTCGATTTACCTTATAGTTTAAAATCTTTGAGTGTTGAATGTACTGCAGGCTAACAATATACCCCTAGAGCATAGGGTTCGAATGAGTTACAATATTGGTAATAAGTTTTGCATGCCACCACCTTGGATTGCTTACGAGAGTTTGAAAGGGGTACACACCGAGCCTGCCTTTGCAGTTTCTGAAGCAAAATCCTGCTACCGACATCGTCATCATTTGTAAGGGCATTTAAATGTGTAGCACTATCTGAATGCTGCGATATCAGAGCAAAGTAATGCAAAGTATCCCTTCTGTACGATGGAACTCACACTTTTATCTCTCTGTGCCTTCCAGAACCTCAAAACTCTCAACCCCATTACAGCTTGTATTGCCGACATTTGCAGCTCGGTGGCAGCAAACTTTCCTAAAGTAAACGACGATAAAACTAACGTATTAGTTACCGGCAAGCCTTGCATCACCGAGAAACTGGAAATCCTAACCCTCAAAATTGGCTTAGTCAGCATATTTCTTGTAGCCTCTTCTCAAATCCTGTGCATACAATCAGGATGTCATGTTGCAAAATGGCTGTTTCTTAGACAGCCACACTGGCTCCACAGTCAAGACTGGGGACTTTCAGCTACATTTAATCGAGATAAATTAGGCTAGGTTTGATAACGGATGCCACTGCCAAATTGGTCCATGCATTTGATGCAGACGTCCAGACTGCTCGTCTGGATCTCACTCCTTGCAGGTCCCTCTGAACAGCTCGTACAAAGTTCTGCAGCCAGGGCTTGCCAGTCACGAATGTTGGAGCTGCTACGTTACACCGCTGCCACATTATGCCGCCTATTATTGACTCACACCAGCTTCCAGTCAAGCAAAGTATCAACGATTTCAAGGTTCTGCCACTCATTTTAAAGATCTCTTCATTTCATTGCCTCCTTACCTATCTGAAATACTTACTCCCTATTGCTCCCATCGTACCCTCCTCTTCTTCTCTGACTCTGCATTGTTAAGCTGTGCTTCTTACCAATCTCAGATCGAGTGGAAGCCTTCATTCAGTTCCTATGCTCCTAAAGTCTGCACATCATTTAAAAGGCAGCCCCAAAATCACCTGCTTTCACAGCATTTGCTACATCCTGCTGGAATTTGCCTGTATGTGCTTACACGAGTTGAAATCGTGCATGTTATTATCATTAATCAGTTGAGATGCTTCTTTTCCGGTCTATTTAAAGTGCGTGAAAGAGATTTAGTTTCTTCAAACTGTATACAAATGTTTTAATATCATTACTTTGCTTACTGGATGGGAGATCCTCATTAAGGGGTTTCAAGTAAGCAATTTTTTCCCCAGACGTGGTTAGAAACAATGCAATTAATTGATAAAGCAGGAAGATGAAAAATGACCCATCAGTGCTCTTTGGTACAAAAGGAATTAGAGAATTCTTTAGCCTAGGGGTCAGGTGTTCATCATTAATGCAGAATGTCATGGGTTCAGTCCTGCAGCAGGTAATTCTTTATTGTCCTTGGGCTGGCAGAAGTGATGGCATTACAGCTCTTTTGCTGCTATGAGGCTGTTCCATCGGCTAACCTTTACTTTTTCCTTGTACTTTACTGGCATGGCAGTTTGCTTAGTGTTATTATCTTGCTGCCAAGTATAACGACCCCAAGCAGAGCATGAAAGCTTTGAGCTTTGAAATCCAGCTAGCTCCACCAACAACAGCTTGAGTTAAGAACTTTTTGGACGAATCATGTGTGTTTCTGATGCAGTGGCCAATCCAGTCGCCTGATTCAAACTGATTAGAACGTTTATGGGACCATTTTGACGCACAAGGCCCTGGTGTTCGGCTTGCATAAGTAGCCGACCTTTTTAATAAAATCCTGGTGCAACAGAAAAGACAGCACAGGAGCAGGTAGAAAGCAGGAAGAGACAGCCCCTCTATTCATGTCTAGTTATATTAGGTCATGAAGAATAATAGTAGGGCAACGTCATGCTAAGCACATACATGCCAGCAGATTTGTATGTTTTTTGGGCTGTCTATAATCACATGCTACGTGAACTTGAGTATGCCTGGCATAATAGAATAGTTTCTTATTACCCGAACAGGTTAGCAGCCACAGCAGCTGTGGCCATGTTATAGGGGTGTTTTTGTCGACTGAGCGTATGCCACCAGCTCCTACTATAACCAAGTTTTGCTCATCTGACTGCATGTGAATCGCTTTCTCTCTGCAGCATGTCTCTCTTTTGGTATTAAAAATCATCTGTGAATTAGAAAGCCTTAATAACCTTGACATTAAAGCTGTTAACAAGAATAACTTCTTCTCTTGTTCGGCTCAATCCTCCTTCCAACTTGCCTTCATTGGTGGAATGTTACAACGCGATTTTGCCCATGTTTTGCATTTGTGATTACGCACATTGTACGGAATAAAGTTAAGGTTAAATTAAAAGTTGAAGTTGAAGTCAAAAGTCAAGGTTGGTAGATTCAGCTGTCTCATTTCTATAGCAGTAGAACCTACAAAGTGGCTCTCATCTCCCACCCTGCTTGTTGTGGGCAATGAACCATAGCTTGCTAGAGGAGTCGAACCAACGACCTTGATCGTGAAGTTCGAGCATCCGAACCCTAGCCTGAGTTCTATGATTTAGTGATGCCGTTACTCTAGGCAAGGCTTGTGTGCAGAAGCTTGAAAAACATACAATAGATCTTGACCGACTATGCATCGACTGGCATAGGGCTGTTTTTGGTAAAGCTAATCAATCCTAGCTAATGCCATGTCTAGCTTGTATAAAAACACGGTGGAATCACAAATGCACAATCCAACGATGCCGATTTCGACCATCTCTACAACTATCTATGTAACTGCTCTTAAGTCAGCGCCATACGTGGCAATCTTTGCCGTGATCAAATTGATGATTTAAGTCGTGTCTTTGTCACTTAACTCCCTTGCATCCTCCATCGACCACTTTGACAGCTGGATGACCAATAACTTCTTGAAGCTTTACGACGATAAGAACAACCTAATAATTATGAGCAAACCTAGTGTCACCATCAAGGTGGAAAACCTGCTCCCTGAATGTCTGCCTGAATGTGCTGCTCCAAAAAAAACTTGAATGTTCATATCTTCCACTGTCTAGCCGACCTACTCTTAGCTAATGAGTATTGCTAAAAATCAGTTGCCTGGTTAGATTAGATTACGACAGCCAAACTGATTCATGCAACTGTGACATCGCATCTAGATTTTTGCAATTCCTTTCGTTCAGGATTTCTAGCCTGTGTGATTAATCCTAAGCAACTGGTGCATAACTTAGCACCACGTCTGGTCTGTTGTCAACGGAATTGCTGCCACGTCATTCCACTCATATGGAAGCACCACTGGCTCTCCTATCAGTTCGACATTGAAATCCTCTAACTGGCCTACAGCTCTCTTTATTCCCTTTCACCAGCCTACCTATCTGACCTCCTTGCTTGTCAAGCAATCTTGTTATCCAGAGTGACCTTTGACTAAACTATCACATCAGCTCCCCAGCAAGTCTGCCTACTTTCAGCTAGATATTATTGCATAATCTGGGCCTGCTTAGACAGAGACACCACATCCAGGCTGGTCCATGCAGTTGTGGCATCTCATCGTGACTTCAGTAACCCCCTACTCGAAAGTCTTCCGGTCTGTGCATTAAGGGGCTTACACTTGGTGCAAAACTCAGCAATTAGGGTTGACTGTTGTGAAAGTCGAAGCTGCCACATTAAACCACTTCTTACCGACCTGCACTGCGTCTTACAGTGCTGCCCGTGCTCCCTGTCAAGCAGCATATTGACTTAAAGGTTCTGTTCTCTTCTCAAATTTAGATCCCATCGTTCTATTGCTTTGGCCTAACTAGCTGCAATATTTCCTAATCGAGATTTTCTTGTTAAATTTTATTTTCAGTCTCTCTTCCTCGACCGAATCTCAAATCTTTTGGAGACCCCTGAGCCCAGAACTTACCCCCAACTGACCTAAAGACTTTGCCCGACTCGTTGACATTTAAAAAGAATCTAAAATACACCTGTTTGTAATAGCATTTTGTGGGTCCTTGTGATTTGTCCTTTATGTGCGTATGCAAGCTGACACTGTTTATGCTTCCACTAGCCAATTGACACGCTTTCTTTTCAGCATTTTTTAAGTGCCTAGAGAGAGATTAGTTCTCTCTCAGGGCTCTATATTTATTATTATTATTATTTTGCTGAATGGAGGTATGCACGTGGTTTACAAATTAATGTCTTGGTAGACTGTATCACAGATCCTTTTGGGAAGTGTAGTAGCAGCTCTGCAGAGTACTGTGTGCCAACGGTGTCTGTGGATTGAGCTCATGGTCTCATATTGAGTGACAGGCATTTGAGTATCTTTGTCAGTCCTTGTTATTGAAGGCACTGTTTTATCGGATGTCCACATAAAGTGCTGCCTTGGGTGACCGAAATGTGGGTAGTAAACTTATGCTCGTGCATAAATAATAACAGCAATAATAATGATAATTATTTTTGTTATTACTATGACAAGATAAGGATACTGTTATAACGATAATAGTACATTTGTATAGCACCCCCAGAAAACTTATTGCTCTTTCTATGTTATTTACACCGTGCTGTAAAGGGAGCATGATCACAAAGGTTAGTGGTAACATGCACAATGTCAACAAGTATGATAGGGTTAGACTTAATATGCAGTGTCAACGTGTAAATATGGTTAGTGTTAACACGAAGTGTCAGCACGAATGACCATATAAAGAACAAATCACAAAGACCCATCAAATGCTGTTAGAAACAGGTTGTTTTTTAGGTTTTTTAAATGCCGTCAAGTCAGTCGGAAGTGATTTCCAAGCTTTGAGACCATACAAACTAAAGGCATTGTCTCCAAACGATTTGAGGTTGATTCGAGGCATAGCTAAACGATTTGATTCAGAAAAACATGTGGCACGATTCCTAGCCTACGGGGGGAAGTAGTTTTGATAAGTAGGCTGGATACACAGAATGAAGGGACCAAAAAGTAAGTGACAAGACCTTGAAGTCGATAAGCTGCTTGATTGGGAGCCAGTGTAGGTCGGTGGGAAGTGGTGTGGTGTGGCAACTGCAACGCCCACGACTGGCAAGCCTAGCTTCAGACGGAGATACATTACATTACATTACTTCCGAGTTTTGTATCAAATATAAGCGCCTGATTGCACAGGCCGGTAGACCGGCGAGTAGTGAGTTGCAGAAATCAAGACGGATGTCACAAATGTATGGACCAGTTTCGATGTAGGATCCCTATCTAAGCAAGCCCAAATTTTAGCAATGCTATGCAGCTGAAAGAAGGCAGACTTAAATGTGGAGCAAATGTGGTCGTCTAACGAAAGTTCACTTTGGAACAGGACACCTGGATTTCTTGCAGATTCAACAGTTGATGTGCTGAAGGAGCCGATTTTGAGCATTTGAGCTTTCCATTTTCTGAGTTACACTTGGTTTGCCAAGTTAGTTTTTGTAATTCAATTTGAGAACGTTTGCTGCTATCTATGTCCGGATGTCAGCAATACATGCAACAATATAGTTGAAAGAATTTGACTGCCAGAAGGCTGGAAGGAATCAAAGCATAGGCATCACGTTATTCATGTTGTTTATCAATCATGATACCACTCACCACTCGATCGTGTTTCCTTTGCAGCAAATGTGAAGCGCCTTGAGGGAGATTGGGTTCTCTGAGAGCGCTTTATCAAGTGTATTGTTATTATTATTACTGTAGCTGTGTCATCTGCATAGAAGTGAAAGCCTAGATTGTGCTTCACAATCACATCGGCTAGAGGGAGGGTATACATTTTGAAAAGTAGTCGACCAAGCACAGAGCCCTGGGGTGCACCCAACTGTATAGGCTCCTTCTCCATTCATATCAATACTCGGGAATACTCGCCCATGATGGCACATATGATTGGTCATTTGCTCATGGCTTCTGTCGGTCTAATCCAAGGAAGTAGATCAGTGCTCAGCTTTATCGGTTTTCTATCTGTCTTGGACCGCCTCCATAGGCTTAGTGACTGATGCACCGACGATGGAAACGTGACTGGTGCAGAGCCTAGATGAAACCAATCACGTGAGCTGGCTGCTTTAGTGCTATATGAATGAGCTTGTCGAATGTGCTGACCTTTACTGCTGTTATATCTATAACCATTCTTCTTATGTATGCTTCGCAGTATATACTAGTAGGACCTTATTCTAGGCGGATGCCAGTTTGGAAACAGAGAAGAAAAATTTTCAGAGAGAAGCAATGAACTATGTGATGTTGCTGCAGGAAGTGCAAGAAAAGAAGAAATATGAGTTTGTCGAAGTTGTAAGTATGGGCAGGAGTGAGCACTTTTATTATAGAAACATCGTAGCAGAATCTTGCCATGCTTTTTCTGTATCTAACGGCTCGTGATTCTCTGTGTCTAATAGATATGAAGTCTCTCATAATTATAAGTAAGGTAATTCGTGCATGACCAAGCCGGCGTGCATGCATGCATGGCATACCAATGTTTTGCATTCGTTTATAGCAATTTCCTGCAGTAACTCGATTCCTTCGATTGAATGCTCGGCCTGTTGATGATCATATTATTATTTGCTGTACTCTTTGTTTAGCTCAAAGGTTGGCTCTTCAAAGCTCAGCAATTCTTAGAGTGCTTCATTTTAACGCTGTTCTTTTTATGTCGGCATGGCATTCATTGGTTGGCGACTTTATTCTCTGCGCTGGCTGTTTAAGGGTATTATGTGAATGTGTCTGTTGCGTAGCTGTATAGTGCCTTCATAATAGACCAGCACGTTTAGTATAATGGGGCTAGTGTGTGTGTGTAGATTTAACCACAAAGGATCCCTATAGGTCATAATCGTGAGCAGAGTTTTTCTTTCATCTGCTTGTTCTTCTGGCTTTTAACTTTTTTTAAATATCGTGTGCAAGATCTTTTATCCTTGTACTGTAAGACAGGCTAAAGTTGTTAGGACTTATACTCGAGCGAACATCTAGGCAGGTTGCTTTGCACGTGTCACGAAACTGCCAAGTTTCAGCGCCCATGTAAGTATTCATGATTGGGGGAAAACGATAAATAATGTTGGCCTACACTGTTTTGAATAACGATTCGAACGACTTGTTTTCAGATGCTCAAGAAATTAGCACAAGCGTGAGTTGCACGAGACCTTGTCTGTTGCTGATTCAGTGGCTCAGCCAGCCGCCTGGTTTGAACCCCATAGAGCAATCATGGAACCATATCAACAGGCAGCTAAGGTGGGGTGTTGGTGCCTATGCTATTAGTCGACCGTTTCAGTAAAACTCGAGCTCTGGAGAATGTGCTGCAGCACGGACCAGAGAAGCCTGTGGCTTCTACTCCTGGCCAGATGAAGGGTCATAAAGAATCGTGGTGGAACACTGTCACACTAAATGCATACATGGCAACAGCATATGTGTTTGTATTTGTGCTGTCAGTAATGCAGTGCATAACTTCATTATGGCTGGCAACATACAGCCCCCATTTATTTATCGATGGAATTTACAGCCACAGCAGCTGCTATATTGTGAGGCTTTTAGACTCTGATTTTAGATGGGGCATGCTGATTTACAGCTTCAAAATGCTTCAATCTACTTGGCTTTTGCACGTGAGACTGCGCAAGGTGCACGAGAGAGATGGATGGGTGGTGCAGGGAGGTAACACTGTCAGTGTTTCAGACTTGTTGATGTCTTATGCTAGCCTGCAGACAAAATTTAGTCTGCAGGAATCGTAGAGTAGTGGGATTGTGGATTTACTGATTTAAAAAATGTGTCTTCCTTTTTACTGTTACACCAATGGACGCAAGCAAGAGGTGTGTAAAGGCGCATGACTGCAATCCAGAGCGTGCGCTCGCTTGTATGCATATGCTACCGGATGTTTCACGCACACGTGCACCGAGGGGCGTGCAGACTTATGCCTGCTGGGTCACTAGTAAGAATCATAGGGCCAAGGTGAAGTGCTTGCAAGGAACGATCAACAAGCATTGGAAATGATAAAATCTTGGCCACTCATTCTGCACTCGAGTCCCAGAGCCGAGGCAACAGCAATGCGAAGATGGGTCAGTAGCCACCGATGTTGAAGATCTGGATCACTGGACTCCTGGGAAGCCACACCCCCAAGTCTTGCCGTTCAGCAGTGCGAGTTTCAACGAGTTGTCTCAGTCGTCAATAGAGTGCCGATGAGCAGCCTTCCAGCCGGTCGCCTGCGAAATCGAAGGGCAGTCGTGTAACTGTTTTTGGCCCGAGTCTGTCTGACTCGGCTGAATCCAAGGAAGGGTAAGCTACATCAGTGTTTACTTAAGTACAGCAAGTCTATGGTCAGACTTATATAGAGTTGGAAAGCATCAGTAAGTCAGTGCCAGCTGATCATACAATCGGCTGTAGTCATTAGCAGTTGTGATTCAATTTACAGCCCATTACCTCAAAGGGTCTGTCTGCACACTCATGGGTTGCCCTCTTGCCTGAGGCTGCACTGCAGTTTCTGGTCTTTGTATCTGCCTCTGATTGGCTAGCCTGCTGTCCCATCGACATGCAGGCCTGCCCATTTGCTCCACTCACGATGGCAGAGCCAGTAGGCTGAGCCAGCCCTCGAAGGCACCACTACCACTGGTTGACTGAGCCGAAGCTGCTGTGACCTTTAGTGTAGTGGATCCCTGCACGGCTCTGTCTGGCTCCCTTTAACCATGCAGTTCTACAGTGGCACCACTTCGGTGGCACTTAATGATCCCCTCGCGGCAAGTGGGAGACTGCCATTGCTGCAGCAACCAATGGAGCAGCAGCCGAGGCTGTGTGCCTCTGCAGTGCCACAGCTGATTTAGCAGCCTAATTTGTATAGCTGCCGAAGAGCCCGTAACAGCTATCGCCTCTGTTTGCAGTAGGTGTTAAAGGATCGCCCTCTGTGGAACTCTACTCAACCCACGACCTGGGTCATGGAGAGCCAGCACCTTATCCTTGGGCTAAGGCATCTACCGTTGTGGCGTGCTGTAGAGCTTGTCTGCTTTGCAGCATTACGTGCGCTAGCTGTCTCGCTAGCAGTCCAGACATGCCGTGCATAGTGCTGCAGCAGCAGCAGCGTCTCTGCTTGCCCTTGAGTCTTAGCCAAGGGCTAAGGTGCTCACTCTTTACCACTCAGGTCGTGGGTTCGAGTCCTACGGTGGGCGATCCTTTATTGCCATCCGCTAGCGGTGGTTATATATATATATATATATATATATATATATATATATATATATATATATATATATATATATATATATATATATATATATATATATATATATATATATATATATATATATATATATATATATATATATACATGCGGCTGTTGAAAGCAGAAATTTGTCAATCACTCTCTTCGACACGGCCACACAGCTGGTCATTCGATCTCTTCGGCTGCCTGAAGCCTCTGGCTTCGGGACGGAATGGTTGCACCTAGCTGTCTGCTCACTCACTTGCTGACAACCCGACTCTCATCTCAGCGTCAGGCGACGGACCTCGAGGTCTTGCACTTGGCCTGTCCTCCTTCGGCTTTTGCTGCCATTGGCCAGTTGTGCAAGCACCGTCCGAGGGTCAGCTCCACTGCAACTGCAGAGCAAGGACATACCGCAGTGGCTCGGTGACAATTACTCGGTTGTCTACCTAGACACACTGCAGTGCTTCTGCTACCCCAGGCCCGACATTAAGACATACCAATCCCTTGCAAGGGCTATCGACTTGAAAGCCGAAATCTATTCTCGTCGGTCCAAGACATCGAGCACTAGTCTTCAATCGCCCTGTGGCCATGCCGGTTTGCCCATTTCAGCCTCTGTCACCTTTAGGCCTTTAACTCGGCCACGTGGCTTTCTTTGCTGCTTTCCTGAGGATGCCTGCATATCTGCGGCCAGTCGACGACTTGCCGTTTGCCGGCTAGTTTTTGTTCCCGTAGCGATCTCAGATGCAGCTGGTCATTGGACGGCTGAAGGGGCTGGTGGTGGAACCAACCCGCTATGACAGTCCCATCTGTGTCGGTCCACGGAGTGCCTCTGTTGATCTTTCATTCGGTTTGCTCATCGATGAGGTATGCGAGCAAGCTGAGGCGATGCCTTTGGGATGCTGGTCATCGAACTGCTTTACTGCTGGTGCATTCGAGTACGAGTGTGCTTGTGCACACTGCTAGTCTCCTCTTAATTCCCAGCCTATGCAGTAGTCTGCCACCAGTCATCGTGATCAATCGATAATCTAATTCTCTACGCTACGCAGCTATTCCTGAAAGAGTGCTACTGGAGGCCTTGCTTATTGATTGGGACTTGCTAGTTTGTCTTCTTTTTTCCTCGAGCTAGGCTCGGGCATTGAGCTTCGTGGCAGAGGCGTAGCTTGATTGTGCAGCGTAGCTCGCTAGTGCACCACTGCCTTGGACCACTGCTCCAGTATCGCACGCTTGCCTCAATGGAAGAATGGCACTGATGCAAAAAAGTAAGTCAAGCGTTCGTGCTCGCCTAGGGCCTTAGCTTCACCTCGGTGGCTTTGTAGCTACCGTGTGCGAGTATTCGGCCGGAGCTGGTGCTGCACTTGGATGTGTGTTCTGTCTGTCTGGCTCTGTGTGTGTGTGTGTGTGTGTGTGTGTGTGTGTGTCTCTCTGAGTGTGTTTCTGTGTGTGTCTATATGTGTATGTTTCTGTGTGTGTACGCACGCACACACACGTACTGGTAGGCAGCCCATTAGCCCCCCTTTGTATATCCCGGCTGCCACTCGTTGCTTGCTGTTACTGAGCATCTGCTCACGGTGCCAATGATGTCCCCGACCTGATGGGGCGATGGGCTCTTCGTATGGCTTCCCTCGTGACATGGTGCCAAGTGACTGGGACTTGTTGACCTTGTTTAATGCTGGATGCTGGTGACAGTGCGCGCCTTGTCACTGTTGTTGGCAATTCTGTGCAAGTTCTGTTCAAGGCTCAGGTCTCACAAGTGTGCTATGCCGTGCTGGCATCCAGCAGGCCTGGTGCAACAGCTACCTCCAGGGGTGTGCCGGGGTTCAGCCAGGCGATCCGACCTTGACCTTAGCAGTGACAGCAATTGTAGAGAGGCTTCAATGTCACGAAAGATGACAATTCCCCTATGAGTTACCCTACCTCCCTCTCCCGGAGAGACAAAAGGATGTCACGTTCATGAACTTATTCGACAGAGTACCACGACAAGCAGTCAATAGATACGGCCCTACTGCCTATGCATCTGAGCAGTTGCCACTCTGCATGAGACACTTGTAGTGTCTGCACTTGCAGCACCTGCACGTGCAGCTGCGAATTTTCTGTGAACTGCTGACGAGCTTGGTGGTATACCCGTGGCACCTGCTAATTTTCTTCCATTTGCACCCGTTTGGTCTCTGCGAAAGCCTCTTTTAGCACATCCTGCTCGTCAAATGTTTGTGCTCTGTTGCATTTTAGGTGCATGTGTTTATGCAGGGATGGCTAACCTTCTACCACGAAGGTAGGCTGCTGCTAGCGATGCCCCTGGCTGTTCTCACCCACTGCTGTTTGCATGCCCCAGTGAGGCTTCTCTACAATGCCTCTCTTGTCCACATTTCAGGCCATGAGCTGGCCTCCGACCGGAAGCCTTACATGCAAGAGCTGCAGGAAAAGATACAGCTTGTAGGTGCACCGACCGCCTTATTACCTTGTGGCTTGCCCAGCCGCTGCCTTCTCTCCCTCTGGCCCTTCACTGTCGGCTTTCCCCTTTCATGTCGGAAGTGGTGGAGCTCAGCCGAGCCACTCCTGCTGCGCTCGGCTTCAGAAATCATGCCTGCGAGTGCTTTGCTCCTTTTCAGACGCGCGATAACTTTGCGCAGACGAGAGAAGAAGTGCGAAACTTGATGAACAAGGTGCTCGAGGTGAGCGAGGGAGCAAAAAGCCAGCTGAAGCTGCCCGGCCGCCCTCCTGGCTTCTGGTCGGTCACACGGCCCTGTTGTTGACCTTCTGCTAGAGGGGACGTCGAGCTAGCACAGTGCAAGCGCCCACAGCTCCCTCTGCTGCCTGAGAGGCTGGCTGCGGTGGCAGCAGCTGCGGTAGCCGCATGGACTGCTTTGCAGTTGCCCGCCCTCAATCTTAGCTAGCACTTTGTAATGACTTGCACTGCAGCCTCGCTGCTGCTGCTGCTGCTGCTGCTGCTGCTGCTGCTGCTGCTGCAGCTGCTGCTGCTGCTGCTGCTGCTGCTGCTGCTGCTGCTGCTGCTGCTGCTGCTGCTGCTGCTGCTGCGACTTTGAAACCGCCCGGTAGCTTCGGCTGCTGAGCAGCCAGGTGCTTTCAGCTGCTGCTGTCCTGGCGTCCCGAGAGGCACACGTGACTTCTTTTCATCCCAAATGAATGATGCATTTACGATCGGATGAAAGCTCATTAAGGCTTCATTTTTACTCATGGTGTCCTCCTATGGTGCCATTGTGGCTTCCCACCGGAGCCATCAGGCAGCATCGCTAGGCTGGTCTTTGTCCTTTGCCCCGCCCAGTGTGCCGGCTTTCTTCCCCTGACTTCTCTAATGAGCCTAACTGCTAGTAGGCTAGTCCATGCCGGAGATGCATAGGCTTTTTTAAATCAAAGCTGCCTGTCGGCATCTGCCCATTGTGGGCTGTATCAGCTGCATTACTCCCCTTTTGGACTTTTGCTGCCAGCCTACTGTTAATAATAATAGTAATACATTTGATATAGTGCCATTAGAGAACTCAATCTCTTTCTAGTCACTTTACATTTACTAATGTTTTAGCCGGTAGTGCCTTGGTTCTAAAGTCCGGGAGTAGTTAGTATTTTGTCTTTTCTACCACTAGGATTCAGAAGAAAATGTACCGAAGCAGAAGATGTTCACCATACAAGGCTACCTATACCTTATGGAAAAGAGTGAGTAACTCTTGACACTCCATCCGGGCATGCTTGCTGCTTTGTTGAACTAGTCCTCTTAGGTACGAGTACGACTTTCACTTGTGTAGCGGTGCCGACCAATCTAGCTAGCGAGTACACGTTCCACCCATTCGGCCTGCAATTCAGAGAAGCTGCCTTGGCATTGGTAGCACCATCAGAATGGAGAAGCGTGCATCAGCAACTGGCATCAAGAGAGCGAGAGCGTTGGCCGGTTTACACGTTGGCCGATTGTATATGTAAGTGTCCGTGTAAGAAAGCACGTCTAGCGGTAGCTTGATTCAGGCACTAGCACTAGCTCTGACCGGTCCTCTGGAAGCCGAATTGAAGGACGACGACCGCTTCCAGCATGATGAAACCCATATTTGGTTAGCAGTAATGCAGTTGCTGCCATATTGGTTGTGGTCGACTGGTCCTCTTTCAAGTGCTCCATATTAGCCAGCTTTCATTCTTGACAAGTCGTGCGCAGCAGATCATAACCAGCATGCAATGACCTCGACCTTGGATTGTTTATCGGTAGCTTGCTTGTAGGGTGAACTTGCTCTGCAATAGGATATGAGGTTGCTATTGTGTAGCCGAAATATTAGACTCTGGAGGTTATTTCGTAGACCTTTTAATCCATTCGGTTTGTAATGAAGATTTTTTTAGCATAATTCATTTGTATTGCACCCTAAGAAGACCTAGTCTCTATCCAGGCACTGTGCATATGCTGCAGGGCTTGAGCCCACGATCTTGATCGTGAAAGGGCAAGCATGTGACACTGAGTCATGAAGCTTTGTCTCCTGGTCTAGTTTGATAGATGTGCTTTATTTTCAAGCAGCAATAGGGCCTTAGCATGGCTAGGGCCTGGTCTCGGCACTGGTGGCTCAGACTCGCCGGCCACCGTGCACCACGAAGCCGAGAGAAGGTATGGCAGTATGGTATGAACACTGTCTTCTTGCTCCTCGGTGTACAATGAAAAGGCACTGTTCCCTATGCAGACCGAGCTGATACGAGGCTTGCCGTTTTTTTTAGAGCCTCTCATCGGCCAGATCACGTGGAGCAAATATTTCTGCTCTTACCAGAAAGAGACCAAGATTTTCTCCATGATACCGTACAATCAGTCCGCCGGAAACGCAGCCAAGCTGGTAGGCTGGCACCGCCACTGCCGAGCCACTGCCGAGCGTGCACGCACTCTCGAGTCGCTGCCCCGCCTTCTTGCCAGCGGACGTGAAACGACCAACAGCTCGAGGCGACGCCTGGCGTTGATGGGGGGGCTGAGAGGACGGCAGCTGGGCAATGGGGCTGGGACGAGGCGAGAGAGTGCGTCGCTGCTGCGACGGCGTTGCGTTGCAGGACCTGACGCCGGAGACGCTCGTGCTCGAGTCGTGCGTGCGCCGCATGAGCGACTCGGTAGACAGGCGCTTCTGCTTCGACATCACTCTCGTCGGCAAGCCCGCCCCGTACACGCTGCAAGCGCCCAGTGAGGAGGAGCGGCGCTCCTGGATGGACGCCATGGAGGGCACCGAGCCGCTGTACGCCAAGCCGCAGGTGCCGGCGGCGGCAAGTGCGCTCGACGGTGGCGGCGGCGGTGGTGTGCCCGACTGCCACCTCGACGTCGCCGGCGCCGACTTCGTGGCGGCGTGCGTCCAGGCGATCGAGGAGCGAGGGCTTACGGATCAGGGCCTCTACCGTGTCGTCGGTGTCAGTTCGAAGGTGAACAAGCTCCTGCAGGCCGGTCTCGGTAAGGGCTGAGAGCAGCTGGCTGGCCGGGCAACCCAGGCCGCGCTGCAGTCCCTGCGAGCTGTGCTGCGACTTGCTCTCTTCCCTCCCTGCATGTCACGGGCACGACCGGCTGCTGGTCTGGTGATAGCTGTTTGCGGGCTGCGGCCACGTGCACCCGCTGATTTGTGTTGCGACAGATCCTAAAAGGAGCGAGCAGCTGTGCTTGCTTGGCGACGACAGCGAGTGGGAGGTCAAGACCATGACGAGTGCGCTCAAGCATTATTTCAGGTATGTCGCTGGCACAGATGAGATTCTTGCGAAGCAGCAGCTGCTGCTGCTGTTGCTTTGCGTAGTAGCTAAACTGTGTAAAAACCGATTGAGACCGATCCCTGAGGCGTGCATGCGGTGCTGTACTAAGTGTTTGCATGCAGCTAGCCTGTGCTAGGCGGCTGTCAGCTGTCTATGCCCACCGCTTGTAGGAAGCTGCCCGAGCCGATAATGACCTTCCGAATGCACCAGAAGTTCATCCAGGCAGCGAGTACGTTGCAGGCTTGCCGCTGCCACGTGTGCCAAAGCACAGTGCGCATGGATTGGTCGTGCGAGTATGCTGCTAAAGTGTTGCAGAGCTGCCGGTACCGAACCTCCGGCCCTGGGGTGGCATCAGCGCTGCATGCCATGGCTTGACGTATAAGTGAAAGCAGTGAACTTGCCTGTTCCTCACAGTGTTTGCACCGTCCTTGTCAATTGTACTTTATTTTGCGTATGCATGCCGTACTTTTTTATTACCTTTAATCATTTGACATCCTTCCTAACCAGTTTATAGTGTGTGAAGTGTGTCGAAAGAAAAAAGTTTCCTTAGGGTGCCGTTCAAACGTATTATTCCAAAAGTACCACCTCACCCACAATAGTAAAAGCGCTTAAGCTTGTGCAGTTGGGGCTAAGTGTTAAATGTTACCTTAAAAAATTAGCCTTCAGTCGTCGATGCAATTTTGTGATTGTATTCGAGTTTTCCAATTTATAATTTTGAACAACTTTAGAATTGGAAAAGCAAGATCGAGTTACTGAAGTCGAGTCCTTGATGAAGAAACTTCCGCTGCCAAACTGCGTTTTACTTAAGCGACTGATTGGACACTTAAATAAGTAAGTTTTGCTGGGTAATCATTATCGAATAATGTCAGCCTTTGTTGTACGCTGCTGAAGTTGTGGACGGTGGATGAGAGTGTTTTTTGGTCGGGGTGAGAGACTTTCGACAGTGCACTCCCTCTTTCATTGCTGTGCATGCTTTGCATAGTGGGTTGCTGTCTTATTATTCGAGTGCTTTTCTGTTTTGATTATACGAGAGCCGCCTAGATGTTGTCAAATGCGATTCCACTAGGTGACTTATAATTCGAAACCTAGTTTTAAAAACGTATAGCTGCACTTGCTATCCATTGCAAGTTAAAAACGTGTGTTGGGTAAAAAGTATAATGACATCACTTGCATAGAGCATGCTGAGAAGCTCACTTTTTGCAATACTCGGTACATCGGTGTCCATGACGAACGAATAGCAATTGAAAAAGTGCTGCACACTGTGCTGACGTCGGTACTTTTGTAGGATGGTTTAACTACAGTATGCAGACCGAGTTATTGTGCTTTCTGTGTGCAATGCTGTTAAAAAACTACTAGCAACGAATTCCAGCTTTGGAAATCAGTAGCATCCTCTGTCTTTGACATTAAGCTGTTGCTAAGTTATACACATAGTTTGTGCAAACGGTGAGATATGCAGCCCTGTAATGCTTCAAATTTTTTAAGTACATAGCGACCGACGGCTATCTGCCGTGCGACCCGAGTGCTTGTTGCTTAGAGTGAGACCGAACTTGTACCCCGTTGGTTCGTTTTCGGACCTGTACACTACCAAGTGAGCTGTCGAGGTTCTCCTACCTTCAGGGCTTCAGAAGCCTTGGCTTTCACTTGCTGCTTACCACATGGACATACCAAAAGCAAGCGCGCTGCATGAATGCGCATGTTATGTTTTTTTTAATTTTCAACTGGAGATTGAGCTGTAGCGATTGCATCTGCTGGAATCGGTGAGCAGACCATATCTGCTGGACGATTTGCTTGGGTCCTAGCAAGCAGGAAGTAATTCCCATGAGCAGTCTGCCTCTGCGTTGCCTTAGTTAACCATTGAATGGTGTGTGACCTTAAGCAGCAGCTGCAATCGAAACAATACTAGTAATAAGGCGTATGTATAGAACCCTAAGAGAACCAAGTCTCTATCCAATCGCTTTACAACTTGCTGCAAGAGAATAATCAGCCAAATGTCAAGGACATTTATGTGATCATGCTCAGGCTATAATGCTAAAGCGCCCGAGAAGACTCTCAGGACTACTGCTTAGTAGGACCCCTAGTTATTAAGTTGCACTGTATCACACACACGTGAGCACGCAATGCACATGGGAATAAAAAAAGGACGTCACGGTGGCGACGAGAAAAGTGAGTGGAACAGACACATGTTTAGCTGAGACTTAAATGAGAAATGGTGCTTGGTCATTGTAGGACTTATCAAAAGCTGGAAGGCAGTTCTAGACCTACGATGCACATGAACTGAAGGACTGATCACCGGAAGATGTTAATCTAGTGCCAGAGGCAGCAATATGGCCAGATGCTGAAGAGCAGTTAATGCAAGAGCAAGCTGGATGTGCAAGTATATCGGATGGGTGCAAGCGAGTAGAGTGACATGCAAGCCAGATAGAGAATCTTGAACTTGAAATCGATTTGATGCTTAAAAATAGGGAGCCAGTGAAGCTCGGACAGTTTTTGTGCGATGTGGTAGTTATGTCGTGAGCGTAAGATGTAGAATGGCCTAAGCCTGGTTATTCCAGAAAGTTTGACCACGAATGGAAACCAACCCATAACCTTCTGTTTTCCCAGCCATTTTTGCACCAATTATTCACGTTGTTTATCAAGCATGATACCACTCTCCACGCAATCGTGTTTCCTTTGCAGCAAATGTAAAGCGCCTAGAAAGAGATTGAGTTCTCTAAAGGGCACTTTATCAAGTTTATTATTATTATTATCTCTCAAATACCAATCTTCTAAAAAAAAATGGTTGGGCCTAACAGCCTCATTTGTATAGCAGCAGAAGAGCCTTGACGGCTGTCACCACCGTTTGCAAAGTGGCAATAATGGGTCGCTCACTGCAGGATTCGAACCAATGACCTCGATCGTGTAGAGCGAGCACTTTACTTCTTTAACGATCACCCAGGTCTTAAATATGTCACTGGTTGTAAATCTTTTTACTTGGTGCTAAAGTGTTTTGTATTGGTGCTTGCTAGCGTCAGTTGCAGTTTGTGCTAACTTGCTGAGAGTATATGCCACCGCTATTGCACGGCTGCTTGGAATGGCAAGCAGCCATCTCGGTGCCCCTCTGTGCCTTTATTGCATCACTCGCACATGACGGCAGCCAGGTGCAACTGATGAAGCCATCCCCTGCTGAAGGCTTCTGCATAGCTGTCGTTGACCCATGTAGCACCAGATCGAGACCTGACTTGCAATTTGTTCACCTTATAGCGTTGCCGAGAACAGCAACCAGAATCTTATGACCGTTTCTAATCTTGGAGTGTGTTTTGGGCCCACGCTACTTCGACCGGAGGAGGAAACCGTGGCTGCCATCATGGATATCAAGTTCTGCAATGTAGTCGTAGAGATCTTGATAGAGAATTTCTCCAGGGTGAGCCTGCACCACTGCCTACGCTTGTGCATTGGCTTGTGAGTGTCAAGCTGCATGTCAACCCTCGTAGCTTGGCCTTACATTGACTTATCGCTGTGTGTGGCTCGTGACATTGTCACGATAAAAAAAAGGTAATTTGTTTAGCTGCCTAAGAGAACCGAGTCTCTGTATGGGCACTTTACATATGATGGAAACGGAGCATGTCAATGGTCAGTGATAATATGATGCAATGCTGGTGTTGCGTTAGTGGTGGGTCCTGCTGCTGCTCATTATGGCCTGCCTGCAGTGAACTGCACTTAGCTCGACTGCCTGTCGTGCAAGCGCAGGTGGCTGCCTCGCTGTAGATGCCTTCCTAACCTCATTTACTTCGGGCAGATTGAGCTCGCTCGGTCACACGCATACACACACACTCACACGTATATGTACACACACACACACACACACACACACACACACACACACACACACACACACACACACACACACACACACACACACGTATATGTACACACACACACACACACACACACACACACACACACACTCAAAAACGTGTACACACTTGCGAGCACACACACACACACCACACACATGCACACTACTTTTGGAAAGTATAGGCTAGTGCCTGACTGCCGTCGTCGACCCTTTTCTATTGAAGATATTCGACAGCGTACCCGACGATATCTGTGCAGCTCTCGATCCTTCGAACAGCATTGGCACCCCGAAAGCTAGCGAGCAGAAACCTGCCATCAGCCAGAGGCCTGTGATCGGGGGAGGCGTGATTGGGGGAGGCGTGCTCGCGTCTGGCGCCGGCGGGCCGTTGCCCTTCGACACGTACGGCAAGACTCGGCGAGCGAACAGGCCCGTCAGCGTCTTCCCACTTGCCCACGGTGGAGCAGCAGTGACGAGTTAGTGCTCTGCCCGGCACAATGCAAGGCAGCGGTCGCCCGAGATAGCTGTAGTACTTTGCTACGCGCTCACCCAACGACCTGGGCCCAGCAACGCACGGCATCTGCTTCTGTTTCTTTGCAGAGAGCGCTTTGTCGGACAGTAGCCCGAATGTTGCTGCCGACGTGGCTGGCAATGGTGGAGTGGTGGACTCGCAGGGGCATCTCACGCTCGCCATTGCTGAAAGTTTGCCGGCACTGGCTGCCACTGCCGGCCTCTCGATGGGATCTCGCAATGCTACCAGCGTGTCGCCTAAGCCAGCCTTGGCAGCGGCTGGGCGCGATCCGTCATTGACTCAGCCTGCTGGCTCAGCCTGCCTGAAAAATGATGGTAAATTCTGTAGATTCACGAGCGTGCTTCGTATGGGCACTCTATTTGGGGATTGGCGAGGCACCATGTTTGTTCACTGAATTTACTTGCACCATCTTTTCTCGACAGCCGATCGAAAGCCATCGTTAGCAGGTGTATCCTCGATGTCACGTAGCTTCTCTGGTGGCTCGACAGTGCCGGCTGATTCACGGTAATATGCTGTTTATACGCGTGTGTGTGTTTGTGTGTGTGCATGGCACGGCGAAGGGGTGGCGCGCAGGTTTCTGCTGTCATTTGATTGCACACTACACCGGTTTGCAGGTCAACTTCCTTTTGATAAGGGCTGGCTAGATGTTGACTGTTTGATGAGTTTAGGCATACTATCTGTTGCTGTATATTCCCATCAGACTTTTTGATCAGTGTTTTGCTCCTTCATGGTCGATCCATCTTTTTTATGCGACTGTAATTTTTGCTTCTGTGCCATCAGCATTTATGCTCTTCTGATTGAGTGGGTATGTTAGTTGGGGGCTGGGTAAACATGGCTTGTTGCTGATGACGACGTACGCTATGCTGCTCTAGCTGATGTTTGTGCTGCGCCCCCCTGCTTTTTAAACAGGTCAACAAGGCAAGACTGCTCTTGTGGATAACAACTTCATTGTGTCCTTGAATGTCAATGCTGTGCCGTTTCTTTGAGTCAACTGCAGGCTGCTGGCTCTCGGACCACAGCCTTGCTCTCTAATTGATGGGTGTAGATTGCATTGGTGAGCGGCCTGCAGCTGAAACACGTTGATGATTGTCCTGCAGCTGAAACACGTTCTGACTTTCTAAGCACCTCCTGGTACGATCTTACATCAAAGTGGCTCCACTTAGCCTTGCAGCCTGTAGGCATCACCATGCACATTTAGATTTAGAATCGGACTGGTGTCCTAGTTAGACTTTCACTGATACATTTCAACTCTGTGCTCTGTTGATTATTCGGCCTGCGAGTGTCCTGTTGCGATGGCAGCAGAAGCGTGCAGATTTTACCCGAACGTCTGCTCTTGCCCCTTAGGCACTGCTGAAAGCACTGTCGATCTTGTTTATATTTTTTGCTCTGCGTAAGAATGTAGCGAGCACATTCAGTCGGTCGGTTGCCAGGGACGCCTCTCGCATGAGTTGTTTTTACTCTTTCGTTTTGAAAAGAATCTTGCGGAGCTCTCACTCGCTGTCACCTGCCGTTTGACTAATAAAATTGCAGCTTGCGCCACGACGCCGCCCGAGTTCCCGTGAAGAGGAACCGGTTGGCGCCGACAGCCACCGCCGCCTTGCTGGCTGCCAAGTAAGCCCCCCTCCGTGACCGTAGCACTCTGCCATCGCTCGTGATGACACGGCCATCTTCTTCTCTTTCATTCCGTTCTCTACCTCAGGCCCCACCACCGGTGCTACCTCACTACTATAGCTGCACGCAGCAGCGCTGCCATTTTGTTTGGCTTGCGGTTGGCTTCGATAGTCAACCTCAGCCGCTGTCAGTCTCCGCATGCTGCAGTTTTGTTGGGCGGCATTCCGCCAAGGTCGGTGTGCTCTGATAGTCGCTGCTCTGTAGTGGCCTCAGTGAGAAACCTGCTGCGTGTTGTCGTCGCGTGCAACGCCCCAGCCCACCGTAGCCCTCTCACCCTCTTGTCTGCCTGTCTGTGCCTGCCCAGCGATGGTGCAAGCTTTCATCCACGTGATGTGCGCGCTGAATTGGCGACACATTGGTGCATCGACTGCGGCCACCTCTGGCAAGGCACGTTTTCCTGAGGCTTCGTGCAGTGTGCGTTCTACGTGCTTGCTTGTTTGCATGCTGACCGAGCCAATGGCAGACCCTGCGGTTTTGCTACTGTCTGGTCGTCGTGTTGGGCAAGATGCATCGTGGATGCTCTCTTTTTCTGCTTCCTTGCTGATGCTCTTGCTCTCTACGTTTGCCTTTCTCTGTCGTGCATGCAGTCGAAGCTACGTGCACGGCCGTGCATGCACGTGTGCTGTAGCTGCTGCTTCTACTGCAGCTCACACATTTGCCAGCAGCACAGTCTTGGTGGTCATTGCCATCGTTCATCGCGCAGGCATGGTCCTTGCGATTTCTTTCCTGTGCCCGCTTCATTGCCAGGCTATTCATTGGGGTGTGCACGTGGCAATTGCATTGGTTGCCCGCATGGGCAGCATTCTGTGACCGTCGTCTGCAGGCAGTGGACAGCAGCTGTCCGTAGCCGGTTTCGTGAGTGCACCGGTGTGTGCCCACATCGTTGTTGCCTTTGCTGCTATGACGGTTGGGGCTGCTGCTGCAGCAGTTACCGTTGTGGTTGCTGCGGCTGCTGCATTTGCTGGTGCTGCTGTTGCAGCATTGTAGTTGGTGCCGAAGCTGCTGCAATCAGGCGCTTCGGGCTCGAGCATTGGAGTCTCTTTGGCAACTCTTGTGCGGACGATGCCTCTGCGCAGACTGGTTGCATTCTTTGTTGTACTACCGGCGGGCCTTTCTCTCGTGCTGCTTCTGCCAAAATGGTGCCCCCTTTCTTTTTCGCACTCTCGCAATGCAAGCTCGTGGCACCAGCAACCACGTTCGGCCTCACAAGTCTGCGCCCCGTGGCGACGGCTCCAGGGGCTGCTTGCATTGCATAAGCGCCGCCAGTGCCAACAGTCTGGATGTCGGAAGCTGCGCAAGCTGGAATCGCTCCGATTTATTGTTGTGCCCACCTCCGAGCCTGCAGCTTTTGGGTTAGGTTGAGCGGCAATCCAGAACCGTGTGCAGATGCATGCGTGCTGATGGCGCTCGTGACCTTACGCAGCTGTGAATGCGCATGTGCATCAGTCACTGATATGTGTGTGCGTGCGTGTGTGGCGCATAGCGAACTCACTTGAAATGTTTTTTTAGAGGTCCAGCTGCCGTGGCCACTACTGCTGCTGCACCTCACGGGCGGAGGTAGGAGCAATATATGTATTTATATGTACTGCTAATGTAGTGGTTTGATTGAGGCAGAAGCTGTAGCTGTAGCGTGTTGATATCTTAGAAGCATGTCGCTATGGAATTGTAACTTATAGTACATTGTGTGCAACACTTAGGCGTTGCTGGCTGCACGGCACACCGTGCATTTGGCTTGCAGAGGCCAGCTTTAGATCAGCTCGGTCTCGTTCAGCTCTTGTACGGTAGGCAGGCACCTTGTGCAAATTTCATTCGTGAGGATGGGGAGCACTGGCACACGGCGTGGTGGCCCGCTCTTTGTGCGACAGTTGCACACTACCACTCGCTTTGTCATCTACTGCAGTATACAGTCATGTGTGGCAGTGCCTAGCAGGTTTGAAGCAATACACAGCGGAGCAACAGCACAGTTGTCGAAACGATTGCTAGTCACCTAGCCTTACTGTATCTGTACCATGTATGTATATGCAATGCAGCGCAACGTCATCAGTTGCAAGTTTTAAAATCCATTCATGACCTGTCAATCCCGGGCTGGTGTCTGCAAGCAGCAAGTCTCACTGGAATCGTCACCCCTCTTGCACCAGTACCCCCTTCTTGAAGTGCGTAGTAAACCGACTGCCTTCAGCCATGTGTTCGCCTGCTGCGAGAGTGCCTCGTTCGCTTGCTTGAGTTGACGCAGTGACCCAGCTATTCGAGCGCAGGTTTTCAAGTGCCGAACGATTGAATAGCCAGGCGCGTGTTTAGAAATCTCTCAGTTTTGAGGTTTTCTTGGGACATTCTATTTTAATGTTTTTTTCCGCCAGTAATTCTTTGCCTGCACCGGACTCGACCTGCAGAGCACTAAAAAGCTGGAACGCCAAAGATTTCCGGACCGTACCCTGCTTGAGGTGCACTTTTGGCACCAAAGTCCTGCAGAAAACGGCCTTCGGCAGTTGCTTAGGTGAAAAAATTAAGCTGTCACATTTTCTCTAGTGATTCACTGCCTGTTGCCGTAGCTCAGCCGGCTATCTTTGCTGTGGTGCTGGTGTTGAGCCACTGCTTAGAATCTCTGTCTCTCTTTTCATTTCGATTGACTGAAAGCCTCAGCTCGGACATTCTTAACCAAATACAACTGCCTGTGATAGAGAAGAACTCAAAACACGTGTCTGAAACATTGTCACGATTCAAGAAAACGTTCTGATTTTGGTTGGATACATTTTACTGTACGTGTCCATGATTATGAGAAAAAAAGCTTCGGGACGTTTGATGACTATGTGCAGCTGACTGTGGACAGCAAAATGTATCCAACCGAATAAGAAATGTTTCTAGAATCATGTAAAAAAAAAAGGCAAGACCGAACTTGCCTATCAAATTTCACTCTGATATGTCAAGTATTAGCCGAATTATGGGTTTACAAGCCACAAACCTACACCCGAAATGAAGCTGTTTGAAAGTCACAAGAACACACCTAAACAAGCTTCATCTTGTACCTCGATCTACCAAGGTTCGACAAGCTGGTTTGGTCCAGCGGTTATGGTGCTCGGCCGATCATGGTCTGACCGAGGTCGTGGGCTTGAGCCCCAGGGCATATTTGAAGCACCTGAATAGAGATTAAGTTCTCGTATGATGTAGGGATTGGTTAATTTTTGTGGATATATTGCTTTCTGATTACATCCGGGTTAGACTTCGTTTGCATAATCATGTTTTTTTTAAGGGGAAAAATAATAATAATGCACTTGATAAAGCACCCTCAGAGAACTCAATCTCTTTCTAGGCGCTTTACATTTGCTGCAAAGGAAACACGATGGAATGGTGAGTGGTATCGTGCTTGATAAACAACATGGTTGGGGTGACATGCACAGGGTCAGCATGCAAGTTTGGTTAGTGGCAGCATGCAACAGTGTCAGCATGCATAAGCACACAAAAGACGAATCACAGGGACCCACTAAATGCTGTCATAAATATATGCACTTATAAATTCTTTTTAAATGTGATCCAGTCAGGGGATGTCGTGACACAAGTCGACAGCGAGTTCCAGGCTTTGGGAGCATACGAACTAAAGGTGCAGTCTCTAAAGGATTTGAGGTTCGTACTAGGTATAGGTAAATGGCTAGATTCCGAAAAGCAGGTGGTACGATGCCTAGACTGGTGGGGGATAGATCTGATAGGTAGGCTGGAGCCAAAGAATGAACGGACCTAAAAGTGAATGACAGAACCTTGAAGTCGATGCATTGCTTGACTCGGAGCCAATGCAAGTCGGAGAGAAGTGGTGTGATGTGGCAACTGCAACGTTCACGACAGACAAGCCTAGCTGCAGAGTTTTGCACCAGCTCTAAATGCCTGAGTGCACAGTCCGGTAGGCCAGCACGAAGTGAGTTACAGAAGTCAAGACGGGATGTCTCTGATGCATGGTATCCTTATCTAAACAAGCCCGAATTTAGGCAATGTAGCTGACAATAAGCAGACTTGATTGTGGAGCTGATGTGGTTGTCCAATCAAAGGTCACTTTGGAATATGACATCTAAATTTCGTGTAGAATCAGCAGAAGATATGCTGGCACAGCCGATTGTGAGCTTTTACAATTTCTGAATCACACTTGGTTTGCCCATCAAGTCGTAAGAACTTCCGATCCCTTACCCTAAACCAGTATTCGATAATCAGACAAAGTTTATCAGCATTTTTTTCACATTCCCTCTTAACGTGCAACATTGGCTTCAACTGACCACCCAAGCGCTCTGTCCGAATCCCGATCTATGTGAAATGCCTCGATGCACGTGCATATTTTAATTACTATTGGGTGCCGAGCTGCAACGATTACGTCCATCGTCGGCTGCTAGAAAGCGTATACGTTAGTCCACTGAGGCAGGGCCAACCTAGTGGGTGTAACTCGCACGAGTAGTCTGCTACTACGTTGCTAGGCACCCGTGAATTGCTGAATACATGCAGAAGAGCAAAGATCGACTGGCTGGCTCAATAGCCTCATTTATATAGCATCCAAAGAGCCACTTAGTGGCTTTTGCCTCGCTTGCAGCAGGCCATAATGAATTTATCTGCATCAGGAAGGACCTTGCTGCTAAGCTAAAACACAACAGCAAAAAGATTGCAGCATTCACTTAGGGACTGCAAACTGCAGGACTCGAACTCACCACTGGGTCGGGAAGTGCAATCGCCTTACCCCTGGGCTAAGTAAGTGTGGCCTTTATTCACCATTGCAAGTAAAGCACCAATTTTGAAATACGACAAAATAAGACAACACCCCAGCTATGCTTAGGACTCAATATTTAAGACTTTGGATGTATGCATTCTTTTTTCAGCGCCTAATGCTTTCCATGTTGTTGCAATGCTGTATGTGAAACCGCTTGCCCGTCAAGCCATGTGTTTGAAGCATAGATGAAATTTTCGGTGTTTTAAAAGTGCTTTCAGTGTTTCAGATGGCCGCTGAAGCATGATTATATATATTTTCTGAAGCATACGTGTATAACCCACGAGTTTTCCAAAAACATCACTTGTTTTCACGATTCGCTTTTAGAATTCATGCTTATGGACTCCCATTGAGTCCCTGCTGCAATATTTAATGGCTAGTCTAATGCTGGCAGTCGGTACTCCGTGTTTGCAAACAAAAAACTTGCTTCTCACAGATGAATTTTACTTAACATGTCGTCGGCTTCTAAACCCTGAAGACCTCCTATGTGCCTGACACTTTTCGGCAATTCTCATTGTGTCATCAGAGCCATGAACAAACTTCTCAGGCACCAGCATTTTCGAGAGCACTCATTGTGTGTAGTCGTGGGCTGTGAATAATCTTCTCGTACGGCATGCAAGCTTAGCAGTGGATCTGAAGCATGCTGAGCTAAGGAATGCAGTGGTTACCTTTCTTCAATTAGCTGTCTGCCTCGTCTTCGATTTCAGTGTGTTGGCAAGTCAGTCATGTGTCTTTTCTCGTTACTCTTGTTACCCATTTTTGAGTTATTCATACCTGTTTCTCATTTAGCTAATGACAAAGTTGCATTTTCTGTGACGTGATGGTACCCATCTATTGCAGTGCACGCGTTAGGACTCTGTTTGCTTGTGAAGCTGACAACGACTCGGAGCTATCATTCGAGCCAAATCAAATCATATATAACGGTGAGCGCTTGATTGAAACTTAACGTGCGAGTGTGCCACTCGATCACAGGTATTGTGGTCGCCCGACGTTTGCTCGGCCGTAGGGAGAGCAACTTATTTTGTGGCAGCTGCAAGCCTCCCCGATGACCTATGGCCGAGCACATCTTCGCTCATTCTATCTATGGGTGCTCAGTGAAAGCGCATGCTGCTGCTGCTGTTGTCGCGGCCTCCGCCACTGCAGCTGCAATCTCACCTTATGTGATTTCGATCAGGGAGCGGCATGTTTATTTCAGTGCGTGAGTCGCGTGAGCCCGGCTGGCTAGAAGGCACCCTCAATGGAAAGACCGGTCTCATGCCTGCAAACTATGTGCAATACATCGACTGACACAAGATGGCACTATTGGCCGCAGCCTCAGTGCTCCTGCGCTTCGCTGAGCCCGACCGATCGGAAGCATCGTAGCTTGGTATCGATGCACCAAGCCACGACGTGTCAATGATCAAAATGACTGTAGTTCAAAGCTGCTAGTCGTCGTTGCCGGTGCATGCTGTCTGTTGCTAGAAGGCTGTACCAGCCCACCAGCCTGCAACGATCGGACGACATGTAGCGGCAGCCGTACGAGCGAGCCACATCCGTGCCACCAACCGATCAAGTGGCTGGTGCAACCCGTTGGCACGCTGCGCTGCACGCCGGCGAGCTTGTCAAGCAGCACTTGCTGCCACTGAGGTAGCAGTTAGCAAAGTGCAGGCTCGCAGTAGCCTGCCCTCAGCCTAGCTCGACCTCATGCGTCAGGCCAGGCACGCAGGCAGCAAAACAAAGCGGATACAACGAGTCGTACTATTGTCTGCAAGTGCGCAGTGAGTTCGTCGATATCCTTGGCTGGGCTGAGCAAGGCAAGACAGGCAATGAAGACAGGGCGAGCGAGGCTCAGCACCTGCCAGTGTGAAAATGCTCGACAGAGACGAACCTGGCCAGCCGGGCTCGCCTTTGCTAGCTGCATGTGTTGGTCGGGACAGCAGCCGTGACATTCCACACTTAGGCAGACACTTAATTCACCTGTAAGCCAGCGTCGTAGCCGTCTGTGACGCGACAGCGGCCTCGACGGCAGTAACATGGCTTTGGCGCAGTGCCCTGATGTGAATGTGGCTATCAGTAGTAGCAGCTGCCTTAGCCAGGGTACCTGCTGCCTGGCTAGCTCGAAGGCCCGGTCTGCTGCTGCCGCTTGCTTGGTAGCTGCGTGACGGCCCTCGAGTACAATCTCGTGCCATTTTTACTCTACTGTTATGGCATTTTTGTATTATAATTATCGTAGTGAAATTTCGAGCTCATTTTGATATTCAATCAACTCAGAATGTGCACGCAGCTCTAATGTATGAGTTTCAACTAGGCTTCAATGACAAATCAGCCTTGCAGGACTTTCCAAGTCGGTCCAATTAAGATCAAATCGCCGACTGCTGATAGAGATTCAGCACGACGTTAGTTATGCCATGCAAGAAGGAAGTAAAGAAAGTCGCATAATCCAGCAGGCTCATTTATGTAGCGGTAGAGGAGCTTGTTGTGTCTGTCACCTCGCCATTGAGGATTATCTGCTGCAGAACTAACGACCTAGGTCGTGAAATGAAAGCACCTTACCCCTTTAGGTTGAAGGCCTAGGTCCGAGCTGGCTTGAACTCGTCTGGAATACGTCCATGTGAGTACTGTAAGTACGCCGGCGTGCGCATGTCCTGCAGTGATATAATTAAGCAGCCGATATATTTTTGAAGCGCCTAGTCCACTTTGTACCTCTCAAAGTAATTACCTCTCTGTGCACACCGGCTGCCTGTCCATATGACTGTGAAGTAACTTCTATATGTTCTATTTCACGGTGATCTTGATGAACCTGAATCACGAACAGATGTTGCACAATGTGTCAGCCCAGTTACCTTCTTCGATTGAATCATTGCTGATTGTCTTCCATCATCACATAGACCTGCACTGTTTGCTTGTGCCATACTTCTATAGCACAGTGCATACTTACTGACAGTGAAAATGCATGGATGCAGACGTGCAAATACACGAGCGCACAACCATAAGCCACCCAAGCCCAGGCACATTCACAGATGCACGCAAGCACCCTGCTTATTTTGTTCGTATGTTCGTGAATTTCGTGCACTTGTGGTGTTTATCATCTGCTTCCTTTCTCACTCCGCCTTTCTCAATGTGTGCGTGCGTATGTGTGCAGGACTCGCACGCACCTACAACCGACTCTCGCTTACTACGGGTGGTTATTAAGTGGTAGTACCTCATCTATGGGCAAAGACAGTGCAGTTGCATTCAATTATGATCGTGCTTCCCATTTCTAAGAAACCATTTGATTAAGCTTCGATATGCTCATACGCAATGCGTGCTGAGTTCAATACATTCGATTGAGCTATTGGACCCAGAAGAAAACTAAGCTCATTTTCAATGCTGAGTTCAAGTACCATCACACGACTACCGACGAGAACCACGCAGCGACCAGCAATAGGGTTGTGCGGACAAAAGGTGACGTCACTTATCTTGGCCAAAATGCTCGATTCTCATGTCTGATTAATTGGGGTCATGCAAAATTTATGAAGCGTGTAAAAATTATTGCTGACATTGCAGGCTTGGCATTAAAGGAAACACAGCAAACTTAAATCTAAATACAAAATTGAATTACAAGCAGACAGTAAATTTTTGCTGAGACCAGAGCCACGTCATTCGAAAGTGGACGTGCGCAAAGCAATGGGGTCGCAGACATGCAATACAGTGCTGTTTCCAATTCAAATCTTACCTTTTGCTTTCATTTTTACAATCTGTTGGTAATGTTGTAATTTTTCTTTCTATGCTGTGTCTCTTTCACAAGCTGGGGTCTAGCCTTTCCAACTAACTGTCAAGCATCAGTTATAAGCATGTATTGAAAGGATGTAAATGATTCTATGGTAGAAGTTGCATGGCCCATTTGTGGTAATGGTTTTAGCTGCTAATGTAGTGGGTGCGTGCGTTTACAAGAAGTCGGTTCTTGTTTCGAAACAAGTTCGGCAATTAAGATTGTTATTCCTTTTGGGACCATTTAGCCGGCGATTTTGCTAACGATAGGTTAAACTGGAATTCAGCTTGGCATTGTGCTGTCTCCTCGCAGTCGAGGTTATCGTCATCAATCGCTTTTAAATAGGAAATAGCTTTTTTCAGCTTGCGGCTAAAGAACTCGGATAAAACAGTTGCATTTTTTTCAAGAAGAGCTATGTCTAGCTTTAACCAGCTACTTCTGTGTTATTGTGTGATGCGATGTCAGTCTTTTGAAAATGTCTATGGGTCATCTAATTTTGCTATACTTAGTAGCCTGCTCTATTGTATCCGACCAACATTCCAAATTTGTCATGCCAGAACTCTGGATGGATGTGAGATCTGTTTCGCATTCAAGCTTGTAATAATATAGGTTATAATGTTCCTATAATAATAAGGATGCACTTTTTAAAGCGCCCTCAGAAAACTAAATCTCTCTCTAGGCGCTTTACATTTGCTGCAAAGGGAAATGCATTTGAATGGTGAGTAATATCATGCTTGATAAACAAACAAAATGAATAACATGGTTAGGGGTGACATGCACAGGGTCAGCATGCAAATGTGGTTAGTGGCAGCATGCACAGTGCCAGCACGAATAAGCACACGAAGGACGAATCACAGGGACTCACTAAACGCTGTCCTAAATAGGTGTGTTTTTAAGTTCTTTTTAAATGTGGTCAGGTCAGGGGATGTTCTGACGCAGGTCGGGAGGGAGTTCCAGGCTTTGGGAGCATACGCACTAAATGCAGGGTCTCCAAAGGATTTGAGGTTTGTACGCGTTATTTGTAGACTGTTGGATTCCGAAAAGTGGGTGGTACGATGCTTGGCCCGATGGGGGAGTATATCTGAGAGATAGGCTGGAGCCAAGGAATGGAGTGACCTAAAAGTGAGCAACAAAACCTTGAAGTCAATCCATTGCTTGACTGGTAGCCAGTGCATGTCGGCGGGAAGTGGTGTGATGTGGCAACTGCGACGCTCACGACAGACAAGCCTGGCTGCGGGAGTTTTGCACCAGCTGCAATCGCCTGATCGCACATACTGGTAGGCCAGTAAGCAGTGAGTTGCAGGAGTCGAGACGGGATGTCACGAATGCATGGACCAACTTGGACGTGGTATCCTTATCTAAACAAGCCCGAATTTTAGCAATGTTATGAAGCTGAAAATAGGCAGATTTGACTGTGGACTGATATGGTCGTCTCACGAGAGGTCGCTTTTGAATATGTCACCTAGATTTCGAGCTGATTCAACTGGAGATATGCTGGCAGAGCCAATTTTGAGCTTCAGCCTTTCCACTTTGTGAATCACACTGGGTTTGCCCATAACTAGTATGTTAGTTTTATCGTCATTTAGTTTTAGAAAATTTGCTGCCATCCACGTGCGGATGTCATCAATACATGCCGCAAGTGAGTTGAGAGAATTTGAGGTGCTCGAAAGCTGGGAGGGATCATAACAAAGGTACAACTGAGTGTCATCCGCCTAGAAGTGAAAGCCTAGATTGTGCTTGGCAATCACATCGGCAAGAGGGGGAGTATAAACCGTGAAAAGAACTGGACCAGCACAGAGCCCTGAGGTATCCCATATTTCAGAGGTACCTCAGATGATCTTTGTCCATTCACGTCAATACTCTGGAGTCTCCCACTGAGATAGGACCTGAACCACTGCAGAGCAGTGCCAGTGATGCCCAGGCGAGATGAGAGGCGCTCTAGAAGAACTTTGTGATCGATGGTATCAAAAGCTGCCGAAAGATTGAGCAAAACAAGCAGAGACACTCTACCCATGTCTGCATTCCTGAGTAGGTCGTTGTATACCCTAAGCAAGGCTGACTCTGGAGTGATTAGCTCTAAAGCCAGACTGGAACTTACTAGCAAGGTGTGAGGTTTCGATATACGAGTTCAGCTGGTCCGCCACGACCCGTTCCAGTGTCTTTGATAGGAATGGTAGAAGGGAGACTGGGCGGTAGTTGCTAAAGTTCTCTTGGTCTAGTGTCGCTTTCTTGAGAAGTGGCCTGACTACAGCTTTTTTGATAGGTGCTGGGACATGACCTGAGGCTAATGACATATTAATGATGTTAGTTATGCATGGCAGCAGCAGATCAATGCAACGTAGGAGCAGGACAGTGGGAATAGTGTCCAGAGGACTTGTTGTGTTCTTTGATTGAGATACGAACTTCAGGACTAAATCACTAGTGACCTGCTTAAATGTAGACATTGAGGTGCAGCCAGGAATCGGGGAACACCATTTTAGTGGGGATGTTGTCATCGCAGGGATGGATTCCCTGATCTTGTCTATCTTCTCCACAAAGAATCGAGAGAAGCGATCGGCTAGATCATCACAAGGATCATCAGGTAAGGAGCTAATCTGGGATCGGTTGAGATGGTTTATCGTCGACATCAGCATTTTTGGATTGTGCATCTGTGATTCAACAATGTTTTTATAGAAGCTAGACTTGGCCTTTGCTAGGATCGATCGGTACGACCTACAGTAGTCTTCATATGCCTGTCGATGGACAGTCAGTCCAGATCTTTTGTATACTTTTTCAAGCTTTCGCTTAGTAGACCAGGCTAGTTTAATGTCTGTGGTAAACCATAGGCCGTCTGGGCGGGGGCGCACAGTGCGCTTTGTCAGAGGTGTAAACTCGTCCAGCGTGTCAGCTAGTGTCGTGTTGTAGCTATCTAATAATGATGACAGATCGGAGGGAGGACTGAGCAGCAGAGGTGAAGCAGATGTTTCTGAGCACTCTTGCAAGTACCAACCGCCTAACTAAACTTCAAATGGCAGTAGCACTAAATGAGGATATATTTTCTTCGTCTAATAAATTGAAACCCTGAACAAATGAAGAACTAGCAAAAAACCTTTCTTTTTAACAGAACCGTTTATCAAAAACCTAAAATAAATCTGTTTCTGTACAAGGCAAGAATACTGCAACGTTCACGCACTACTGGTTTCGCGGGAGTGGCGACCCACTTGACTGGGTACTTCACCACACAATACAAGAACCTGTGTCACCTCATTTAAACGCGTTCGTGCTGTGCGTGCCTTCTTATGAGCGGGTAGTTGTCACACAACTGTCAAGAGAGCCAGAATTGCAATGAAGCGTCTGACTACGCAGGCGTGTCAATGTGTAGCCCGGATTTTGGCAAGATGGCTCAACCTTGACCTTGGTAGCAAACCTCCTAAGCCCGATGAAACTTTTTTTAACTCTTGCTGCGATTTTAACTGCTCCCTTAAGCTGCTGTTGCTGCAGATAAAAAAATACCAGACAGGTTGTAGCTCTGCTCCAGAGCTGTGCCACCCTGAAGTCTCTTTCGAAATACTAAAAGGAATTTTCATTTTAACCCGATTTGGAGAGCTTGAATAAGAGGCCGAAGGCTGGCCACTCTACATAAAGGGCTCATAAACTAGTATACATACAAACCTACTAAAAAACTTTAAAATATGACGCTTAAAAGTAACGAAAAAGCTCTTGCAATCTGACACTCTGGCGTCGACAAACCTCGGCGGCCTCTATTGAATAGATCGTAATCAATTTACTTAAAAAACTCCAAAGTCTGGTGGCCTCCATGGAATCAAGGTAGCCACCACGGAGCAGCTAATTCGGCGGCCTGCTATGGGCACTATGCTCTTAGTAAAAGTTCACAGCCTCCAGCTTTGACCCGCAAAAGAGGGTAGCCAATGAAACTAACTCAGGTGGTCTATTACTGCTCACCGTACCTTTGCACGTACCCGCTTTTTTGTTGATGGTGGTGGCCGGCGTCACTTTCCAAAGCGTGCATCGTGTTCTTTATCGATCTCCTCTGCGGCTTCGTTCATTAATTGCATCATCTCTTACGCTCTTTCTTCGGCTACAACACTCAACCTAGCACCAACATCCTACAGAGTGTTTTATATTCACGCACACGGATAAAAAACAGGTCAGAGCTTCCTACCAATTCATTCTTTTCTGCTTGAGGTTTTGTTTGCTCCTCCTTTTCTCTATATAGCTTTTGGTACTTTCATTTTTCTTGCTTCTCTAGCAAGCGAGTCTTCTTCTTGAATTGCATTCCATTTAGCAATGGCTTCCTCTATGAAATAGGGCTACCGAAGATCGCAGTACGATCGGTCATTGCTAGTCGAGAGCTGGAACGGACATGTGCACTAACAAGAAATCCGGGACAGCGTTTGCATTTTAACTACAACGATTGCTCGCTCAATACCAACGACGAGACCGGCAGTCAGTCACCCATTTCACTACTACGGAGAGGGAGCCGCCATTTCCAAGAAGGGCAATGGCGCGTGCTCGCGATCTGCTCGCTCGGTCGATGGAGCCGGCAAACGGTGAAGTTGCTTCGATCGGAACGAGTCTGGCTAATGCCGGCTACTGCAAGCGGCCATCTATCCACTCGGCCAGGTTGCCCACCGAAAGCGAGGAGCTCTGTCGACCGAAAAGCTGAGCAGGTCAATGACGTCTGGCCTGTCTCACCGCGAGCTTGCCCATATGCACATGGCCAGTATGCAGTGCTGCGTCCGCGAGACTCTCATTAGTTCGGGTACGGGCATAAACCTTGCTACGTGTACAGACCTGTACGTCGCAATAGCCAGCGATAATGAGAAGGAGCTCGATGACCCGAAGGAAGCGAAAACAGCAACACCGTATTGGAAAAAGCGAAAAGAATTGCCTACGTCTTACGGCTAATACGGAAAGTGACTTTCAACTGACTCACCCACAAGCTTGCAGCAGCTCACGCTCTGTGCTCATATTCAAGGAATGGCAGATTGTTATCCCAAGAGAGTGACTGCAGTCAAACCGATCTTGCCTTATATACAAGGCCGGTCGTAAGCCAGCTCGCTCATACATAATCATAAATCGCGCTGTTCATAAGCTCGGCTTATCTCATAAGTGGCTTATTTATAATTGAACGGCCAAGCTCATAGTTCGTAATCGAGGCTCAGTTGTCAAGTTAACAGTTAAAAATTTCGGAGCATTGCAGTAGCCATTTTCTAGTAAACTGAATAGAGAAGAGCGTGGTGATTAAAATAGTTGCAAGAACATTTCGAACTGATCTCAAGACTAGAGATCATTAAGCGACGTGATACAATGCTTCTCAGAAGTTTCCGAAATTTCCAAATGCTTATCAACAAGCAGCTCAGTAATTCAAAACGCAGACGTCACCTGTTCGTGAACTGAAGTGAAGATTAAGAAAATAGTAGCTTCGTCAATACCCTCCATTCTCGCTAATTTCTCGTATCGGCAGTCCCACTCACCCGAAGACCACGATAGACATGTGGCTTTTGGCTACAAATCGTGGGAAGCCAGCCATCCTTGAGTGAGCAGCCACGCTGTCCGAAATTAGCCGAAGGGAGCACCAGGGCGGACGACTCCATCGCTCGAAGAGGCCAATGCCCACATGAGTCCAGCAGACCCAGCAAACGCCTTGTCTTCCTGCAAGCTGCAAACGAAGTTTGGGTCTCGCGATACAGGGTTCGTCTCAGAGGCAGCTCGGTTGTTGGCCCGGTAATCCCTGTCATCGGTGTTCGCTCTCCTAAAAGGAGAGTGGGACTGGTTAGTGTTAGAGACTGGTTAGTACAGCTTTGCCGGCGAACCGAGACAAAGGGAAGACACAGTTCAGCAGCGAGTGAGCTAACACCTGCGGCTCGCCGGCCTAAAGCCTTTCTCTCGGGGGAAAACCTGCAGTAATTCTTGCTGGCTCTTCGTTGGAGCAACAAACCAATAGTCCTCTTTTTCTCCTCGTTGAGCGGTCCAAGCAGTCGTTTTGCGTAGCGGAGTAGCCGCTCAGGTGAAAATCATTTGGCTCGCGAGCGTCCGTGAGAGGGCCGACAGACAATTGGCACACTTGGCCCGACATCGGTTTGAGCGAGCTATCAATCTGTGACCAAAGCTAGGGAGTCGGTTACTTACCGCTCAGCAACGCCCCACTCGGGCTACGCCACCCGCTCACCACGAAGCTGGGTTAGGGCCAGACGAGCGGCAGTTTGATTAAACCTCTTTATAACAAGGCAGCATTCGCCAACAGCAACACGGGAACTATGTAGAACTACTGGGGGCCCTGGGTACATTACGCCATGGAGGACACAATAAACATGAGGCCAGGCTTCCCGACGTGGGAGAACATTCTCAAACCGGAGCAATCTTGAAGACGGCAGCCTATCACAGAGTGTCAGTCAAGACAATATTGACTATACGTTGGCTGCAGTAAAGGGTATTCACTAGTGCGTCACAATTCGGCTTTCGGAGGGCTCCAGCTCACGGAGGTGAGACTACGATCAACAAGCCACAGGCGAAAGCGGAACATACAAGCCATATCAGCGAGCGAGTTTATCTCTTGCCCCGCTATGGCATTGGGTCCTCGTTGCCTTGCCTGGGTGGCCGAATCGTTGGCGGACGCCCGACATCCATCCGGATGCACAGCTGCAGCGCCCTGCTGGCCTTGGCTGAATTTTAGCGCGAACAAGAGCTGTTCGGAGGCGGGCTAGAACTCCTTTGTCCTGGAGCAGTGAGCCAGAGAGGAGCGTCAGTGCGGTTAGTGAGGAAGCGCTTAAGAGCAAGCCAGGAAGCTCTAAAACCAGCGGTGGCGATTCGGCCTTTAGAATTGGTCTGATACCTGCGGGAGCTGCTGATTGATGTTGGCTGGCCTGTCAACCTCGGCCATAATTCTGTCCAAAAGGAATCGTCTGAAACCTATTCGGCATTCAAGCGGGACAGAGGTGCCCTTCCAGTGGCCCAGTGACGGTATTAACTTCTTACCGTAATGGGCCATGGGGTTGGGTCCAATACCACTAAGCTCTTGCCCCATTGTCTCAGCCAGGTATTTAAGAGTCGAGCGACGCTCGCTCTTGGTCTTTTGTTCGGCTCCTCGCTTCGGCTTCGCTTCGACGCCGTTGGACTCGTTTCTCTGAAAGCGAGGGAGGAGGGCGGGCTGTTCGCCGGCGATTGACGGGACAGGACGAGACAGAGCAAGAGGAGGATTCGGTGGACTCCACCGAATATGGTCGTGTCACGCCCGAGCTAGCACTTTGTGTTTCCTATGGGTTTTGTGTGTGCGCGCTCGCACGTAGTCTCGGCATTAGGATTTGCCGGTGCGAGCTAAATGTAGTTGGTGTGGTGTGAGATATTCCGTTGGTTCGGGCTCCTTCGTCTATTTAGGCCGTTCCCCAAGAGACGCAGGTAGCCTAAGTGTGGAGACGTGTTTCCTCCTCAAGAGTGCTTGAGGTGGGATGTGAGGTATTCCTGCCGTTAAGGTGGAAGCGGAGCCCTAGTTCTCCAGTCAGGTTCTAGGCTACGGTTCGGGCTCCTCATCTTATTTTGGTCGTTCCCCACAGTAGACTTACGTAGCCTAAGTGCGGGGACGTATTGCCCCCGCAAGAGTGCGTGTGCTGTTGAGAGCGTGTGAGGAGTGTGGAGATAAAACTGAGCTAGACGCGAAGCGACTTCGTGCGCTTGCGAATAAAGCTCAGTGAAATCCCCAATTTGTGTGTCTCGCTTTCCAATTCACGCCGCGGACTCACGATCCCCTTTAGTAATGGTGAGTAGGTTAGCTCCAGAAACGCTTGTTTCGTGGTGGCCTGCTTATTGCACGTAGGCGCGCACCGAATGGCATTAGGCGGTAGGTTACGCCGCTCGGCGAGCGGCAGGTTAAGCCTACTCCGCCGAGCCTTCGGAGTTTTACCTTTCTGGAGGTTTTGAGCTGCCTGCTGATGCCAAGTCAGAAAAATTGATGACGGTACCAATTTTTAACAATTTTGACATAATTAGGTCGTGACTACACTCGTAACCGAAGGCCTTGCAGGCTTGTCGTTTAGACGTGTCGCCACCTCAGGTGTAACTTGCTGCATGTATTGATGACTTACGCGCATGTGGAAGGCAGCAAACTTTCTTAAATTGACTGATGATAAAAACCAACTTACTAGTTACGGGCAACCCGAGTGTCATTCAGAAATTGGAAAACCAAATGCTCAAAATCGGCTCCGCCAGCATATCTCCTGTCATGTGTGACCTTTCAATAGCCGACCGCATCAGCTTCACAGTCAAGTCCGCCTACTTTCAGCTACATAGCATTGCTAAAATTTGGGCTTTTTAGACAGGGATACTACCATTTAAATTGGATTATGCATTTTTCACATTCCATCTCGACTAAGGTAACTCACTGCTTGCTGGTCTACCGGCTTCTGCAATCAGGCACTTACAGTTAGTACAAACTATGCAGCCAAGCTTGTCTGTCGTGAGCGTAGCTGTTGCCACATCACACCCCTTCTCGCCGACCTGCACTGGCTCCCAGTCAAGCAGCGTATCGACTTTAAGGTTCTGGCACTTACTTTTAGGTTCCTTCATTCTCTGGCTCCTGTGAAGACACAATCGGCATTTTGGATGCCGAAGGTTCGAAAGTCAAAACGTGTTCGGGATGTGAAGAATCATCATCTACAGATACACAGCCTGCATCATCTACAACCTACAGACGATGCTCCTTTAGAGTAATCGCCACTGCAGACGTAACACAGATCCGACGAACCCTTCATAGAGATATGCAGTCACAAGCCTTTGCAGTCAACCTCTCATACCAAATGCTTTGCCACCAATCATCTTTCGCTGTCGGATATGATATTGTCAATCTCAACTAGTGATATCCAATGGAATTATATGGCCCACCAAACGTGCAAATAGCAATGGGAACTACTTCTCCAACCAAAACTAATGTGAAACAAAAACAAAATCTTCGCATAGAAAATTGAATTGAAAACGTGGCTACTTTGACCAGGAAATGAGTGAAATGAATTAAGACACTACTAAGAACAAGGAAAAAACCGTGCATTAGAGATTGCAATATTCTTTCGCGAAACCATGTTTGTGGTCAAGAAACACGTAATCCTTAATGCTGACAAGGTTTTAAGACCAGCTTTGTTCTCCAATGATGTGTAGCGGAAACAGTGACTACAGAATCAACAATGATTATGCTTTAGAATTGAATACTTTTTAATGTAGTATCAAGTCCGACATTTGTATGTTGAGTTTTTCGTTTTTCAGAATTTTTAGATAACTTGTTGATCATTCTAGTTCGTATTTGCTATATTTTACCTGCGTCGTATATCCGAATTAAGTTATATCAGCTTCGTGATAGCTGCGCTTTTAATTAAATAAAATTAGTTCCAGTGATGAAATAATCGAAGTAGCCTTAGAAAATTGGCATTTTCCGTACAATAGTACTTTATATTGAAGCAAATAAGCAAATTGTTACTTCCGTATCTCTATGTGCTGCTCCATACGCTCGGATGGAGCACCTTCGGTAAGCCTCATCACGATGCCCAAAAATTATAGTAGCTTCCTACCTCGTTTATAGATTTAGTATGTGCTCTCAGTTTCACCAGGAGATGCGTAACTCACATCATTATCTCTACTTTAATTGAACTTGAATGCATTAATCGACCGTTCTGATAATGCCACTATTCTGATCAGAATGAAAAGTAATAATAATACATTTGATATAGCACCCTCAGAGAACTCAGTCTCTTTCTAGGCACTTTATCTTTGCTGAAAAGGAAACACGATCGAATGGTTAGTAGTAGCATGCTCAGTAACAACAATAATAACATGGTTAGAGGAGACATGCACAGGGTCAGCTTGCAAGCATGGTCAGTGGCAGCATGCACAGTGTCAGCATGCATAAGCACAAGTCCGCATTTCTCCCAAAGATTTTTATGAACACGACGCAGTCGCCTAGTCAAGGTTTCGTCAAATGCTCTCATTCCGAGCGAGAGTAAATACTAGATTTACAATTAATATCGCTTTATTTCGCCAGTAAACGAGCCTCCGAGTTCATGGTGCGAAAACTTGGCTTTCTCAATATATGGCATTGTTTATTCGAGTCACCCGATGAACATAGATCAAGCTCAGGTCAGCCAATATATTATAATAGTTGTAAAGCATCTTGCGTGCTTTTGAACATTGATTCTGCGACGAATGCTGAACAGTTAAGCTACAGTGCTTTATACTTTTCTTTGAGCACATCCATGTTTTCCAATGATAGTTCTCCGACTATGCTACGACTTTCAATGAGAGTGCCTACTGAATATGCTTCGCAGGTAAAGCGCCTAGAAAGAAACTGGGTTCACCGAGGGCGCTTTACCAAGTGTGCTATTATAATTACTATTGGCAGGTCCAAGCAGACTACTCCCAGAGAGGAAAAAAGGGTGTCGCAGACGAAAAGTAATAGTGCTCCGGGGAGTAGTGTCTCAGAGGAAGACATACAATGTAATACATAGTGCCCAGGGGAGTATTGTCACGGAAAAGACGCAACAGTGCTTAAGGCGGAATTAGTTCGCTAGGAAGAAGAAGAAGAAGAAGAAGAAGAAAGAAAAAGCTACGCGTGACGTGGGGGGGGGCACTGGGGGACTCTGGTGACATGCAGTACTGGTCTCTGCGAGCTACTGAACGTAGTTATCTCAACCGTGTCGCAGGACTGCATCAAAGCCACAAAAATACCGTTCGAGCGAGTACGAGGAATGGATGAGAGAGCGTTCTGTGCGCTACTGTTGGATGCATTCACCTCTGAGCTTAGTCTGCAGGGGCGGGAGAGTGTGCGGGCCAAGCTCGTAGGTAGCGCTTAGCCAGGATGCGTCGTTTGTACAACAGTCGCCCTGGAGAAGTAGCCAAGTAGCCGACCTTAAGGTAGGCTGAAACTATCAAGGCAACACGGCATTCATGACATTCGCCCGAAGTAGCGATCGAATCTCGCTGAAAATATGAGCATATGCATACGATAAGCCGTGTGTGTGATTCATAACCAGGTGACAATATATTTTCGCACCTAATGCGATCCTATGGGACCTCAATTGAGTATTTGAAGCATGAAATAAACAATGAACGTCAAGTGGCGTAGCACACCACGATTTACAATGGCATAGGGACTTAAATATATATATATAATTTATTTGTATAGCACCCCAAGAGAACTTAATCTCTATTCAGGCGCTTCACATATGCCACGGGGCTCGTGCCCACGACTCAGCCATACCTTGGTCGCGCGAGCACCTTAACCGCTGGACCAATCCAGCTCGGCGACTTGTCAAATGATGAACAACTTGTACAGCTTGCCCACAACTCTAGAAAGAAAACGCCTATATACTTTCAAACAACATGCAAATATTACTGAAATACATAGCTGTACTTACTATAATTGCTTCAGACAGGACTAAAAGACCAGACACCTTAGATGAAGTCGGCAGGTGCGATAACAAATCGCTTCTATAGCTATTCTAAAGGCATTCAGCCAGGTCGTGTCTCAGAGAGCGAGTAAGAAATAATACACAACGTGTCATTCCAGAATCCAATAAATAACCAACCCTAGAAATCAGAACCGGCAAGACCTTCAGCCAAAAGTCAATAGAATATGTTCACTCTATTACTATCCTTTTAGTGACCATTAACAATTAAGATAATACTAAGCGTCTTTATATAGCACCTCAGAGAACTGGGAATTTTAAAGCATGTCGATAATTCTAGCGGAATCTTAACAGCCTCAGCACTTAGAACCCATAAAAGTCGTCACACATTCTAGGCAAGTGCTGTTAGGAATAGGTTCGCTTTTAACTTATGTTTAAATGTCATCCAGTCAGGGGATGTCGTCAGGTCAGTCGGGAGGGAGTTTCAGGCTTTAGGAGTGTATGAATAAAGACGCGGTCTCCCGAAGATTTTGAGGTTGGTAAAAGGCACAGCTAGACGACTTGAGTCAGACAAGCGGTGCGGATATTACGATGCCTGACCTAATTAAGAAATAATTCGGACAAGTAGGAAGAAGCAAGAGAATGAATATATCTATGATTTGAGTGACGAAATTATTGGAATCGATATGCTGCTGGTTGCGAAGTTTATGCAGGTCGGTAGCAAGTAGTGTTATGCGACAACTGCGACGCTCACAGTGGACAAGGTTGACAGCAGCGTTTTGATCTAACTAATAGTACTGGTCAAGAGACTTTTAAGTAGTGCGTTCCAGAAGTCGAGACTGGATGTCACAAATGTGTAGCCGAAACCTATGGGTCAGAGGCTATTTCCCGCCAAGCCCCGCCATCCTCAGACCACGCAGTGGCTCGCCAGGCCGGCAAGCTAGGTTAAGACGAGCGACGTCAGTTTAAACCTCTTTATATTATAACATCGCATGCGCCAACAACAACAGAGGAGCTAAGCAAGTCTACATGGAGCATCCTACACAAGGTAAACTATAGGGGCGCGAGATGACGCAGCAAGCACGAACAAACGTGTTAGTTGCTCACTCAGTCGACTTCCGCAGTCCCGCCGTTGTACCGACTCCGTTCTAACAGTACAAGCGTACACCGTCAAAGATTCAGCTAGCTGAGTATCTGCTTAGGTAGTCGGAGTCTACGTCTAACAGTCGAGAGCTTCCGCCTTCCAGGGGGAGGCACGAACATGCTACAGGAGGAACGCGGAATATACAAGCCGTAACAACAACGTGCTATCCAGCTCCGCTCGGGCCTTGGGCATTGCCTTTCGTGCGTGGCCGCATCGCCGGAGCACGCACACACTCATCCAGATGCATAACTTGGCAAGACCGGGTTAGTCAGCCAACTTCCCTCTCCCAAGAGCCCAGGTGACCTCTCGTCACCGCACATCCGGCCATGCCCATAAGTCAGACCCCAGCCTAGCCGGCGACCCTTACCACATTACAGCCGTCGCTTACCAGCCAACCGATCTTAGCCTGGGTATAAAGGCATGAACCAACTTGAATGTCGTATCCTTGGCTAAGCTGAACCGAATTGTAGTGTTGCCTAGCTGAAAGTAGACAAACTTTACTTCGGAGCTGATGTAGTCGTCTAGTGAATGTCACTTTGGAACAAGACACCCAGATTTGTACAGATGCTGGCAGTGCCGACTTTCAGCGTTAACCTTTCCAGGTTAGGTTAGCTACAAAATCTCTCACGCGTTCCCGTCAAAGTAATCAATAGGATAGCTCTGCAGGGAATCTTATAACGCTGACATTATTTCTGGTAACAAGCGATCAGTAAGGTAGGATGTCAATTCCGTCTGAATAAGTTATTCGCTATTTTTGATCAGAATGACTCCGATTGTCTCAGCGGCTCCTCTTTGACACAAAGGCAAGCAATAGCTGTCTTACTTCTTCGGCACATGTCGTGCAGCAGGTCACTATTATCCAGGAGAACGTGGCGAGACTTGGCAGGGCCCGCAATAATCAGCCCCAGAATAAGATTGTGAGCTCACTGGGAAAAGGTAGTTGCAAATCCGGCTCAGGGAGGGCAATGAAGAGCGCAACTACCGAAACTCGGCACTGCAAGCAGACTTGCTGCTTGCAGACTTCTTTCCTCGGAACCACTTTACTTCTTCGTCGTAGCATTACAGGGATTAATATCGTGCCTATTCTTTCCAGAGAGGTCAAAGCCCCGTCCTTTTTGAGGAAAACCTTTCCCAACAAGTTTTATGGCAGTGCTTAAGGCTTTGCTCAAAGTTTAATTGCACGTATTTAGCTCCTCGGCAGGAAGGGACGCCACAGCTTTCGACGTCCGGATGTACGATAAGTGACAGATCGTTCGGTGTCTGCTTGGTAACATTAATATAGTTCTCAATTCACTTATGAAAAAAATGCAGTCATTTGTACCTCGGTTAGCATCCGTAGCTTGGCTCGAACTTGACAGACGCTCGTAGCGAAGGGCATATCCCTGCTAATTAAAGTCCGTCTGACACGCAGCAAGATGGTGACCAGTACTTCTGGGAGTGACGTGTAATGGACGTCTATGACTCAGCGAAGGGAGTCCACAGGCAGTGAGCTCTAATGCTAGTGGAAGTGATTTCCCTGACTGACCTTGGTGACAGGGTGGTAATGGTATAAAATCAAAAGCAATGCGAAATGATGCGAAAGATAGTGAGATTACTCTATAACTGTGCATGTCATTTGTAACCATGTTATGCTTGTTGTCGTTGAGCCCGCTACCGCTATTCATTTGATCGTGCCTCCTTTGCAGCAAATGTAAGTTGCCTAGAAAGAGATTGTGAGTTTTCTGGGGGGCTCTATAACAAATGCATTATTATTATTATGAATCTGCACACCTACTTACTGAGCATTCGGGTAAGGGCCAGTAAATCTGAACGCTGCCACTAAAAAAGCTCAGCATTTGGGACGCGCTCACGTTACGGACTCCCTTTCTTTCTAGTATGCGGGATACAATACTCAAATTATTATGTTATTATAAATAATTAAATATAAATATAGAAATAATTATGCATGTGCAATAGGTGAAGCGATGCCCAGTTTCTTCACGCCCAATCAGACCGCGGTAAAGACAGGTGAAATGCTGCTTTAACGTATAGCACACGATGGTCACTCGATTTGCTCCAATTTATAAAAAAAAACTGACATTTTCATTTTAAGTATGACCAAACTCAAAATTTTATATGGCTGCAATTATCTGTATTCGGCATTGGGATGCATTTTGCATGCGTCTTCGCGTTGCTTTCAGTTTCAGCCGTCTCATGGGTCAATTGTTAAGCGTCACGCATGCTAGACCTCGAGAGTTCCAATGCAGCCTGCTCGTCACGCGGGGCAAGAGTGCGACTGCATAGGGCCACATAAAACGGCAGCACGTCGGATATGCGTGGTGTCCGCGTCAGTGCTGTCAGAGCAGTCCACGAGTTCGCCTAGTGCAGATCCTATCCATAGAGGTGTAACCGGGTTCCAGGGGTCAGAGGCTAATTCCCGCCAAACCCCGCCATACTCCGGCCACGCTGCCGCTCGCCATGCCGCCGAGCTAGGGTAAGACGAGCGGCCGTCAGGTTAAACATCTTTATAACGCATGCGCCAACAACAACAGGTGAACTAAACAAGTCTACAGGGAGGGTCCTATACACAGTACTACACTACGGGGGGCGCAAGACGACGCAGCAAGCGCTAACAAACGTGTTAGTTGGGGTCAGTCGGCTTCTGCAGTCCTGTCGTTGTACCGACTCCGAATCCAATAGTACGAGCATACGCCGTCCAAAACCCGGCTGGCTGAGTAACTGCTGGCTAGTCCGAGTCGACAACTACCACAGTCGTAAGCTTCCACCGAAAGACGCCAACACACGGGGGGGTCACGAACACACTACACGGGGGGAACGCGGTATAAACAAGTCAACAACGAGCGAGCTATCCAGCGCCGCTCGGGCCTTGGGTACTAGTTCCCTTGCGTGCGTGGCAGCATCGCCGGAGCACGCCTGCACGAATCCAGGTGCATAACTCGGCGAGACCGGGAGCTTCCAACACCACGACTTACTTGGCCAACTTCCTGTACCCAAGAGCCCCGGTGACCTCACGTCACCGCATACATCCGGCCATGCCATGGGGTCCGACCCCGGCCTAGCCGGTGACCCTAACCCTCATTTTAGCCGTCCGGTCCCAGCCAACCGAACCGAGCCGGGGTACAGAGGAAAGGGAGCATGAAAAGGACTTTTCTTTCGGGCTGTCGCGTTGGCTTCACGGCAGATGTCTCTGATGACTCTGTGGTTAGTGTTTCTATATATGCATGATTCGATCATAGACACTGGGCTCGCCGGCACACTGCCAGTGCAGGCAGACCGATAGTGCCCTAAACCATCCCAGGGTCTAACAGCTGGTGGCTGTGGCCTAGAGATAGGCCGGTGGTCAGCTGTGGTCTGGCGGCTGTGGTTTATCTCCAGGCCGACGGCTCTGTCATCCCGCCAACTCACGGGATGAGTTGTGGCTGGGTTGGAGTGGGCGAAGAGGGAACGCCAACCTGGGGAGTTGTGTCCGGGGGAGCGCTGCAGGCGCTAGCGAGAATATACGTCCCTGCGAACCAGCTTAAGTGTTCTGCCTGCTTCTGCGTAGCACTCAAGTCAGAAGAGCACTGTTTAATCTACAGACTCAATATTGACTATTGGGCCGCAACTTTTATCAGTATGCTATAAACCTAGATGTAAAACAGCTAGTTCCATCGAATGCATGTAGTTTCGTGATTCTAAATACAAATAAGAATGGGAATGCATTCAGCGAGACAGACACCCGGGGCTTTATTGTTTGCCACGCCTCCTAGGCACGAAGGCGGAAGCAAAAAGAAATGCTTTTCGGCTTCCAGCCATGTTATTTTGATAACGATTCCCTAAACGCAGACGTAGCCGTGGCTTTTGCCAACCTCACAAATGGCCGCAACAACACCACAGAGTAGAAAATAATACCAATCAGTACCTCGTCAAATAGTTTTCATGCGCAGTTATTAATTTAGTAGACTAAATTTGCGGTTTCGCCAGAACGAAAATCGTCGCATGGAAAAAAGCAGAATTTCGGAAGCGCAGATAAATACTGGGTCCTATGGTCGAGTGCGCTTAGAAGGCCGTGCGGTGACAGCAAAAACGAGTGCAGATAGAGACAAGCGTTCGCAGTCCAAATAGCAGCGACTTGGCAGCGGCGTCCCTGGCTAAAATGCGCCGCGTTGGACCGAACGCGGCGAGGACGGCTCTGGGGCCTCTCAAGGGAGTCGTGAAGTGCGGCAGACCGTGCGACGGCGGACGCGAAGCGGCTAGCTCCGGTCAGGCCGACAGCGGCGAGTCAACGCTAGCAGCGGCCGCGCCAGGTACGTGCAGCACGCCCGTCACAAAGCGACAATACTGTACGTGCTGACTGCCAAAGCATGCGCAGCACGATAGCAGCAGCACAGCAAAGAAAGGTTCGCAGCCGGAAGGCAAACGGGCGGCATGTCTAATTGCCGCGCCGACGCGCGTCTACGGCTCTACTCGCCGCTTCTGACGAATAGGGGCTTATTTATTTGCGAGCGAGACGATCGGTTTTATCTAGAACGTAACGAACACTTGTTGACACTTTTGAGAGAAAAAACTGTTGTACTAATAATCCTGTTGCATAAATATAAAAAAGTTTCAGAAGTCATGAATTCATTTTTAATTGTTTGCAGCAATTGCGTAAATTAAAAATTGTGTATTATTTTTATAAATTGACATATAGATCAATTGTTGTATAGGCCAGTTAGTACAGGCCAGTTGTCGTAGGGTCAGTAGTCGCAGGTTCAATAGTCACCCAACCGACGCACAAGCAGTAAGCCCAACAGTAGTTGGAGTTATGTGCCCCTCTAAATGAGATTAAACCCCCAAAGCACATTTATTGATAGTGTACAAAGACCAATAAAATGAATGGCGCTACTACGGCGCTACTCGCCGCTTCTGACGAATAGGGGCTTGTTTATTTGCGAGCGAGACGCACCGAGCGTCCGCGAGGACGCAGGCGCCCGTCGCCGCCGTAGCGTCCCGCGCTAGGGGCTCGAGCGCTCGCTACTGCGGCACAACGGAGAATGATGACGAATGACGATATCCCCACAAACCGCAAACGAGTCGGGGTAGCGACGACGGCTGTGTTGTACGCAGGCGAGCGTACGTTCCGTGTAGTCGAAGCCGTCGTGTATGCTACTCCTAACACACGCGGCGTACAGACTGAAGAGAGTGTATAACGTGCGGACAGGCTGACTCACAAGGAGTACCGACAACTGAACTTGTGACTACTCGCTCTACGACAATCGGCCTGTACCAACCGGCCTATACGACAATTGATCTATATGACTAACAGATCTTTGACAAGTGCCCCTAAGATCAGAAATAAGCAATGCATATAAAACTGGTGCAGGTCGGTTTTGTTTGATCAAATTGGGTTACATATTTATTATAAGTGTTACCAGTTTGCTATGACTACCCGGAGACTATTGCTATAAGGATTGGATATCAGCTAGTATAAATAAATAGACTTGATAATTTGTGAAGTAAATAATTGTTGAATATAAAATATTTATAAATCATAGAGCCAGCGATACAGTATGAAATTTCCGAGAGTGGAAATGCTACTGCGATATATAGAAACTTTGAATACTGGAAAGTATTCGTTAATGCAAGCGGCACTACGAATCGGCGATGCTGCAAATACCGTCAGCTTGGTTGCAAGGCTCTCTAATAACAAATGACACTAGAGTAGTTGGAAATCTCGCTCCAGAACACTGCCACGAAGGAGGAAACATAGCAATAGCCCGGGGAAAAAATGCTGTTGGTGAGATGAAGGCTACGATGTCGGAAGTTCCTACGACTCCCGAGTGCAGTGCAAGGTTCTTTGGCTAGGAACTTTTCTGATGACGTGCTGATGGTTTTTCCGAAGAAGTCAACCTTGAATCGAGCACCGCAGCAGCAGCAGAGAAAGAAGGACTTGTCCGAGGCATAAGGAACTTCATCACCGATACCCACAGATCTGTTATTTGACATCCCTCGGACGTTCATTGATTTTGTACTGTTAGACTCAGGACCTGGACAAGATCGGTTGATTATCCTCGGAAGTAACACCTTACTTGACGGCTTGGCTCTCGCAGACGTTTGGCAAGCTGACTGTGCGTTTCAAGTAGTCCCCTTACTTTTCTTTCAACTGTATGCCATTCATTTTCAACTTGTCCCAGGACTTATCCCTGTTGGACTATACTGCCTACTTCCAAACAAGACTCGCGCAGCACACTATCACCTCGCCGAACTTAAGCGTCTCATACCTGCTGTGAACCCTCAAAAAACTCGATTTCGAAGCAGCAGCTATTAATGCTTTCTCTACCTTGTACTCGACAGCTACAAGTGCGGGCTTTTACTTTCATCTCACTCAGAGCTTTACACGAAAGGTAAAAGAGTTGAAGGAACGAAAGAGGAGTATGAAACTGATGGTGTTATCCGTAGTGCAGCTCGATGTCTACCAGCACTGGCACGCGTACCGGAGACTCGCAGCATTTGAGCTGCTGCTGTCCGAATCTATGCCATCAAATGAGCGCATGAACGAACTGATCTCATACTTCGAACATACCTACATCCGAGCCAGACGTCTTCGAGGCCGACGCGGTAACTACGACAGTTCGCTCTTCGCCGTGGGGACGTGGAGTCAGTATGGGGCATCGGTAGACGGTGTAGCTCGTACAACTAATGCAGTAGAGGGGTGGCATTACGGGCTCCAAGCAATGTTCCAGTGCCATCGTCAGACGATGTGGACATTTCTGAAAGGGCTTCTCATGGACCACAGTAAGCAGACTGCCATGTTCTTGCAATGCACTACAGTCGTTCTTTTTGTCCAAGCAAAGAGATACCGTGAGCTTGCCGAAAAAGTTCGATGGGCTGTTGAAGATTACGGTCGTTCAGATGTTCTAACTTTTCTTCGTGCCATTGCATATTTGTCGCATAGTTATTTGAGAAATTACAGTAACATTAAGATCGATTTTATTTAGAACGTAATGCACACTTGTTGACCCTTTTAAGAGAAAAAACTGTTGTACTAATAATCCTGTTGCATAAATATAAAAAAGTTTCAGAAGTCGTGAATTCATTCTTAATTGTTTGCAGCAATTGCGTAAATTAAAAATTGTGTATTATTCTAATAAATTGACATATAGATCAGTTGTCAAGGTGTCTAGGTGTCATATCTAGGTGTCATATTCCAAAGCGACCTCTCGTATGACGACCATATCAGCTCAACAGTCAAATCTGCCTATTTTCAGCTTCATAACATTGCTAAAATTCGGGCTTGTTTAGATACGGATACCACGTCCAAGTTGGTCCATGCATTCGTGACATCCCGTCTCGACTTCTGCAACTCACTGCTTACTGGCCTACCAGCATGTGCGATCAGGCGATTGCAGCTGGTGCAAAACTTCGCAGCTAGGCTTGTCTGTCGTGAGCGTCGCAGTTGCCACATCACACCACTTCTCGTCGACCTGCACTGGCTACCAGTCAAGCAACACATCGACTTCAAGGTTTTGTCGCTCACTTTTAGGTCACTTCATTCTTTGGCTCTAGCCTATCTCTCAGATATACTCCCCCATCAGGCCAAGCATCGTACCACCTGCTTTTCGGAACCCAACAGTCTGCAAATACCCCGTACAAACCTCAAATCTTTTGGAGACCGTGCATTTAGTTCATATGCTCCCAAAGCCTGGAACTCCCTCCCGACTTGCGTCACAACATCCCCTGACCTGACCACATTTAAAAAGAACTTAAAAACACACCTATTTAGGACAGCCTTTAGTGGGTCCCTGTGATTCGTCCTTCGTGTGCTTATTCGTGCTGACACTGTGCATGCTGCCACTAACCATATTTTTCTGCTGACCCTGTGCATGTCACCCCTAACCATATTATTCATTTTGTTTGTTTATCAAGCATGATTTTACTCACCGTTCAATTGCATTTCCCTTTGCAGCAAATGTAAAGCGCCTAGAGAGAGATTTATTTCTCCGAGGGCGCTTTATCAAGTGCATTATTATTATTATTATTAATTGTCGTATAGGCCAGTTAGTACAGGCCAGTTGTCGTAGGTCCAATAGTCACCCAACCGACGCACAAGCAGTGAGTCCAACAGTAGTTGGAGTTATGTGCCCCTCCAAATGGGATTAACCCCCCAAGGCACATTTATTGATATTGTACAAAGACCAATAAAGCGAATGACATGAAAATTGGCACAAAGAACAATGGTAACACAAGCTATCGTTTGATGTAACATAGCAGCCGTATTGACCTTCTGATGACCTGTAAAAGTCAAGTTCACGTATAGCACTTAAACTTTATCATCAAATCAACAGATTCAAGACCAGTCATTTTAGAAATATGGCTAGCCCCTCAAAAGATGCAGAACACTCGGCTTCATGCTCCCCACACCACAAGCAAAATATAAAAAATTGACATCTTAAACTGTTGACTGTCATCACGATCACAGTTCAAGGACATTTTGTAACAGGCAGATGATTTGCTTACAGACCCATCATGCCTAGATGCCCAGAGGGAGAGCGTGGCGTCGAGTGAGCCCCACCTATATTCCAAATTTCACTGTTGCGAAAGCATTCACAGAAGCCAACTTAAAGAAAAGAAGCTGTAAACGCATGTAGACGATGACAAACAATATTGTGCTACTGCGTTTGTCGTCATACAACTGCAAGCACTTCCTTAGGAGTGTGTATGTCAAATTTCACGTTGATTGGGTCACTATTAGCCTACCTGTGACATTTTTATGACATGTGAGCGACATAATGACAACGGCTCAGCATGAGAAACACAGCCAGTTGTTGATCAAAATAAGTCTACTGAGGTCCAATTAGCACGCGAGAAGGCTGGAAGGATATGTAACTACAATCATATATTCCAAAATTTAAGGCGATCAGATTATCATTTTAGGAGATATGACGTGAGGGGCAGTAGGCATTTGGCTGCTATTCGCAAGTAAACTGAGAAACCCAAGCTATAACCAAGGGACAGCACTAGCAAACGCTATGCATCGCACAAACAATTATATAAATAGATAAATAAGGATCTTAGGAGTAGGCCAACCTAATAAGACCCTTACATAGAATACGCAGAACATATCGACGATAATAATAATAATAATGCACTACACAACGCGCCCTCAGAGAACCCAATCTCTTTCTAGGCGCTTTACATTTGCTGCAAAGGGAACGCGATTGAATGGTGAGTAATATCAAGCTTGATAAACAACATGAATAACATGGTTAGGGATGACATGCACAGGGTCAGCATGCAAATGTGGTTAGTGGCAGCATGCACAGTGTCAGCACGCATAAGCACATCAAGGACGAATCACAGGGACCCACTAAATGCTGTCCTAAATAGGCGTGTTTTTTAAGTTCTTTCTAAATGTGGTCAAGTCAGGGGATGTTGTGACGCAAGTCGGGAGGGAGTTCCAGGCTTTGGGAGCATGCGAACTAAATGCATGGTCTCTAAAGGATTTGAGGTTTGTACGAGGTATTGGTAGACTGTTGGATTCCGAAAAGTGAGTGGTACGATGCTTGGCCTGGTGCGGGAGTAGATCTGAGAGATAGGCTGGAGCCAAAGGATGCAGTGGCCTAATAGTGAGCGACAAAACCTTGAAGTCGATCCGTTGCTTGACTGGTAGCCAGTGCAGGTCGGCGAGAAGTGGTGTGATGTGGCAACTGCGACGCTCACGACAGACAAGCCTAGCTGCGAAGTTTTGCACCAGCTGTAATCGCCTGATTGCACAGGCCGGTACGCCAGCAAGCAGTGAGTTACAGAAGTCGAGACGGAATGTCACGAATGCATTGACCAACTTAGACGTGGTAACTTTATCAAAACAAGCCCAAATTTTAGCAATGTTATGTAGCTGAAAATAGGCAGACTTGACTGTGGAGCTGATGTGGTCATCTGACAAGAGGTCACTTTGGAACATGACACTTAGATTTTGAGCCGATTCAACGGGAGATATGCTGGCATGGCAGAGCCAATTTTTAGCATCAGTCTATCCAATTTGTGAATCACACTGGGTTTGCCCATAACTAGTTAGTCAGTTTTATCCTTGTTTAATTTTAGGAAATTTTCTGCCATCCATGTGCGGATGTCATCAATACATGCCGCAAGTGAGTTGAGAGAATTCGAGGTGCTCGAAGGCTGGGAGGGATCAAAGCAAAGGTAAAGCTGAGTGTCATCCGCATAGAAGTGAAAGCCTAGATTGTGCTTGGCAATCACATCAGCAAGAGGGAGATTGTTAACCGTGAAAAGAACCGGACTTAGCACGGAGCCCTGAGGTACCCCCACAGTTCAGATAGGTCTCATACCGCAGGCTGTCAAACCGCGTTAGAGCCGGGCGGTTCACCCGCGTTCGCCAATAAAAATATCTAACTATAAACGACATACATGAGAACTTGAAATTACCTCAATTCCCTTGAATATAATTTAATCAACATTTTCAGATTGACGCCGGAAAATTTACCGCACGACGAAACCGGATTATAATAATAATAATGCACTTGATAAAGCGCCCTCAGAGAACTCAATCTCTTTCTAGGCGCTTTACATTTGCTGCAAAGGGAAATGCATTTGAATGGTGAGTAAAATCATGCTTGATAAACAAACAAAATGAATAAAATTTTTAGGGGTGACATGCACAGGGTCAGCATGCAAATGTGGTTAGTGGAAGCATGCACAGTGTCAGCACGAATAAGCACACGAAAGACGAATCACAGGGACCCACTAAATGCTGTCCTAAATAGGTGTGTTTAGGATTAGCAATCCCATGATTCAGCAGGTGCCGTGGCAATGAACTCCTTAGTGACGGTGGGGGAGGCTCCCCCCCCCGCAGCGGTAAATTTTCAATAAGTTATCCCTAATCATAGTTTACATGCCGAACAACGGTCACTTCCTGTTTGGAAGCCGATGTACGCCTACCAATGTAAAGATGTTTTTGTCAAGTAGATAAGGAGTGGGCCCTGGAATGCCTTTTGCCGCCGGTTGCTATTGACTGGGCGGGGAGGCGGGACTACGCCCCGGCCGATAGGGTTAACGCTTTCGTGATCTTGTTATAGCCACCAGTCGGACGCTTGAACTCAAGGGGGCAGGGAATTTTTATAAATTTAACGTTTTATCATTTTTCAAAGTGATTTTCTCCGGGTCCGTTTAGGGCTGACTAGCTTATATTCACAGAGTTCACCAGAAAGCCGCAGTTCGGGCTGTTATTTTTCAAAGAAAATTATTTTGTTGAGCTCGATATACTTACTACCTTTGGTTTGAATAGGTCTCACAAAGTTATTTTATTGACCATATTCCAGTTATCTGATCACCACCAAAAATTGGGATTGCATTTATATCTAGTTTATCTTTTACTATGCAAATTTCAAAACACTTAAAATGTTTGACCATTTGTATATACCTCCCTCCATAAGTGACACTGCGAGGCATGCGTACGGTCACGTGCCGGCAGGGAGCACCCCCCCTCCGTAGGGTGGGTGGAGCTTCGGTGGGTGGGCGAAACCACGTGATATTGACGACACGCCCACACTAACCAGCTCTTGTGAGTTCGAGTAAGTCGAGGTACGCGTTCTTCTTCTCCCGCTCTCGTTTTCCAGTTATTTATCCGCTGCTCTTTCCGTTTTCCCTCTCTCTGGCTGTCTTCTGTCAGCTGTGCACCCGCTCACTCTGCCCCTGTCGGCAGCCCTTCGTCCGGCTCTGCTCTGTTAGACAGTCGTCCGGCGCATCCCTTTCGCCTTAATCCCATCCCCTTCGGCCTCGCCGTCAGCCGTACTCGACTTTCCTTCGCGCATCAACACTGTGGCCAAGATCTAGGGGCAAAGCTATTTCCCGCCCAGCCCGCCGGCCAGGCAGCCCGCTCGCTGCCTCGCTGGGCCAGGGCAAGATGAGCAGGGCGTGCGATCTCTTGACCTCTTTATTCCCTTTGCAGCAGATGTAAAGCGCCTAGAAAGACATTGAGTTCTCTGAGGGCGCTTTATCAAGTGCATTATTATTATTATTACTTACAACAAATGCTGCGTTCGCCAACAACAGCTAAACAGAACTACGGGGGACCCTAGGTGGGACCTAGACTATAGGCTACTGGTGAGGGCACAGGAAACAAGAGGTCAGCCCTCCCGACGAGGGAGGACATTTTTCGGACCAGAGCAATCTCGAAGATGAGTTGCAATCCTCGCACAGGTACCAGCCAAGGCAGCATCAGTACGACCTTGGCTGCGGTGACGGGGATTCGCTAGCGTGGTACATCTCAGCTCGCGGAGGGGGCAATTAACGACGAGCTGCAAGAGCAACGTGGAATATACAAGCGGTAACAGCTCACCACCAGCCCTGCTCGGGCTTTGGGCCCTCGCTGCCTTGAGTGAGTGGCTGTCTCTCCGGAGAGTGCCCCACCCATGTGCGTCATTGAGCGAGATCAAGAGCACCCAACATCACGACTTGTGCGGCCGACTTCGGGTTTGCATGAGCCCTGGCCACCTCGAGCCATGGCACATCCGGCACCCAATCGGTCACGTCCCGGCCCAGGCGGTAACCTTTATCACACTACAGCCGCCCCAGTCAACGAACCTAACTAGCCTGGGTACAACTTTAGCTATCGATGCCCTAGCCAGTATTGCAAAAGACGTCGACTATTTATTAATTGAAGCAGTTCTTCAGTAACTGCTCAGACGACAAGCAAATCGGACAGCTAAAAGGTACGCGTCAAACTAATTCCAGGGAACAGCGACGACGGTGGAGCTGAGGCTCGTTTGGAGCTGGCGCAGCAGCGGCCACTGCGGGAGGCTGCTGGCGACCAGGGCAGCAGCCGAAAGCTCACTTTCGTGAAAGCGTGCGGAGAGGATTCGGCTTCGAGTGCGGCTTCGAACAAGCGACATAGTAATTTGGTCAGGGGCTTGAGTCACCAAATGGCCGACTGCAGCTGTGCCGGTGCGCATCCGTATGGCGACGCACCCGCTGCCACTGCATCTGAGAGGCGGTCCAAAGTGGTGGCGTCGAAATACAAGCAAGCGGCTGCTGCCAAAGCTGTCCGGCGGCTGCCTCTTGAGCCTGATACAATCTCACAAAATAAGGTACGCGACGCAGGATCAAGCCGTCTGGCTAGCATACTGCATGCCAAGCAGGCATGCCAGTATTCTACCTGCATTGCCTAGCGTAGCAACGCAGCGACTCTTAATGCTAACGCCTTTGGCTTTCTGCTAAGATTAGTTGCATCTTAAATGAACTTAGATTGAGTCGCATTTAGCCCAAATCTTTTTTTCACTGCTCAGGCATGAGGCATATGACGAGCAGAACGTGTGACTTCATATGCCGACGTCGCAGTTCATTTTGATTTGCTATGGTCTTGGTGCCTGCTATTAGACAGATAATCTACATTGATGTGCAGGCAACACATAGCTGGAAGGACTGATTAATAAACGTTCCAGAATGTTGCCAGGTTAGCACAGACACGCACACGGCACTCACTACTGCAGACTACTACAACTAGCAGCGCTGAGAAAGCGATGCACACTTTACGAACACCTATGCCCATCATTATCTTCCTCTATAGTGGGCTTTGCAAATACTGCGTTCTGATTTTTTTTTATTTCGCGCATCGACGCTTACTATTGCTCCTTCCTGGATCTCGGCAACTACAGTACGCCGAGCAGGCACTTGCAACGTTTTACAATAGACATACTTTCAAGCATTTTCCTTAACGAGTTCACTGAGGTCACATTTTTTGGCAAATAAAGCAGAACTGTCTTCGTCAAAGACTAATTATATTATTCAGTAACCGAAGTTAAGAGGGAGTAGTCTAGCCCGCTAGGACTCCCATACTTTGTTTGCCAGGTCTTAGTCGCCACGGGTGCCCGGGGTGCACTCCCGTCGCTTTGTGTCCCGAGAATGATCGTCCGGGTATAAAACAATCTGTAAAATAGACACAGAGCTACACAGGGAGAACTAGACAACACTACAGAGAGGATCGTGCATACAGCAAAACTATTGGGGGCTCGAGATGATGCCGCAAGCACACGAATACGTGTCAGTTGCTAAATCGGCTTCCGGTGTCATGCCATTACACCAGCTCCGCTCTAAGAGTACCGTCGCACGCCGTCATAGTTCCGGATAGCTTCGTAACTGCTTAGACTACCGGAGTACACGTCTACACTCGTCGAGAGCTTCCGCCAAAAAATTAGTTCGCGGCACTGGTTCCGGTTCTCCACATCCAGGGGCCTACCCGGCCCTACCCTACCCGGCCTAGCCGGCCTCTAAGCTTGGCGACGCCCAGCTCAATATATCAAATGTAAGTAGCTTCGTATACACTAGGGAACATGTGTGACTGGTGAGCCATGATGGCACACTAGGTAAGGTGGTTGCTATTCACTGCCTAAGTCGTGGGTTCAAATCCTGCAGTGGGAAATTCTCTGAAGAGCTGTTAAATCAGTGAGTATTTATTTTGTTATCCGGCGGAAGATGCGCGATCGCGTCTAAAACTGTCCTCTCTGTGGTTATGTCGTCCAACTGCCACGTGGCTTTACATGCACAGTGCTGGCTTTTATGAGCCTTACATCCAGTAAATGCGATTACAAAAGCTATTACTTCGCTACGAAATAGCGTTGCTAATCTAAAATGTTCTCGCGAATATTCGATAACGTCCAGCCCTAGAGGTGTGGTCGCTCCTAGCAGGCTGACGGATCGCTGAGTCCACTCTTTGGGCATCGTCCTCGTGCGGTGGAGGGAAGGATGTGGTCCAATCTGTGCGTTCCAAACGATCCAGGATGCAAGATGATCGAAGTCGAGATTACATCTCCCTACAGTCGCAGGAAAAACCAGCGACACTATCTGTTGCACATGTTACCTGCTGGCTGCGAACACGCAAGAAATGCTATAGAAAGTCCGTGAAACGGGAGTTAGGCTGTCTCTGGCGTCTGTTTTGCAGTGAGCCTGATTGTTCGACAAGGTCCGTCAACTCCCAGTGTTGGGTTGTGGTCGAGTAGAAATGTCGCTGTCGGTTCGGCCGGTTCTCCGTCAGCGTGATCAGCGGGTGCTAATCGCTCATCCTCGTTCGTTTCCCCTCCACCTGCCTCATCCAGAGTGTTGGGTGCGGGAAGCTCGTCCTCCAGGTCAGCAGTTGGCAGTCCTGCGGCCTTGCGCCCAGCTGGCTTGCAGCGGTTGATAAGCACAGTGCAAGGCGTGCCATCACCATCGTCTTTGTCTGCAACACGGACGTTCGTATCAGTATGGTCCACGAAAAGTAGGGGCCCGCCACAAATGTTGCAACTTTGGTGAAACACCCTCCCTCGCTCGGCCTTGGCGTATGAGCGTGCTGCCTTTTTTGCTTGGCCTGAGCAGCCTGAATGTTCTGCCTTGCAACATCTCATGCGGCGACAAGATTGTCGTGTATGCTCTGCAAATAGTCGTCCCAGGCTTCACGCAGCTTGTCAGCAGGCAACACTAGGTCAATAGGCAGGCGAGCTACGGTTAATGGCTCATGAAAAGGGGGCTGCAGCGCATCGACTCGTCGACGCTTGCGGTCGGCGCAAAGCACTACGGTACGTACAGGTCCCAATCACAATGATTGCCACTGGCAAACATTGAAAGCATATCAACAAGCGTGCCATTTCAGCGCTCTACTAGCCCACCAGTTTTCGGGTGATACGGCGACGTGTGCAATCAGTCGATAGACATCATTCGACAAGTGATTCTACAGGCATGCAGTCTAATTGACATCATGCAGCATGTCTTGGCGTAAGAATTGTGGAATAAAATTCATAGTCCATGATCTCCTAAGCCAGAGCTTCTGTCTGCAACAGTCTTTCTAAGTTCGGAACGCAATACCTAATGTATAGTCCGTAGACGACGCGAGGGCGCGAGAAGGCTGAAACTGGTACAGCAGTTCAGGTAGGTGTACAGAAGCCAAGCTTCGGCGGGCCTTGTGCTTCAGCGCAAGAACTTTACTCAGTATCCATCGATCAACCGGAAGGAATCGAAGCTTTTTCAGCAACGGTCAAAACATGATGACACCTCTGGGATTGTGTACCTAGCTTTTCAGACAAATTCATTACCATCTGCAGTGGCCTAGTAGCTTTTTTCGGCACCCCAGTCGAAATTTAATTGCAAAAAGTTAACTTGGACCGAACCGATAAACTACTTAGCTTTTTGCAAGCTGCCGTCGTAAAAAGTCACTAATCTTAGATTGGAATCGGATGTGATGGCTAGCTTTAGCAGCGGTCTTCCTAACCAAACTTTCAAAATTTAGGCAGTGGTCAAAAACGATGCCTAAATTCTTGTATACGGCGAAGACAAAGGTGTGGCTAACGAAGCAGCGAGTATTATTCTTCAGAGATTATAAATTTCACCTGTGTAGTGCTACTAATTCACAGGACTTCTTTATGCGAACATCTTTTTACTCAGAGTTACTGAATCAGCCGAAATTCAAAGGCAAACATTAATTTTCTTTTCAGTGGCCATATAACCATTGAAGCTCTGCCACTGGTTTCTGGACTTCCCAACTTATATAATTTGTCCCCTGCTGAAACATAACGTAACGAACAGCTGAATGCCTCAATTTTCTGTGGACTGGGCTTTAGTAATCTATTTGCTATCGGTGTGAAGTGGGATCCCTCAGAAGCAACTAATCGTCAGCATACTTGACAATCGTTACTCACTGCCTCGATCAAGATTCGAAAAGTCGCTGCTACAAGTTTAATTACCTTGAGGACCATTTAAGATTACGTTCTCTAGTTGAAAGTCAGGACGCGATTCCTCGATGACACGTTAGCCTTTTAAGTGATGCTGTTGACTACTTCCCTGGCCTCGCTTTAAAAAGCCGTGACACTTTCATTAGACAGTGCATTATTGCTTTAAGGAGAACTTCACTCGGGCTAGCGCTTCATAATAATCTAACCAATTCCAGATATAAGACACTTCTCCCCGAAAGATGTAACGGAGTAATAAGCTGTGGCGGACCTGAACTATTGATACGTGGCCAGAATTTAATTTTGTAATACATCAGAGCAACTGATAATGAGCCACGCGATACAAAAGTTGAGTGCATCTGCATATGGCTTTGGACGCCCGAAGGTTCTCTAGAAACCTACGTATTCATGAGCTGGAGGTCATATCTTGCAATAGGCATGTTGTACGCCAAACACTGGCTAGTGATCCCCCCCCCCCCCGAGGTTGTCGGAGGTTGCTCTTCAGCACTTGACTATGGCTACGCATGGTCGAGTGTAGTAACTCTGCGTTTTCGTCCAAAATTGTACGCTTAGGTCGCTCGGTGCTAATAGAGTATGACTCGCGATGAATGCAGAGTGCATTTTTTTCGCAGACTCTTAGCCGGACACCAGCGAGCAGAACCAGTGGGAACGGCTCCCGAATTGCCGCTCAAAAAACTTCAACTCCTCATCCGGGTGTGTCTCGCCTTCCGATGGACTCAATTGATGCGTCGCAAATCTTGCCGGCGAACTTGACGTATGTAAAGCAGCGTTTTTCTGGTAAGTAGATCTGCGTTAAAAGCGAACTAGAGGCTACCTTGTTGTTAGTCTGAGTATTTGGGAGCAGTTGCAAACCAGAAGATTGAGTCAACAACACGCCAGGCAGTATATTACGAATCGCAGGAAGACATGCGGGAGTTCGAGGCCGAAACGGCCGACCCTAGTGCAGGGAATCAAAACGTCTGTACTTTTTTCGCTGCACTCCTTCTATGACTTCCGTTGGAGAAGTGCGCCGTCACAGTACAGCGGGCCCAGCACTAGTAACTAATCAGTGTCACTGGCCCAACATCATTATCCGCCGCGGTCATCGTAAGCACAATATGTTAAGGGTCGGGGTCAAAGTTTGACGGCGCCGAGTGTGATCCCATTATTAAGTTTGGCAAATGATAGACGAGGCTCGTAGACGTGTCTTTATACTGTCTCAAAGAAGGTCCGCCACCTAACCGAGCTCGTTGTTGACCTGACCTGGGCAGGCTATTGTTTTGTATTTTAATTGTCAGAGACAGCTTTCTCTCCTGCTACCGGCTTCAGCTCCTCCTTCGTAAACGTCTCACACTGCTACATGTACTTTCCTCCTACCATAGGCGGCAGCACTTTACTGTTAGCCGTATTACGCTGCTATTTGTAGGCTATACTTCATTACCTGAACTATCCTCCAACTTATATACCTTGACTACCCTCTTAGAAAAGCTCTGCTTCACCCTTTTTTCACAAGATGGAGGCCGTTGGTTGCCGGTTGCAATTGTAAGCCGATAGCAGATATTGTGGTCTCAAGTCGGCTGAAAAAATTCTAGGTGATCTGATGTCGATACTCGTTAAATCTAAAGGAACAACTATTGGCTAACAACCTTATAAAGTGAATGTATACATAAATATTTCCTATGGAATGTATCAGATATGTTGCTTCACCGGGAGTACCATCTAGCCCCCATCTCATGTGAGCTTAACGTGGTAGTGCCTTGCCATGCGTAAAGAGTGAGATTAAACGTGGGTACTTCCGAGCCGTCGGGCAAGTTCATTATTTGGCTAAATTCATCACGTGTAAAGTTAATTAAACAGCTGCTCTTGCTGATCTGGTTCACTAATTTCTCAACTCCACACCATATTTAGTTGAGGTTTCTTGGGCTGCCAATACAAATCTTTTTCTCATTTCGATAACAAGGACAAATTTCTAACCATGTTTGATGGTATCACGCTTTCCAAGCGGCACGTTCGAGGAATCTTTTGGAAGCCTTAAGAGTTTAATTAAGAATGCATGCTCATACTGTTATTAATAGACGTGGATATAGAGCTAAGCTGGAAACATTCGTGATAAGGATAGTTAGCAATACCGACAAGCAAGTGTCTAATTTTGTTCTGGGGCAAACTATAATGATTTCTCTTCTCAATAGCAATCTCAATTAACCCACATGCTCAGCCCACTAGGTGATTATATCCTTAGCGTCGGCAGCAATTAATGCATCCAAGGCTTTGCAAGCATACGATCTGAAGGCAGGGTCTCCCAAGGATCGGAAGCTTGTGAGATGTACAGCTAAAAGACTTGAGTCAGAAGAGCCGGCAATGCGACGCGGAGCCTGATTAGGAAGATTTTGGGTGGATATTCTGGATCAAGAGAAGGAAAGAACCTACAAGTGAGTGAGAAAACTTTACAGTCGATACGCTGCTCGATGTGAAGCGAATACAGGTCTGTTTGAAGCGGTGTTATCTAGCAGACGCGACGTTCTCAAGGCTGACAAGCCGAACTTCATCTGTCAGCGTCTTAAGTGCATGGGCAAGAAGACATGGATGAACGAAGGTCAGACAGGATGCCACGAATGCATGGATCAGCTTGTCTGGGGCCCCCTTTCTAAGAATACCCGTAGTTTACAGTAGTGAGTGGCTTAAAGTAGGCAGACTTAACTGTGGAGCTGACGCGGCCATCTAAGGAAAGGTGTTTTGCGAACAGAATGCCGAGATTTCACGAAAAAGCATTCAATTTGAGAAAGTTGGTCGCCATCCACGTGCAAATATTATTTCAGCAACACTTGTTGCAGGAAAGCTAAGAGACTCGGACTTGCTGGAAGGCAAGAAGGAATCAAAGTACAGACAGAGCTGTATGTCATTCGTACAGAACTTATACATTAAATATTTTAACACATTACTGTAGCTTAGTCGGAGGAGCCATGCCCCATCGGACCGGGGCATGGCTCCTCCGATGCATGCGAAACGCCGAGGTCCGCCAGGCAGGCTTCAATATCCGGCCACCAGCCACCCAGGGCACCGACCACGAAGTGCATCAGCACTTCCGACCGGTGGCCAGTGGTCAGGAAAGACCGGACTATGGCCTCGTACTTATTAACTTTTTTTCTGGGCCGCCACCACCAGGGCATCCTTGCTGCGTTACGTCCGACTATGACCGCGTCGGTGCCGTTGTCGATGACCAGGTCCAGCTTGAGAGCCGGACCCCAGAGAGCGGAAAGGCGCGACATGCCGAGAGGAAGGAGAGCACAGTGGCCAGAAGAGTCCCGATTAGGTGACCCAGAATCAGGTTGTAGCGAGCCGTTATTGCTTGCAGCGTCGGTAGGCAGTGGCTAGGACGTGGCAGACGATCTCAGCCTCAGTGCGGCAAAGGTGGCAGTTGGTGGCCGCTCCGGGGTATGACCGGCACCTAGCGTCGCCCACCGGCAGCACGTCCAGGAGAGCGCAGCGAACAAACCGCCTGGCCCGGAACGACAGGCCAAGACCCGTGGTCCGAGAGTGGCTGTTGGTCGCGAACCTGTCCGTGGCCAGGCAACGGCTGACCCTACCCGGAGGCTGGACTTGGGCGGCCCAGCCTGCTGCCGACCCGCCGAACTCTCGAAATTCTGATATGGCAACGCACCGAACGAACGAGTGCTCGATCCCGTCGGGTTCGGTTGAGACCGCCAGGACTTCCGAGCCGGCCAGCGAGATGCGGCAGGCGAGACGCTCAGAGAGGCAGCGTCGAGCATCCGCCCGCCAGCGAGGCTGGGCCGACCCCGTTTCCCGGGCCGAAGGCGGCTGGGTTCAGGTAATCGACCCTCGATTGTGCTGGGCGATTTTGGCGTAGCTTTTGTAGCGGCGATAGAAGCAAGGAAGCGCCTATAGGCCACAATACCGCCGCCCCAGGCCACACAGAAATCAGAGCCGCCCTCTGTCCGCACCCATGCACAGCCGAAAAAATTACTCGTTGCTGTCCTTTGCTTTCCTTCGGCAACAATGACGATCAAGAGTGGCCTCCACGAGTTAAATATAGTGACATTCACTCTCTTTTTTTTGCCATTAGTGGTCACTAGCTTACTCGACGCCATTGTTCTCAGCATTTCAGGAAAGGAGTGTTCGTTTTGGATAGCCTTCTTTTCGTTTTAAATAGTCCCTAGGCGGCAATCCTCGTCTTATGAACTGCTTCAAATTATATAGTCTTGCGTTTCCGCTAGTGTTTTTTTTATGACTCACACTTGTTTTTTTAGCCTTCGTTATTTTATTTTGAAGATTACTAAGCATTGGAGACTAATAATTGCAGGTTCTTCGGAGTATCCAAACGCTGACATCTCGAAATTAATTAAATGCCCGGTAAGGATTAATAGCGAAACAGATACGCAGAGAGCAAGAACTGACTCAAGATGTGCAGCGATATGCACAGAGCTTGAACTGAGTCAAAACTTGTAAGAATATATTACCTTGTTTGTCATGCTTAACCAGTTTGCTTCCAGCCTCGCTTGGGTTGCGATAACCGTACTAAAGCGTACTGCAAGCCAAGTAACGAACAAAGCAAAGAACTAGGCATCTATCAAAAGCGAAGAAATAATGGCGCTATGCTAATTAAAATTTACATTTTCTAAACCCTTTAAAACAAAAATAGCATAGCACTTAGTAGGATCACTTGATCATGAGAGCTCCTGCTTACTAAAAGCTTGTAAGCCTCCATTTGTAAGCCTCCATTTCCCATCGCCGACATTTGAAAGGCTTTACAAAGTGTGAAATAAAAGCCTCTTCTAATTACATCTATTTTAAGCAAACTTCCATGAGTATTACAGCCACGGCACAAATCGCAATTATTTCAAAAATTTACGGTATAAGGCAGCAGACGTGATTTTCCTACAGCTTGCCATATTCATGTTTGGCTTAACATTTGACCTTTGATGAAAGCAAACTTTCTCATTTTGAATGGCAACAATGACCGACCTTACTATTCATTTGAAAGCCTAATGGTACTCAAACATTTAAAAGTATTACCTTTAGAATAGGCCCTGGCCAGCATATCTCCTGCAGTCTAAGCAAGCAATTCGGTTGTGCTGTTCTAAAGTGACAAATCGCTAGGCACCCACATCAGATCTATGTCTGGCTATATTCATCTACGCGCCGTCGCTAAAAAATTTCGGACCTGCTTAGATAAGGAAACTACAGCCAAGCCCATCTGTGCATTTGTGATATCCCGCCCGGATGTCCTTAACTCGCTAATTGCAGGTCACTCTGCACTTCCACTAAGACGCTTACAGCTAGGATAAAGCTGTGCAGCTAGGCTTTTTTTTCTTGAGCGTCGTAACTACCAAATTACACCACTTCTCACCATCCTGTACTGGCTCCCCAGTGAGCAGCGTGTAGATTTCAAGTTTCTGTCACTCGCTTTTGGATCTTTGCATTCCCTTAGGCCAGCCTACGGATCAGAAATAGTTAGCGATTAGGCTCTGCATCCTACCACAAGCTCTTCTGACTCAAGTCGCTTAGCGGCACCTGGAACCAATCTAAAATCTTTTGGAGACCATGCCCCCAACTAGCAATGCTCCCGAATCTCGGAACTCACTGCCGAATGACGTCACGACATTCCTTATCTTGATGGCTTACAAAAGAAGTTGAAAGCTAACGTCTTCCTTACAGCATTTGCTCTACCGGCGTGAATATCTCTTAATTTAAAAAATAAAATAGTTCATTTTTATGGCGCCCCAAGAGAACTTAATCTCTATTCAGGTGCTTCACATATGCCTTGGGGCTCGAGCCCACGACCTCAGCCAGACCTTGTTCGGGGCGAGCACCTTAACCGTGATGTACTTATGGTACTGAGATTGTGCATGCTAGAACCGTCCCTATTGTACCTAGGGTGCTGATATTGTACACACTATCGCTAATCAATTGATATTCTTCTTTTTCATTGAGTTTAAATACCTAGACAGAAATACAGTTATGTAGCTATCAAAATATCCTATTACTATTACTATCAAGATCAACCGACTCATTGATCCTGCTACCACTAACCCTTTGATCATGCTTCCTTTGCAGCACATGTAGCTTTGAAAGCTGTGACAGCTTTGGAAGAGATTGAGTTCTCAGAAAGTGCTATAATATTTGCATTATTATTATTTTTATTATTATTACCACTAAAGTAACTGCTTCTTTTGCATGGTGGACCCTTCCAAACGTCAAACTGGCAAGAGCTTCCAGTCAAGTATCCCACACTCTTTTATCCATAACCCCACTACCATACGACCCGAAGTTCGCCGTCCTCACCCCTCAGGAAAGGGATCAGCCATCTTCAGGAGAGAGCCGCAAGTCAGACAGCGAACCAGATATTGTAGATAAAGATTTCAATTTTCACAGATGCGGGTGGGAAGAGAAAGCTATACTTCCCCAACCAGGAAGACCTCAAAGATTTGATCTCACACGTAGGTCTAACCAAGTTCATTACATAGTTTTTAATATCTAGGCTCAAGGAGTAGAACTTTTTAGATTAAAATAAGAAAGTAGCCGATAAGAGAAAGCATTAATTCTTTTCCAAAATCTCCAGACTTTAAGATGTGTTTCGCTTCTGCAGCAATTTGACCGGTCTAGTGTAGGCCACAGCAATCCCCTGTACCCCGAGTAAATGCCACTTACGTATACATAAACATTGTATCCTTTGAGCCTCAAAATTGTGCTGCTTCATAACAGTTCCATGTACCCATCGTTCCATATGGCTCACTCTATGTACCTCAAAGATGTCTACCGCCAGCTTCAAGACAATACTGAGTGGATTTTAGCCTGGCCTGGAAATCGTCGAAGACTTCAAAATGGGTCACTCCTGATTGGCCCCAATGTGGTTTCACGAATTTGAGTTGCTTTCCTTGCCTATGAGACACGGGGACACTAAGACGCACCATCACCAAAGAGACGGACTGCAGGGGACGTTCGCGGTAGGAAATAACGCAATCATGTGGAAACTGCTGGCAGATCCTTGGAGGGCGCTGATGCCATCATTACACATAAATTTAAGCCTCATCAGGCAATTTAATTTTTTACGGCTTTAGACAATGAGACGGCAGATGTTAAGTACCTCCAAGATATCTTACCACAGCTGTCGGAGACAAAGTTCAAAGCTAGTATCTTTGTTGGACCACATATAAAAGAGAGCAGCTGTTTTAGGTTCTCATGCTTAACTAATAAAACGTGGGAGGCAGCGTGTCTCTTAAAAGCCAGATTCTGTATGCTCATTTTGCCAAATGCAAAGATAGCAATAGAGCTTCTTCAGAGGAGCAAGGCGAGCACTTTCGTCGGAATGCATTAGACTTTGAACGTCATTAAAAAAGGACAGCATAACAAAAACATGGTGGGGGTTTATGTTTGCGGGCTCCTTCGAGGAAGCGATCTGAAGTATAGCTTCAAATCCGGAACTTCTACTTATTTCTGAACCCTTTTGAGTGGCCATTCTTGTACGACTTCCGAGTACATACTAAAGTTGTATTAATTTGTCATTTCTCTATAAATGTTTACCACTGCAAGACGTGAATTCTTTTAATTTTCTCATCGCAAACACAATAATTGCAATGCGATCACTGTCCTGGTCACACAAGTAAAGTTTGGAGGGAATAATGGGTATTTACGTCTATACTTCTGGTGCAGAAGGAGTTAGGAAATAACACTTAACAACGTCGAAGGTATATATAAAAAAGTCGTTACACTGCCCTAATCGCCATCCTTGGAGATCTGGAGAGTGCGAATCACTTATAAAGTGAAACAGTTCTGTTTTTCCCTTCTAAGGTAATCTGGCTGCTTAATCTTAGTTATTCTACCACTGGATGGCCTGCCATCTACTATCTGATTAGGAGTTTGCTTTAATGAAGTCAAATCATCGGCAACTAATGGACGATGGGTGGAAGAAGCGCGCATGGAATTCCAAGCAAATTTTTTCTTGCCTTATTCTTGCTAAGCGTTATTTAGAGCGGACGCCAAATATCTGAGTCGTAGGATAGCAGCTCACATTCAGCAAGATTGATTTCTGTTGTCATCCGAGCCATGTCTACATTTTCCTAGTGCCGGATCGCAACATTAGACAACATTACGGTTTTGATTGCCTTTCATGTAGATTCTGCCTTTATTCTTATTAAGGCCTCCATCATCTATGCTGCAAACTAGAATTCTTGCTCTTTTTTAGACAACTCAACAGTGCCTAGATGTGCTATACAGTCGCTATGTCAGTCTCTTCAGCTGATACTGGGCCTTCCAAAGTATGTTATGACTGACTAACCCAGTTCATCCTAAATATCCAAGACCCTATCGAGTAAACCTCAAGTAACATCAATTTCTCTCTCTCTCTCTCTCTCTCTCTCTCTCTCTCTCTCTCTCTCTCTCTCTCTCTCTCTCTCTCTCTCTCTTTTAACTGGTGTCCAACTCGTAGATGGAATGACATTGCGATTATGTGGGGAGTCACTCAGAAATACTCTCTCACATATCCCATCTGATCATTAGTAGATCATCAGCGATGAGACTCATTTTTACTTGCAGTCTGCCTCTAAAGTTCAGTACAAAAAAGTGCTTGGAAAAATTTGAAGGTTCCACATAGTTCGAGCTGTTGATGACGACAATAACATTTGTTGCATTGAGTGGGCACTGGGCTGTTAGAAGTACTGCTACCTTTACCAATGTAGCTATTCCCGAGATGGCTTTACCGTTTTGATTGTCTTTCATGTAGATTCTGCCTTTATTCTTATTAAGGCCTCCATCATTTATGCTGCAAACTAGAATTCTTGCTCTTTTTTAGACAACTCAACAGTGCCTAGATGTGCTATACAGTCGCTACGTTCAGTGGGTTTATGTTGAATTGAAAGCCAACAAGTCGTTTGAGGACCAGGAGTCGATCGCATTGGTAGGTAAATGAATGCTGTCAGTCGGCCAAGAAAGCTTTCATCCTGCGCTGCTTACTTTATGAGCGACGACTGAGTAAATAGATTGGATAAATATATACAGTATATTTGTGACCAAGGACTATGGATCCTTGAAGATGTCACAAGATTAATTATACCAATAATAATATTAGTAATAAATCATGTGATATAACATCCTATATAACGTCTCAGTAGAAATGAATCTCTATCCAGGTGCATTGCAACTCACTGCCGGTGAAACAATTATCAAGGATTTATGAGATGCAATAATAAAATAATAATAATAATTCATTTTTATGGCGCCCCAAGAGAACTTAATCTCTATTCAGGCGCTTCACATATGCCTCAGGGCTCGAGCCCACGACCTCAGCCAGGCCTTGGTCGGGGCGAGCACCTTAACCACTGGACCAAAGCAGCTCAGCATGCAAGGTGTCATGCCTGGACGACAAGCATCTAAAGCACACGAATATAATGCTCTAGACAAGGGTGCATAAGCACACTAGAAGACACTCAACGCCGCTGGTTGGTATAACCTCTATTTATTAATATGCACTGAATCATGCTCAGGTAAGCACTCAAAACACATAGGAAAAAATTCAATAACGCACAGGGATAGCTGAGCGGAACCAGTGCGTCTTCAGCTGAGACCTTAAGTGATGCAAAGTTAGAGCAGGTTATGACAGAAGTCGGACACCGAGTTCCAGACTCTCGTTACATAGTTGAGTTGAGGTCCCGATGAGCTAAGCGATTCCAATTTGTTGTGAGGACTGGCGAGACGACTGGAAGCCGAGCAGCTCATTGGGTGCGAGGAGGGCATGTGACTTGACAAGTACTTAGGTTGGCTTGGTTTGCTGATGAAAGCGAGTCAAATGACCAGCAAGCCAGAGAGAATAGAGTCAACCAATGATCAATAGGGATACAGTGGAGCTCGAGATAAGTTCTCTTGCCGTTTGCAGCTTATAGGTATAAGTTTTGTGGAACATGAATCACGAAAATCAGCAGGCCTTGTACTTTCGACGGTAACTTTGACTCTCCTTTTTGAGAGATAATAATAATAATAATAAGACATCTGTATAGCACCCTTATATAATTCAAAATATATCTCTTGTCACTGTACTTATGCTGTAAGGGAAGCATCTCACCAATACGGATAGTGCTAAAATGCACAGCATCACCCTGAATAAGGACAGAGAGGCGTGAGACAGCACGAGGTGGAGTAAGAGATAAGAAAAGGGAGAGAGGAAGAGAAGTGATAGTGAGAGAGAGAGAGAGAGAGAGAGAGAGAGAGAGAGAGAGAGAGAGAGAGAGAGAGAGAGAGAGAGAGAGAGAGATAGTGAAAGAGAGAGATATAGTGAGAGAGAGAGAGAGGGAGAGAAAGAGTGAGAGAGAGAGGAAGAGAAAGATATGAAGTGATAGTGAGAGATAGAGCTTGTGAGTGAGAGAGTGAGCCAGTGAGAGCGAGAGTGAGCCAGTGAGAGAGAGAGATAGTGAGAGAGAGATATAGTGAGAGAGAGAGAGAGGGAGAGAAAGAGTGAGAGAGAGAGGAAGAGAAAGAGATGAAGTGATAGTGAGAGAGAGAGAGAGAGAGAGAGAGAGAGAGAGAGAGAGATAGTGAAAGAGAGAGATATAGTGAGAGAGAGAGAGAGGGAGAGAAAGAGTGAGAGAGAGAGGAAGAGAAAGAGATGAAGTGATAGTGAGAGAGAGAGAGAGAGAGAGAGAGAGAGAGAGAGATAGTGAAAGAGAGAGAGAGATAGTGAGAGAGAGAGAGAGAGAAAGAGAGTGAGAAAGAGAGGGAGAGAAAGAGAGAGAAAGAGAGAGAGAGAGAGAGAGAGAGAGAGAGAGAGAGAGAGAGAGTGAGAGAGAGAGGGAGAGAGAGAGAGAGAGAGAGAGAGACTACGGCCTTTAGACCAGATTTTTAGCCTAGCAAGTATTCCAGTCCGGTCTAACGCCCCTCCTAGTTATTTATTGTTGGATCCGGCCTAATTGAATTGTCGCACTTTTGTTCCCCTTCGTTACTGCTGGTTACAACTCAAGCTGTGGCTCGTGTTTAGTTTTAGAACTGATGTCAGGCGCTTGTTTGAAACTGAAGCGCCTGACCGACCGGGAGGATAAAGGTCTACCCCTATAATTGTCGTGCACGTCCATGCACCTGCTGTGACTGTTCGTCTAGCCACGTCCACTCCGGCCAAACCTGTGGAGTGTGCGGGGTTTCTTCTGGCCTAGTGTGCCTTCCAGACATCCTGAAATGGCCTAGTAGCCCGAACATTTTTCCGACCCCTGGTTTAAAGCATAAGACATCTCCCAGATCAGTTTTAGCCGTCTTCTTTAAAAAATATTAGACTGGATGCAAAGCGTCTACTCCACTGCAGTCACTTAAGTGGACTAGACATTTTCTGGCGATGTATAATAGCCTAAAGCTATTGCCACTTTTTCTCTTTAACAAGCCATTCAACTGACAAGACTTTTAAGAATAGCAGCCTCGCATTAAGAGGATTCTAACTTGTTGTAGTCTCAACTTCATTCGCTCTGGGAGATTAACAGACAGCAGCACGCCCAACTAGCAAAAGTGGAGGCTGAACTTAGTCAAGTCAACGACAATGCAGGCGCTACCGAATGCTGCAGATTGCAGGTCGAGTTGGCTTTTGAGCGCCGCCGAATACATCAGAGTCTCGTAATCATTTTCTTCTTAGCCTAAAGGCGCACCTGTCTATGTAGTTATGCGAAACGAGGCAAACTTTATTGCAGGACATTGCGCTTGATAGCATCGTTGCCGAACTGCCACGACTCAGCTCCCAGTACAGCCGCATGGCTTCGGCATTAGAGTGCTCACGCTTCAAACTCGCCGTAAGAAACATCTTTTTGCCTGACGGGGACAAGGAAACGGTGTCTGCATATTGCGGTACGGTAGCTAGGCGTTTTTGTCGCGTTCGTGAGACACTGTGGCCGCTTTGCGAATGGTGACTTTGAGTACGAAATCAGTGTCCCCAGAGTTATTGGATAATAAGTTACGGCTGCTTTTCTGGAAGCTAGCTATTGGCAATTACCTTTCGGTCTTCGCCGTTTGATCTTCAACCGGGCACCGAGCCAAGAATTCAAAACATTCGAGTTCAAAACATTGGGGAAACAACGAATTGCTGCCATTCTGTGGGCTCTGACTCAGACTCTTGTACTCCATAACCAAGAAAACTGTTTAAGGTGCTTTATAAAAAAAATCTTGAGAACTTCGTTTTTTCTGGGATTAAAAGAATGAGAGGGAGTAACCTGAGGAGTAATATTAGTAATTGCAATCTATTTAAAGAGCTCTTAATAGCTGCATGTTCAAAACATTGTATGCTTCATGTGCGCATAAAAATCTCTCCTGCCCAGCACCCACTAAGCCGGTGTGGCTTTATGGAATTGGACTGAGATACCTCGGAGAACCGTGGCTCAAACGTAAAAGGGGTTTTGCTGGCTTTTAATCTCTTTAGTCCGTGAAGATTGCAGAAAATTCTGTACCATTGCGTTAGCGCTTTTAGCCTGGAGCTCGTGGATAACGAAAGAAAAGTTTAGCTTCAATCATTTGGAGACCGCCTTCATTTTATATGCTCCCAATGCCCGGAACTCATCCCCATACTGACGTTACGATATACCCTGACTTGGCGAAATTTAAAAAGACGCTAGAAACGCTTCTGTTCCTCGCAGCTTTCGTTGGTATGAATTGTCCATTTCGTTCTTGTGTTTTGTGGTTTGCTAAAATTCCACCTGCTTATCATTTCGATCACTAGCTTATCATTTCGATCACTAGCTTATCATTTCGATCACTAGCTTATCATTTCGATCACTAGCTTATCATTTCGATCACTAGCTTATCATTTCGATCACTAGCTTATCATTTCGATCACTATCATTTCGATCACTAGCTTATCATTTCGATCACTAGCTTATCATTTCGATCACTAGCTTATCATTTCGATCACTAGCTTATCATTTCGATCACTAGCTTATTTCGATCACTAGCTTATCATTTCGATCACTAGCTTATCATTTCGATCACTAGCTTATCATTTCGATCACTAGCTTATCATTTCGATCACTAGCTTATCATTTCGATCACTAGCTTATCATTTCGATCACTAGCTTATCATTTCGATCACTAGCTTATCATTTCGATCACTAGCTTATCATTTCGATCACTAGCTTATCATTTCGATCACTAGCTTATCATTTCGATCACTAGCTTATCATTTCGATCACTAGCTTATCATTTCGATCACTAGCTTATCATTTCGATCACTAGCTTATCATTTCGATCACTAGCTTATCATTTCGATCACTAGCTTATCATTTCGATCACTAGCTTATCATTTCGATCACTAGCTTATCATTTCGATCACTAGCTTATCATTTCGATCACTAGCTTATCATTTCGATCACTAGCTTATCATTTCGATCACTAGCTTATCATTTCGATCACTAGCTTATCATTTCGATCACTAGCTTATCATTTCGATCACTAGCTTATCATTTCGATCACTAGCTTATCATTTCGATCACTAGCTTATCATTTCGATCACTAGCTTATCATTTCGATCACTAGCTTATCATTTCGATCACTAGCTTATCATTTCGATCACTAGCTTATCATTTCGATCACTAGCTTATCATTTCGATCACTAGCTTATCATTTCGATCACTAGCTTATCATTTCGATCACTAGCTTATCATTTCGATCACTAGCTTATCATTTCGATCACTAGCTTATCATTTCGATCACTAGCTTATCATTTCGATCACTAGCTTATCATTTCGATCACTAGCTTATCATTTCGATCACTAGCTTATCATTTCGATCACTAGCTTATCATTTCGATCACTAGCTTATCATTTCGATCACTAGCTTATCATTTCGATTTCACTAGCTTATCATTTCGATCACTAGCTTATCATTTATCATTTCGATCACTAGCTTATCATTTCGATCACTAGCTTATCATTTCGATCACTAGCTTATCATTTCGATCACTAGCTTATCATTTCGATCACTAGCTTATCATTTCGATCACTAGCTTATCATTTCGATCACTAGCTTATCATTTCGATCACTAGCTTATCATTTCGATCACTAGCTTATCATTTCGATCACTAGCTTATCATTTCGATCACTAGCTTATCATTTCGATCACTAGCTTATCATTTCGATCACTAGCTTATCATTTCGATCACTAGCTTATCATTTCGATCACTTGTGGAAATGCTTTTCCAGCATAAGTCTTATTAGGAAGCACATTAGTTTCCCTTAGGTTGCGGTGTATATTGTATTAATATTGTAGTAATTTTGGCGATCTCAGGCTGATTTAAATCAATTCAGGTGGAGCTAATACCTTCGCACCATCTTTAGTTAGATACATAGTATTAGCAGAATAAAGGGATTGCAAATCCAGCTCCAATTAAGGAAGCGTGCCAATTGGTTAAAGGTTACTGACTAACGATTATTGACTACAGATTACTGATTATTAAAGATAAAATAACCAGTGTCAGAAGCGTGAGCTTAAAAAGTAAAATTCCCATGTGTGAAGCCAATGCCTTCGGAGTGAGTGCGGAACATGCTCCTTTTTAGCTAACTTTTAAACGTCATAAAGTCAGGGGATGTCGTACAGTCAGTCGGGACTGAGTTTCGGGCTTTGGAAGCAGATGAACTAACGTCGCGGTCACCAAAGAAAGTGAGGTTGGTTAGAGGACCAGCTAAATGACTTGCGTCAGAAGAGCGAGTGGTACGATGCCTAGCCTAATTAGGCAGTAGTTCAGATTGAGTGTGTATCCGTGTTTAAGCAAGCCCGAATTACGGCAGCGTTATGTAGCAGAACGTAGGCAGACTTGACTAATCAGCTGAATTGGTCGTCTAGTGAAACGTTGTTTTGGAACCTTTCCGAGGGCTGGCTTTCCGGGTTGGCACGCCTATTTCGCTTCTTTCACGCAGACTCGCTAGTCGCTCCTTTGCACGAAAGCGAGCGCCTGCTCGAGCAGCTGATGAGCAGCATTGATGAGCGAGGATCAGCAGCAGCAGCAGACGTTGCCCGCCTGGCTGACCTCACCGCCGAGCTCGAGCGGCGTGCTGAGCGAGAAGCGGACGAGCTGAGTCGGTGAGTGGCTAGCTGCGCGCGCACCTCCGGACGTGCGCGCCTGCTGCTGTTGCTGCTCCCTCCTACGGCGCCGCCGCCGCCGCCGCCGCCGCCAGCTCAGTGGCGGCCAGCCCATTTGCAGCCTCGCCTGCCTTGGTTTCCTTTACAGATGTCGAGAAGTGGCGGCGGCACTCACGGCACTGACGACGAAGGATGCATCAGTGAGGATGCACCTAATGGATCTCGCTCGCGGGTCGTCAGCCATTTTTGGAGATCTGTAGGACTGAGGGCATGGCAGCGTCCCCTGTCTCGCCGTGGACTCGTTACCGCTCAGAACTTCATTACACCCTAATAAAGCTCCGAAATAGATCTCGAGAGTTTTAGAGGGCACTGTCACACAACCCCTTCTAAGCTGGCGGTAAATTCTATTTTCGAAGCGAGCCCCGCGTCATATGCACTGTTACTCCTCTCATAAAGTGTGCCTATTCCTTTATTATACTTAAATTTCTAATTCGTCTTTGTCACGTTGAACTCTATTATTTTATTGCTCACGTAACTTTGCTATACATGCTTTAATCAACGAGTATGTGCAGCTACAAGTGCTGAAATGTATAATAAGAGACCGTCAAAAAGAAATCAAAGCCGGCGAAGTGGCTACAGTGATTTGAAACTCGTGCCTCATTACTTTCTTCGCTAATTGACCCTGAGAGTCATTTTCTTTCAGAGTTTAGCTTTCGCCTTAACCTTACGCGAGAGACTTCCTGTGTCTCAATGCTCTGTTGTCTATAATTTGTAATCAAAGCCGCAGTTGTGCGAGCTCTTTATGGAAACGACAGCTGCATTGCAATTCAATTGAATTTTGCTGCCATTTGGGTTGGGCCATCGGAGGCCCTAGCTTGAGAACGCTCTAGGGCCATCCTATGAAAGTTGGTGAGGCAAACTTAGCATACCGTTCTCTATCTTTTGGAATCAAAACCGCAGTTGCGCGAGGTTTTTTTTGGATATGGCAGCTGTATTGCCGTTCGAATGTGTGCAGGTAGGCTGGCTGGCCCGGGCCACTTGTGGCACCACAATGCGAAAGCGAAACTGCATGAAATTTAGTGGGTAAATCCGACATGCGTTTCTGAAAATTTCGAATAAAACCGCAACGCTCTGACGTTTATCTCGGAAATGGCAGCTGCATCGCAGTTATATGAAAGGGACCGAAACAGTTCCGCAGTTGCAAATTAACACTTGGATTTGCAAGGCGACCTCTTAGCTGTCTGCCAATGCATATGTCTTCCTATCAGTTGATCAACGGTGCAATTAGAGGAGGGCAGTCATCGGCCAATTCGTTGAAAGCAGCAGGAACATCCGCTAAAGGAACGAAGCTCAGAGCTACAATTATTTTACCTTGTATTCGCATGTTTCCGTCGTCACTACCGTGTCCTATTGCAAGATTAAAATCTTGAACCTTACGCCAAACATTCTGTCCGAGATCAGGGAAGCATCTAGCTAGCTGCTCTCCACAAAAATGCTTGAACAGGTATTCTGATTGGCTTTCTCAAAATCTTACATGACATTCAGAGTCAGCAATTTTAATGCAGTACGACACTGGAAGCACTATGCCGAGCTGGTTTTGCCTAGTTGGTTTGGTTTGGCCTTTAAAATGTCCTTTGGGGACTGTGCCCACAGTTCCAATCCCCCAAAGCCAGAAGCTCACTAACAAATAATGTACAACATCCCCTGACTTGACTGGTTTGGCCTAGCGATCAAGGTGCTCGGCTCGACCAAGGTCTGACTGAGGTCGTGGGCTCGAGCCCCGAGGCATATGTGAAGCGCCTGAATAGAGATTAAGTTCTCTTGGGGCGCTATATAAATGAATTCTATTTATTTTTACTTACTAATTGATATTATAAGTGCGCACCTTTGTCGTGTGTGAACGCTTTTGTCGGCGGGCTTTTGTAAGCACGCATTTCTTATGGCGTCCCACTTCTGGCCGACCGGCAGTAGCCCCCCATCAAGCAGCACATCTACTAGCTGTTCTCATTCGCATTTTACTTTCTGGACTGGACCTGTCTGAACTTTCATCTCGCTACCTGCTTCGTTCATTAAGCTGCGCCTTCAACCAACTCAGATTCTTTGAAGACCCTGCTGCCGTCAGTTCAAATGCTTACGCCCAGGTGCGGAATGAATGCGACAGTGGGTTCTGACCTCCCTTGAATCGACCTGAAGGGTCGAGCGTCGGGCTTCGTGGCCGCCCGTACGCTTGCCTTCGTGAAAAAGTAGTCAAGCTACCCCTGAAAAAGTCAGTCAGGACCCATTTGCTTAACCATGGTTACCCTATGCTACGCATATATATATATATTTAATGCAATTAATAGGATTGATCTCTAAATGTAACTCCACAAACCCACAATGACTAGTGAGCCGTGATGGCACACTAGGTAAGGCGGTTGCTTTCATGACCTCGGTCCCAAAGTCGTGGGTTCGATTCCTGTGGTGGGCGATCCTTTATCGCCACTGCAAGCGGTGGTGATAGCCGTCAAGGCTCTTCTGTCGCTATACAAAAAGAGGCTGTTTAAGCAGCTAGATTTTTTTTTAAGTGGCGTTACGCTGGAAAGTTTTCTGTTTAGTGAACTCAAAGCCCAAGTGGCTTTCTGTGCGCATACGGCAGCCAACCGACTTCATCTAACGGAACAAAGAGAAAGCGAGAAGCATAGCTGAGTCAGGAAGTTTGTTGAGGAGTTGGTAGCATGAATGTACCAGCTCGGATATTATGCATTAATAAATCCAATAATCCGGTAGCCATCCATTTTGGTTTGGCTACCGAAAAAAGCCACTAGGTCACTGCAGCTGGTGATTAATGCGGCTGAAAGGCTAGTTAAAAAATCCCAGAGGTCTGACCGTGCTTTGGCCTTTGCTGAAGGAGCTTCGACGGCTTCAGGTTAATCAAACGAATACAGAGTAAAGGTTCTCACGCTGACCCATAAGGCCCCCCCCCAAGGCTGAGCTCCTTCATACCTAGCTGAACTGCTGCACCAGTCTAAGCCTCCTCGCGCCCCTCGGTTCGTCCGTGTACAATGCATGTAGGTATGTATTTCGTTCCCTACGCTTAAAGACCGCTGGCGACAGAAGCTTTTGCTCTGGAGGTCCTAGACTGTGGAGGAAGATTTATTGCACAATTCCTACGAAAAGAAATCTACTGCCGGCATCTACCTGCTGCCGATTGTGGCACATTCTACCGCATGCATACCGAAAGCCGCAGTTTTTTATGACCGCTTTGTAGAAGACTGCTGCGTAACATCCACGTATGTAATGTAATTTAATGAATCGTATCTTTGTCTGTAACTCCCCACAAAGCCACAAAGGCTAGGTGGATGTTACGCAGAAGTGTTTTGCATAGATAAGCAAAGCCTGCACAGCTTTCGGTGTACATTCAGTAGCCAACAGACTTCATCTCAGGCAACAAAAAGAAAGTGAGAAGCATAAGAGAGTCAGGAGACCAGTTGAGGTAGTGAGTAGCGTGGAAGTAGCAGCTCAGGACTGTTCTACTGTTTCTAACGGAAACTTAAACAAAAAAGTACTACAACTGAAGCTCAAACGTTAATTATTATTAAAATAAAATATGTAACTGAAAAATATTTTTAAATTTCTTTTGATGTTTGGTGATTTGCTGTGATACATTTTTCAGATTGGCCAAGAACTAAAATGTAATTTTTCAAAAACTAAGTAAGATATCAATTAAATTGATATTGTGGCATCAAAAATATTAATATTCTTTTCAGCCATGTCTTCAGTTTTGGAATACGCCGCAAAACGAAAGAGTCCAATTACAGAAGAGCCAGTAAGTCCAGGTGGAAGATGCAATAATATCATCAAACGTTCTGGAAACTCCGTGACAGCGTTGAAGTATCATCTGAAGATAAACGGAGTTTATTTTGATAAACCTGCTGGAGGGTGTACATCCAAGATAGAGCCCGTGAAAAATAAGAGAGAAAAAAAACGATTGCTGATTTCCTGGGTCAAAAGAGTCTGAAGGAGATTGTCAGCGATCTGGCTACTGATGGAATATTGATTAGAGCTATCGTTCGAAATGTAAATATATACTGCAATCAATCTCACGGGACGGATTCAAACTTTCAGCGAACAAAAGCGATGTGATGAAGCTAGTGCAAGGATGATTACCGAAGAAAAGAAAAACAAAACGATCGCCGAGAAAAACTTTCACGCGAAAACTCGAGAGAGAAGTAAAGTTTAGCATGACTGTGGATGAATATACAATTGCGAGAGGATGTTGATTCTTCGGAGTCAACAATCATGATAGCGGCGACGAAACAACAATCAAGATGAGTCTTGTTCGCATATGTGGTCCGTGCACTGCTCTCCATACGAAGGAATCGGTGAAAGTGCATTTGAACGCTTTTGGAATAAAAATGGAGAGAGATCTGGTGAGATCTACTCAGCACGGCGCTGAGGTAAATAACAAATGCTTTAGCCTCATCAATTTCATCGGCCAGTTCTGCTTAAATCATGGTCTCTACCTTGGAGTATGTGACACATTATACAAGAAGTGTACTGAGATGAGCGATTTAAACCTGGAGTGATGATGTTGATGAAATAGACAATTCTGAAAGAAGTACGGACTTGGAAGTGGTCAGCGATGATAGATTAGAATGAGATGTCAATTACCACGATCTGCTCACGAAATCACGAAATCTTGTCACATTCATTAGAAAATCATCATTAAATGGAGTCAACAATGTAGAAGTTGTCGTCGAGCAATCGTCCAATGATTTTGAAAGTGTGAACTTGTCTATTCAAGATGAATTTAATTTTTTACTTCAAAAAGATTGATCATTGATTGCAGTCGGAGGACAAGACATTTCAAATGGCTCAAGTCCGAATTCACGCTCATCAGGGACTCTGGCCAGCGAACTAAAATTTTCTGCAAATTGTACAATGCAATTCTATCCATTCAACCGACATTGCCGGACGTTGAAAGAGTTTTTTCGGTCTGTAAGGTTTTCTTGTGTAAAATTAAGATTTCATGTCTCAGACAAGTCACATAATACACTTGCATTCTTGAAATATTATAATACAAAGTAAAACTATACTGATTTAGAACTTATCACGAAAGATATATAATAAAGCAGTGTTAAACACAAATAGTATATTGACAGTAAATATAGTAAATAAAAATATGGAAAAAACACTACAAACACCTGTTGACAGCTACTTTTTTCGAAAATCTAATTTTTCAAAAATGACTTCACAAACCCTACTCCCGACGATCTTTTCCGACTATCTATGAATCACGATCACTGCTGACGCAGCCGCTCGTGCTGTTGATGAGCTGCTTTGGGAAAATGAATAAAGCGTATAAACTGAATACTATAGATACTACAGTCGCTATGGTGCCGTTCGATTATTGGTGGAAGAAACAACTGAATTTCCTGCACCCTTTTTTAATTTGTAGCCATTACGTAAACTATCTCGCTTGACACTAATCGACGCTAGTGACAGTCAGCAATGAGAAAAAACTACAGTCTTGCAGATTAACTCTCTAATCCGATTCATATATCAGTGTCACCAATCAAACTTTCTTCCTTTTTGTCTATCGTGAGACGGCGGTGGAGAATTACTTTCCCAACGATCGCTTTTATGATTGACCTATTAGTACCTCCTTCATACGATTAACATACCTGTGCCTCCGTACTTCATCGGCTAGAAGAGATCGGCGTGCAATCGCGCCATTAGTGGCATTTTAGGTAGGTAGGTCAATGCATTGAACGTAATTTCTTCGCCGACGACGCGCAGCTCTAGCTCGCACTCGGATCCGACCGACTGCGAATTATGATGAACCCTAAATTGGAAAACTAAGGATCTCACTGTGCTGCTTTCTGAATTCTAACTAAGCAAGTCTCCTCTAGCACGCGTACCAAAAATGCCCGTCAAACCACACGATTAGTACTACTTAACAGCGAGTGTGTCTCCTACAAACCTAAAGCGGCTATGTGTCAGCATCGCTAAATGAGCTGGTGGCGACTCCACGTTGAACGAAGGACTGAGGTCACATTCAACTCATACCTTCAAGGACTGCTAAGCTCCTGCCTTCTTAGTTAATTTGCGACAGCATCGCGCGCCTCCTCAGGACCTCTACACGTTCAGCGAAATCAATTAGCTATAATCTTCAGGTCTCACACTGCGGATAATGTGTTTTAGGGAATGCCGGGGAAGCCATTGGCTGTCAGTTCTCCAATGACTGCCAATTCCGACACTCCCAGCCGTTCTTCTTTGCTTCTTATTTTTTCTGCTTTCTTCCTTGGCTGTTTTTCATATCAGCTAAGCTTCTCAGTCTTTCGATTTTGGCCACCGATTATCCAAAAGCACGATAAATTCACAGCCTGCTAGAGGAAAGCACTTTGGGGCACTACAAAGCAAACTGCTTCGCCGAAATATGGAGGAAAACACGAAAGCGAGAAGCAGTTTCGGTCGAATTTGGCTCGTGTTCCCACACCTTTTCAGAGGAGAAAATGGAAGATGAGGCTGTTCCAACCGATAGAGCCAGGTCCGGCGGCTGCCTTATGCGCAGCAGTAGCTATGCCGCACGGACAGACTTTCGGTTGGGCGCCGGCGTCACCTAGGTACCACAACACATGTCTCTGGATCTAATGGCAGTTATTCGCTGGGCTGCTCTTACGCCGTACAACAAGTGCATACGTAATTGGGTTAATTAAGATAAAGCACAATTCGATGCGGTAATTTTAGAATTGGTTTACCCAAAACGCCATCAGAACAGCTAATCTTTTAGTTTTCATATCCAAATTCCTCTGCAACTTCACATTGCCATGAAAACTAAGCGTGTGTTAAGCAGAAGAGATTTCTGTTTTTAACACCTAAAGCCTAATGCCTGGCTTAGACGGTGAGTCTTGCTTCCTGCCAAATAGAGTCTTCTGTGTATACATCACCAATACGGTGATGGCGGTCCGAGACTTAGATAAGACTTGATGAAGACTCAGCAGCCAAACCCGGCTCTAATTCTTCGGCCAAGACTCGGGTTAGGCTTAGCAGGCGACCAATCATAGGCGCCGTTCAGGCCACGCCTACTACATTGCTTTGACAGGTGTGGTGGACGTCTTGACCGGCGAAATCATCAATGCGTTCCCTAATGGAACACCCGGAGCTTGGAGTTAAAAAATCAGACTTTGAGGCGGCTTCTTCTTTGCTGGTTGAAGTAAAACCTAAGCAGCGGCAGCCGACTCCAATACACTGGGATGTTGATCAAGGAGGGCCACTTCCTGCCTAGCTGGATTGGTCCAGTGGTTAAGGTGCTCGCCCGACCAAGGCCTGGCTGAGATCGTGGGCTCGAGCCCCGAGGCATATGTGAAGCGCTTGAATAGAGATTAAGTTCTCTTAAAGCGATATACAGATGAATTATATATAACAAAGGTAATTTTCCCATAAACGCTCAGTGGGCAGAGGAAGTAAGAAGAAAGACTTCGAGCAAGGCTATCGTCTCAACCTCCTGGAAAATTAAGAGCGAAGTAAGACTCGAATAGGCTAGGAAGCAGGTAGGAAGCAAGACTCACCGTCCAAACCATGCTAAAGTGGATTTCGGCAGCACACAGGCTTTACCTAAAGTAACAGAGAATAGTTCATAAGCATAACTGTGTGGAAGGGCAGTAAAGGAAGTAGCATGACCAATAGAGAAAAGGATGGCTAAAACAGAAATACCAGAGTCGAGAGCAGACAGAACATCTCAGCATTGTGGAGTGTTGTAGAAGTGACTCCTATAGCTTAGGAAAATTGCTGAGCAAAATGAAACACTCGTCGCTCACAGTAAAGCTTAAATCGTCGGTGACGTTTATTTGTGTGCTAAGCCCGAAAGCAAATAGTGATTACTGTAACAAAGATAGAGCGTTTGGCTACGAACATCAGACATCATTCATAAGCTTCTTATAATTTCTCTGATCGAGTAGCATTTGCTTATAAACGAAGTACTTCCGAGCATGATAATCTGAGGCCGACTGGTCTGGTAGCACGAGGCTCCCGGAGTTGGACATTTCATGCATCACTCGAGTCAGGTCGCCATTTGATTTGAAGGCAGCGCAAGCTCCTAGCATAGCAGCACCTACCAGGACAGTGGCCTGTGACTCTGTGGGCACGACGACAGGCAGCTGCATGACATCGGCAGTGGTCTGCACAAACAAGCTGCTCTTGGACAGACCGCCACACATGTACAGGGCGCTTACTTTATGACCGTGCAATCGCAGCTCATCTACGATGTGCCGCGTGCCGTAAGCAAGGCTCTGCAGCACGGCAAGATACAGTACGGCCAGGTCGTCTACGTCAGTGCCGAGGGTCAGACCGGAGACCATGCCGTGCAGAGACGAGTCGGCCAGTGGGGATCGGTTGCCATGGAAGTCGGGCCACACATGCAGCTCTCGCGTGAGACTGGCCACGGGTACTCCACTCCCTGCTGCCAGCTCGTGCAGGCGAGCCGACAGCACAGCATAGACGCGGCTGCTGCCACCCTCTGCACAGGCAGCCTTGAGGTCAGCAGAGTTGAACGCCGAGTGACCTTGGATGATGTGATCCACCAGCTTGCCGGTGGCGCTCTGACCGCCTTCGTTCAGCCACAGGCCAGGCACCATCGCGGACAGATAAGGACCCCACACGCCAGGCACGAAGAAAGGCCGTTCATTGACTATCATGTGGCACGTCGACGTGCCACATATCAAGCCCAATTTCTCGGTCAGTGGCACATGCTCTATGCCTGCGACACGGCAGTCGAGCAAGCCTACACCTCCGGCATGAGCGTCGATCAGAGAGGTGCCGACGGGCGTGCCCACAGCGAGGCCCAGGGCCTCGGCAGCAGAGGCCGTGAGCCCGTTACCACAAGCCTGAAAACGGCAGATAGGGCCGAGATTAGTCAAAGTGCCAGCATCCTTGAGACAGAGCCTGCACTCAAGGCCTAAGAGGATGGATGCACAAGCCAAGCGACTTCTAAGGACATTGCTGCTAGATGCTCTAGCAGCAAGGCGTCTGAGACTTCCCAAGCTTCCGGCTTCTCATTCCCCCGGTCCATGCGGGAGACATATTTGGCGGAAGGCTGTGCGGTCGTTGTTTACAAAACGCCTGAAAGTGTTATTGCACCGGTCAACATTGAAATCGCTACTGACTTACAAAAGGCCCTAATTTGCAGTATCTAGGTATGCTGAACGAGAACATAACCATGAAAATTGTACTGAATCGTGTTTTGAAGATATTCATATTTTTCATTATATGTGTTTCGCCATATAAATGTATCCATTAGGATCGCAACAGCATCCTAAATAAACTTTAACTGGTGTAATATTGCACCCCATTGCGTAATCGCCAAGCACGTTATCATCCAGAGTTGACTGCATCATTTTCCGGTGCACTGCAATACTATTGCAGGGTGGTGGCTACATTGATTGCTGCAGCAGCAGCCCGAAGCCGCAGGGCCAAACTCATCGGACGTCGACGGCGACACATGGTGACTCGGTCAGCAGGCCGACTTTCGTGCCCTTCGGCTGCGGTGGACACTCGTCGACCTCATTGCACCTCTGGCTGTCGCCGCCGATGTCGGAGCGATCTTTCTGCATCAGCGATTGCACGAAGTCCGGCAGGCTGAGTACAGGGGCTCGGCACTGAAGCCGGCGGCTGGGGGGGCACCTGCCCTCGTCTGCGGTTTCGTGGACTTCTTTCGTTGACTGCCTTCGCCGGCGAAGCGAACGAGTGGATCAACATCCTCTTCGGCCTCAGCAGCAGAAAATACTATTGTTTGTACTCCTCCTCGAAACGCAATTGCCAGGTTCGTGCGGTGGCGACCGAGCACGCCAATTCCTGGCCGGCAGCGCCGGCAGTCGGCGATTTCGGGTGAGCGGTCGAGAGCAGGTCGGCAGCAGCCGCCGCCAAGGTGCCTCCTCATCGCCGCGTGCCCCATCTCCTTACTGTGTACAGTCGACTAACGGCTGCTTAGCTGTCACACGGCACGTGCATAAGGCGATGACATGCCATGTGAGGCTGTGTAGGCTGCTGCAATCCGATGTACGTCGATAACTGCTGCTTTCTGCCGATCTCTCACCGGTGAGTAGAATAATAATTCCGTTACTATTATTAGAACGAAATTACAAGACCTGTCGATCGCTATCGGGTCGCCAAAAGACCATAGCTCTAACGGTTTTGTGATCTGCCGACCAACTTCTGCCAGCCTGCCCTTGATAATTAAAGGGCTTTTCAAAGTTTTGCACTAAAATCTGAATATGAGACTGGCGATTCAGTCAACTGCTGGACATTTTTTAAGTTGACGTTTAAGACTCAAGCAACAGTCAGGTGCACCTTTTTCTTGAAACCTTGACAACTTTCGGCTTGGTTCAGCATGTCTGCCATGAAACTCACATCGGTGGCGATATTCTGAACCTCGAGATCACAAAGGGTGTTGGCCCCAATGGCCTCATTTTGAGTGGCGAACTTACTCCCTCAGATCACTAATCGATCTCGTTTGCCGTTTCTGTGCGTTCGTGTGAGCATGTCAACTTCGAGCTTGTCCATGGATGAATTTGTAAACTCTTCACGATATAGGTTTCATTGATCGAAATCCAGATTCCTCCCCCGATATGTCCCAGACTTTCATGTAGTTCGTATGTACGTGTATTGTATTGTATTGTATGTGTATTGCATGTATTGTATGCCGGCTCCTCTGATGAGCCTGTGATGTGGCGTGGACACAGGCCAGTAACCCGCTGGTGGCCAGATGGTTGATTCACCATCAGGGTCGGCCGGTGCACAGCTGTGGTCCGCCTGTGATGTGGCATGGACACAGGCCGGTAACCAGCTGGTGGCCAGATGGTGGATTCACCATCAGGGTCGGCCGGTGCACAGTTGTGGTCGATGAATCATCGGAGTCGACCAGGGGACTGGCGAGTCGTGGGAGAGTAGAGGCCGAGGGGAGCCTTGCGCTCTTGGGCTCCGTGTGTCGGGAATAAACTGTCGGTGTTGGGCATCGGCTGGCTCTCTGCTGTGCGAACAAACGACATTTCATATCCCACATTAACTCGAAACATAGAAATGCTTTCAACGAACATGCTCGCATGAAAGCGGTCTTTGTATGAAACATAAGAGATGCCGTCCTGTTTACAAAAAAACAGTTCGAAAAATACTACAACATTATCTACGCTTGGCCTATCTCAGCCATAGCTCAGGTTTTTAATGCTTAACTCGATAAAAGGATTGTTCGAAACGGTCATCGTTCGACCGATACAATTGAAAGTCTTTATTGGATCCTCAGGTCCTAGCTGATTATGGCCCTACCTCCCTTCTTCCTTTTTTGTTGTTGACTTTCAAAAATCTTCTCTAAAAAGCTCGCGGAGCAGACTGTTAGAAGAATGTATCAAGACAATGTCAAATGGGATTCGAGCGATACCTTTCGAGTTAGGCTGCCTCGTACGTGTGCCTAATGACATTCTGGTAATGAAATGACGATAGCAATGTCCGTACCACCATCATTCCGCTCAACCAATAATCAGCTTTCGTTAAAAGACCCTGCTTGGGCAGTTGAGAATATCGATAAACTCTGCTGATGAGCGATAAACTCTGCTGATGAGACTCTGGCGGTTTCTAGGAGTCATACAATTTCGATCGTGTCAAGGCTCTGCGTTCCGTGAGGCAGTCAGGTCGCATCCAGCAGACTTGTCAAATATGGAGTTCCACTAGGGTCAGTTCTCGGTACCTTGCTGTTCTCCAGAGGAGAACCTCTAGAAAAAGTAAGTCCGGCTAAATCATGGCATCTTCTAAGCCAACGACACCATCTGCAAGTAAAACTGAAACCCTTAGAAATGGACGTGGCTATTAATAAACTGAACGTCTGCCTTGCAGATATTCGGTTTGGACGACAGTCTCCTCAAGCTAATCGCACGAGAAAGGAACTCGTCCTCATAGGAAACCCTAGACTTACGGCTGGAATGTAAACGCTTTGCTCACCTAATTGGAGTGCGATCGTGCAAACATCGTCGAGTGCTCTAATTCATTGGCCGACTGCATGCCTTTTACAAGTTCAATTAAGTACACCCTAACCAGTATTATGGACTACTTACTTCAGTAAAACAGACTCGGCTGATTCAACAACCTCATTTTTATAGCAGCAGAAGAGCCTTATCGGCTATCACCACTGCTTGCAGTTGAGAATAAAGGATCGCCCAACTGCAGGATTCGAACCTGCGACCTCGGGTCGTGAAGGGCTAGCCCTCAGTGCGGTAGCTGACAAAATGTCTTGCTGTCGGGTTCTCTTTAGACAAGACTGCTTTAGCTCGGTATGGGTTGGGATGCTGAAAAAATCCATTGAGCTTTTACAGTTGCAATGAATGTGGCTGCAAGGTTGATTAACAAATCGCACGTTCAGCCAAGTACATCATCTGCTAAAGAAGCTGTAATGGCTCCGGGTGAATCAGCGGATTGAGGAGACAACTTCTTACTCTGAGCCACAAGGCCAGACATGGCTTGGCTCCTTGCTAGCTAAGAGAACTGAACCACTTTGCCGAGTTCAGCCTCCTGGTGCCATCAGATCTTAGAAAGACAATAAATTAGCTGTTACTTTCTTTCACTTGAAGAGTACTGACAACAAAAGATTTGCTCTCTGCGAGTCCTAGACTGTGGAATTCATTTCCACAATTCTTCGCTGTCCAGCACTACTTTGCTAATTATTCTATGCTACCCACTTCCTTGACTGTCGTTCTGATTCACCTTTACATCTCACTTTCTCTGGGTTGTATGGGATGACGTCCATTGGCTACCGTATGCATACCGAAAGCTCCTTAGGCTTTGAGTGAGCTGCAGAAACTCCACAGAATAGCACCTGCTCAGACACGTGTCTTTGCAGAGTATTAGACGGATATACATGAGGGTAGCAGTAGCCAAATCTAAAGACAACTCTTCCTCTGACCCATCAAGGCCACACGCTTTTGACATACTTCTCATGCACGAGCTTGAAGGATGCCTCCAGCAGTGACTGCCCTTTAAAGCTCGTTCTCTAAGTCACTGCAGCAGCATCCAGTCATGCTTCTCCTCCTGTTGCCTCGACTCAGTATAATAATAATAATATTGCACTTGATAAAGCGCCCTCAGAGAACTTAATCTCTTTCTAGGCGCTTTACAATATCAGTACCAAAGTCTCAGTTACTGAAGCCACCAGCTGATGCACCGATAACCAAAAATGAAATGTCAGCAATACATTCGTAGTAGTCTACCGTGGCTGACATTCAGTATAAGGCTCCAATCATCAGCTGCTGCCAATGAAGGTACCTGACTCAACCGCTCTTGGCTCTTCACACATACCTCGACGTGTACACAAGCAGCTGCTGACTGGTAAAAAAAATCAGCTGCTGCCACTGATTTGCTGGACGACACACGTACAAATCCTCGGCCCTCCCCCCCCCCAGCGTGCAGCCAGTCAGCCAGCGTGCTGCCTGGTCACACTGCCTACATATTTGATTCTCACCTGCCCCGGAGCTAAAACAATGCTGCCAATCTTCTCGTGCCCGTTGTCGCTCAGGTCGGATAGGCCAATGAGCTGAAGGAATTCGTCATTCCAGCCGTGCCCGGCTGTCGAATCAACGTCGTAGGCCCATTTACAGGACAGTGAACAGAGGGACCGTGTGCACGACGAGGTGGCTGTCCAGGTAAGGAAATCCGGTAAATCCATCAGGTGGCCGATGCGACGCCATGCATCGGGAAGGTTCTAAAGGTCCAGGCAGAAAGAGAAACATGTCAGCTCAATAGCAAGCACAGCACAAGCCCAACATCGGTGTGCATCATCAGCATCGTGAAGATGGCAGGGACGACGATGGATGGTGCTCGGGATTTACACCAGATGACAACTAGTAACAACTTTTTTAAGGCAAACACATCCAAACGCATTTGCTGAAAGCTGTCTATTGCAGCCATAGAATAGGAATGTTGCCACATTGACAGCAACATGTACCCACCAAGGTGGGTTAGAACACACAAGAGCCTTGAAAAGGCTACATTCATCGCGCACGAGCATCCAGATGGACATGCACATTCTCTCTCTCTCTCTCTCTCTCTCTCTCTCTCTCTCTCTCTCTCTCTCTCTCTCTCTCTCCCCTTCCTACCCCTTGTATAGTCTCCTCTCTAGTCTCTACAGAGTACACACATTCAACAGTACTGTTATTTGAAGTCATCTGCCGACCATGTGCTGCTTTTGTCCTGTTGTCGCCAAAATTCTCGTGCCATTCCACTCAGTCAGGCTCGCCGTAGCTCTCAGCCTTCATCTTCGTTGTTGCCTCTCTGATATCGGAATTATTTGCTTAACATAGCCCACTCAACATTTGCCTTGGCTGATAAGGTAACTACAGCCTCATGAGGAAAGAGGCTGTAGCCAACGTCAGGCGCTCCTGCATGAATGTATATATGTATGTATCTCCATCTGTAACTCCACAAAGCCATAAAGACCATGTGGGTGTTAATACATGAGAGTTTTGTATAGCGCACTCACAGCCTAAGCGGCTTCGGTACGCATTCGGTAGCCAATAGACTTCGTCTCACGCAATAAAGAGAACGTGGGAAGCATAGCAGAGTCAGGAGAGCAGTTGGAGCAATGAATAGCATGGAAGTAGCAGCTCAGGACCGCTGAAAAGGATGAGCCATAGTCGGCAGCAGGAGAGTAGTTGTCGTTGTGTAAAAATTGTGGAAGCGAGTTCCACAGTCTAGGACCTGCAGAGCTAAAGCTTCTGTCGCCAACGGTCTTTAAAAGGAGGAATGAAATAGCTAATTTATTATCCACACAGGACCTGAGGGCACGAAGAGGCTGAAACTGGTGCAACAGTTCAGCTAGGTACGGAGGAGCCAAGCCGTGGCGGGCCTTGTGGGTCAGCGCAAGAACTTTGCTCTGTATACGTTGATCAACCGGCATCCATCCTAGCTCTTTTAGCAAAGGAGACACGTGGTAAAACCTCTGGTACTTGAAAACTAGCCTTGCAGCCATATTCATAGCCAGCTGCAGTGGCCTAGTTGCTTTCTATGGAAGCCCAGCCAAAAGGGAATTACAATAATCGAACCGAGACAGAACTAAGGAGATGGTTAAATTTTTTGCAAGCCACCGTGGAAGAGAGCTCCTAATCTTGGATAGGGATCGGATGTGATGGCTAGCTGTATAAGCAGTCTTCTGAATGAAGCTTTTAAAATTTAGGCAGGTGTCGAAAACGACACCTAACTTTCGAGCACGTTATGATGGTCGCACGACAGCGTCACCTATTAGAAGAGCAAAGCCTTTTAATCCGGCCACACGCTTAGGGTGTCCTGTGAGCAGCAGTTCGGTTGTATCGTCATTTAGTTTCAAGAAGTTTTCCGACATCCAGGATCGAATGTCGGCAAGGCAAGCGTCCCCATACACAGCTGCATGGATGCTGCATATGCTCTCCTGTCTGTGTACGTCTATGCTACGTAGTAGCACTGAGAGAAGAATGGAAGCTGAGCCCGAGCTGCCGAGTCTGACCTGAGTCTGACCACGAGCAAGTGAGTTGTTATGCGTTGTTATAGCTAATGAGTTGTTATGCATTCGCAAGAGCCTGCACATGAACCAGTCTGCACTTGCTACCTGTCAAGTAGCATGCCTATTTCAAGATTCACGTTGGCCGTGACATCAATCCATTACCCTGAACAGGTCTTCAGACTCGGGCAGATTGGTTTTGGCCCGTAAATAACTGTAAAGCTATTGAAGACCGTGCCTTCGGGTACTGTGCTCCTAAAGCCTGGAACTGACTACCGATTGACATTACGATATCCCACGGCTTGGTAAAACTTGAAAAGAAGCTAAAACGAACCTGTTCCTCTGCAGTTAGGCTTGTCAATCGTGAAAGCCACAGTTTCTACAGTTCTCACCACTTCACTTCGACCACTGCTAGCTACCCAGTCTAGCGATTTCAAGGCCGTGTCAATCACTTTTAGGTCCTTTAATTCGCTGGCTTCCGCCTACATATTCGAACTGCTTCCCAGTCGGGCCTCAGGCATCATACCCACCAGCTCTTCTAACTCTAGTCGTTTAGCTGTGCCTCAAACTAGCCTCGAATCACTAGGATATCCTGCCTTTAGTTCGCATTCTCCTAAAGCCCACGAGTCACTCCCACTAACGTCAACGTCATCCTCTGATTTGACGACATGCAGAAAGAAGCTAAACATCTACTTGTTCCCAGCAGCCTTTGCTCCTCTGCGTGGATCCTCTGCCCTTTGCTATCCTTGCGCGTCACGAACCTCTGCAGTCTAACTAAGGGTAAGTGCTGCGATATGCTTTTGTATAGGAACCCAATGAGCTTGTATTTTTAGTGCTTTTGCTTGCTCTTCTGAGTACAATACTTGGGCATTTTTGCATGTTTGTCTAACTTGCTTGCCTTAAGTTTTTGGTGCTTATACCTTCTCTTACAGCCAGTTGCCAAGTGCCTAAATAGAGATTCGCCTCTTCCTGGGTTCTATACTAACGATGTATTTTTATTATTATTAGAACATACAGCCCAGGCTCGTGCTGTCATCTGGGCAGTTTATATGCATGATTACCAAATATAAACATATCCGGCTGGTCAACAAAATGAAACTGAGGCCTATGTAGCTTTGAGATAAGCTACCATATCCTGGATTGTGTAGCTTCCTAAGAGAACTTAATCTGTACCCTGGTGCTTTACATATGCGTTAGGGCTCGAGCCCACGACCTTGGACGTTAACAGGCAAGCACCTTACCCCTGGGCCAAATCAGGGTGGCCACGTCAAGACAAGACGTACCGTGATGCGCCACTCAACTAAACACAAGCACTCACAGTCGTGACCCAAAATGGCCAAATGTATGAGATCCCAGATTAGCAAGCACCTCCTTAATCCATAGAATTTTCGGCATCTGCATCTCTGGAGACATAACACCTCCGACGTAACGCAGCATGCGATGCCCAGTGGCATTGATTCGAGTAGTCTGGTTCTCGGCACGATGGTCCAGCCATAAGATAACGTTCCTGAATTGACGGCAGAAAGTACAGCGATCAGCATTCGGCAAAGACAGAGACGCGTGCTTCGTTAACTTCACTGCACTGAAGCACAAGCTCGTGTTCTGGCAACAACTTCTGTCAGTTAACGTTTTAAGTATGCGTCTCAGAAGCTGAGGTACTCAAGTTATCTCAACAACTCAACCAGCTGTGCTGCCTACCGGGATTACAGCTTACGAGCAAAGACTCAGACGTTTGTCAGTACCGGCAGCTGTCAGTCGACCAGATGTCAGCCTGACTAGCAGATCGCGTCCCATGCAAGTCCTAGTAGCTATGAGCACATCGTGCAGCATTCCATGCAGGCCAGCAATACGAACGATCTGCAAGCAGGAAGTCAGCCAGAATACTAACAATCAATGCCTGACGGAAAAAGACTTGGTAGCATGCACTACTTAGCAATCGCTAATAAGTCTTGTAGTTAGACTTAGTAGCAATTCATGCATTTATGCCCACGCTTTAGGGGTCAGCAGCGAATTTTTGTCTCCTGGGTCAGCTCACAGAAGATGATAGGCCCGTCCCAGGGAGGGCAGCTCTGACGCGCCCCACAGCGATTGCATAATAAGCGATTGCATGATAAGCACTACATTCCGAGGACTGACTATTTCTATGTGAAGCTATCGGCCAACTTAGTCACCATATGTTCCGAAATCCAGAATTTTAAAGAACACCAATGCACTTGCACGGTCCACCACAGCTCATGCCAGCTGTGTGCGGTGCTGGAGGAGGCTCGCTCCGAAACACTGGCTGTTTTAGACACACGCTTAAATCAATGCTAGGGTTTTCCGAATGGTTCGGACGTGTTTCTCGAAGCCCAATACAATCCGCAAGCCACTCTGTACACCACAGTACATCCGAAAACAACCGAACACGCTCCTCGGGACGGCGAGCGACGCTAGCCGTCAAGCACGCCAGCGAGCACTTGCCGGCGAGCGACGAGGCCTACCTACTGACGTCTCCCGACAAACTCGCAGTTACCGGTGACCCGTCGGTAGACAGCAAGACGAGCGAACACGTCGCGTCGAAGCCGATCCCTCGAATAGCAGCAGCCGGAATTCCGTCGCACGCCGTCTTAACCGACTTGCACACGGCCGCCCAGATATCATCAGAGGATTGCTCGAAGTGACCGTTCTCGTTCCAGGTTCGAATATCAGCAACAGATTGCTTGACCAGTCGGCCTTCTGGTGATACCACGCCGGCGCGGACACTGCCGGTGCCTACGTCAACGCCAACGTAAAACTCCATCTGAGATGGTGAGAGAGGAGAATACGGGAGCAAGGACAATCAATGGCTAACAAATGCCAAGGGGGCGGAGCAGGCATCCTGCCGTCTGCTGGGCGTGGTGCTACCCTGCCGGCTTTAGGCTCGTTCACAACGTCCGCAAAGAAAGTGGTAGTCGTGAAGTAGTAAAAACTGTACGCGCCCCGGCACTAGCAGCACCATGTGGGTACTCAGCGTCTTTTACTCGTTTACTTGCATTGCTTCACCACACCGATACTTTCGTAAAGTTTAAATTGTCTTGGTGCAACCAGAAGAGCACTCACTAGCCACCTCTGACGATTTTGAAATCATGGGCTGTAGATTCGCGGTTTCACGTACGGAGTGGTACTCTACCAAGATATCAAGAGTGGACTGCGTTAAAGTATGGCATTTGCAGTGGCCGATACCTTGTAAATTAAGATTGCGGCTTTCTCACTGCAATGCCCTCAGGCCGGCGTCCCGAGACCCAGTGCGCTCGCTTCCCACATGCCCCATCACTATAGCAGACCTACCGGGGCAGACCCAAAAACGTGACCAATCGGGAAAGGCCACGCACGGGGCTGCGGCCCGGTTCATAACATAACATTGCTGCCTATAACTTCGTGTCGTCCTTCCGCTAGCGGCTTGTCATTACGCGGGGACAGCATGAGATTATAGAGTATACCCTGAATATCATCCTAAGTATCAACAAGACTCGGAAGATGGCACAGTTTCACCATCCAGAGGATCTAACTTTGATAAACCGGCTTTATGGCCGGCGTGGGGAAACCGTTTTCGCATTACGTAATTACTACTAAGGGGACTGCGAAGGACCCGGGTGTATAGATTAGTATTGTAACGCCGAAGGCTCGGCGGGGTAAGCTTGACCTGCCGCTTACCTAGCGGCGTAGACTATCGCCTAATGCCGTTCGGTGCGCGCCTCCGCGAAATAAGCTGGCCGCCACGAAACGAGCGTTTCTGGCGCTGACCTGCTTACCGTTACTAAAGGGGGTCGTGAGTCCGCGGCGTGAATTGGAAGCAAGACACACAAATTGGGGATTTTCCTGAACTTTATTCGCAAGCGCACAAAGTCGCTGCGCGTCTAGTTCAGCTTTATCTCCACACTCCTCGCACGTTCAACACTCTTGCGGAGGGAATACTCCTCTATACTAAGCGCGACCCGGACCCTAAACCCTAACCGGTGAACTAGGAATCCGTTCCCACCTGTGCCGAGGGAATACCCCAAACACGCCAACTTAAACACTCGAGCGGAGGGAGTACTTCTCCACACTGAAGTGCGAACCGGAGTCTAAACCCTACCCGGTGAACTAGAACTCGGTTTCCACCAGTGCGACCGGAATACTCCACACACGCCAACTCAAGCACTCCTGCGGAGGAAATACTTCTCCACACTGAAGCGCGACCCGGAGCCTAAACCCTACCCGGTGAACTAGAGCTCCACACACGCCAACTACGCCTAGCTCGCGCCGGCAAATCCCTATGCCGAGAGCACGTGCTAGCGCGCACACACACGACACAAAAGAAACACGAAAGAACACACAAAATGCCAGCTCGGGCGCGATACGACCGTGTTTGGTGGGGTTCCACCGAATCCTCCTAGAGTTATCTCGTCTTGTTCCGTCCATCGTCGGCGGACAGCCCGCCCTCCTCCCTCGCTTTTTAGAGAAACGAGTGCCCGGCCGCGTCGAGGCGCAGAGCCGGACCAAAGACCAAAAGACACGAGGCAAAAGACCCAGAGCGAGCGTCGCTCGACTCTTAAATACTTGGCTGAGACAATGGGGCAAGAGCTTAGTGGTATTGGGCCCGGACACCTTGGCCCATTACGGAAAGGAATGACTACCGTTCCCAGGCCACTGGCAGGGCACCTCCGTCCAGCTTGAATGGCGAATGGGTTCCAGACGCTTCTTTCTTGGGAAGAGGGAAGGCGGGGGTTGACAGGCCAGCCAACATCTATCAGCAGCTTCCGCGAGTATCGGACCAATTCTAAAGGCCGAATCGCCGCTGCTCGTCTCCGAGCTTCCTGGCCTGCTCCTAAGCGCTTCCTCTCTAACCGCACTGACGCTCCTCTCTGGCTCACTGCTCCAGGACAAAGGGGCTCTAGCCCGCCGCCGAACAGCTCTTGTTCGCGCTAAAATTCAGCCAAAGCCAGCAGGGCGCTACAGTATACTTGTGCACGTCATAGTAGCGCAAGCCGAAGCGGTCTTCATCGCCTTTAACTATAAGGTCCTTAAAGTAAGGACGTTGGATATCATCCCGGGCAAATTTGACAACTACTTCGTACTGTACACTATCATCCATGGGGCTATGTTCAACTGCCGCTGTCAACGTCCGAGTGAGTCTGCCGAGGCATTAGCACGCTCACTAAAGCTTCGCACTGCAAATACGGAGCGATTAAAGATTAGTTTATTCAAGATCGCACGCATGGCTCTCGGCTTGTCATACCTCAAACATTAAGAAGCGTTGCAACTCATCCCCGACCTTGACTGTGGCGGTAAAGAAGGCGCATCAGCCGGAGACGGTGAAGTCACAACTAAGTCTGCAGCACCAAGTTTCAGATATCTCTGAGGTTCTTCATTGAGTGCAGTCTGCCGGCTGTCCTGAGCGCTTAGCCATAGAAGCTAGCAGCCGCATAGACCTCAGAAGAGTTGTGCGGCTAGACGATGAAGAAGGAGCTAACAGCTGCCGGAACTGCCCCTCGGCTCACATTCCTTGGTGTGGCCAGGCAGGCGACTGCCGTTGCAATATTCGCCGGAGGTTGGGCCACTCTGATGCGAGTTGTAATTCATGCAGTAAACCGGAGGCTGCAGTACGAGAGGTTGCAGCTGATATCGATTATAAGAATTACACTGCGGGTGGCGTTACAAATCCTGTTGCTGAGTGCCAGTCGCTGAGGACGTCAGCATCCTGGCAAGTGGATTTATTTGGGTACGGAACAACCATTCCGTTTAAAATAGATGGTGCTGACGTAATCATCATTAAGGAAGGCATGCTCGACTACTACGACCACCTCATCTCGCTCGAACCGACTGCGGTAAAACTAGTGTCGGGAACCGTCTGGCCTGTAAAGGGCACCATCAAAGCGAGGTTAAAGCGGAAAGAAAATTAGTTCTTCAATCGTTCAGGTCCTAAAGCCCGACGGCAAAGTTTGCCTTTTTGTCGATGTGAAGCCCCTAAATCAAGCAGTGGGACGTGAAAGGTACGTACTACCTTGATGAGATGTTGACTAATCGTATTGGTGCTAAGTTGTCCACCACGTTGTATTCCGTTATCCTCTGAGAGAGCACTCGCTTAACGAGGTTTTAAACACCGTTTGTACGGTTTTGCTTTCGCCGGCTCTCCTTTGGCATTACCACCTCGCGGAATATCTTTCAGCAGCTTAAACACAGCCTCTTAGGCGAGGTTGAAGGTGTAAGTGTATGTGGACAATATCTTAGGGCCTGGATCAACGGCGCTGAGCATTATGGTAGACTGTCGGGTCATTCCGGCAATGTCAAAGTCGGGCCTCAAGTTAAATATGCAAGTGTATTTTCCGCCAGCCCAATTTGACGTTTTTAGGCAATGTTATTGATGCTAGCGGCGTCCGACCATCACACACAAAATAGACTCCATCCTAAACCTCCCTGATCGGGCTAACATAGCCGAGCTAAAGCGATGTCTTGGTATGATGAACTACCTCAGCCGATTTTCGCCAAATATGGCCACTGCCATAAAACTCCCAAACTACCTCTTGTCTGACTTTGTATGGTATTGTGGGCTCTAACCAGAGGAAAGCATTCCAGGAAGCCGAGTTGCTTTTTACTAAGGCACCGGTGATGGCCAATTTTGACCCAAAAAAGTAGATTTTCAGTATCGACGCCAATAGCTATGGTCTAGGCACCGTTCTGCTGCAGTGCCAGGTATAGGGGACGATGTTCGACCTACCGTTTTGCGGTTCGACCTAATGCATTCATCGTCAGGCGTCGAAACAAGATACGCTCACAAGGAAAGAGATCGTCCTGCGGCGGGATAGTCACGCGAGATGTTAAGTCAGTTCCTAGTTGGCTTGCCTTTGTTCGAGCTTCGAACTGACCACAAACCGCTTATTCTGTTACTGATGACCAAGGACCTTGACCAGGTCCCGGTTAGATGCCAACGCCTATAGATGTGAGCAAAGGCTGGAACCTTTACGGAATGCATACGAGTGAAGTGCATCTTTTCCATGCCATCACCACACACTTATCGATTGCATGCAAGAACAGGGTAATGTATAAGCCAACCACTTTAATCTCACTTGTACTTATCTCTATTTCTGGCACTCTGTATCCAGAACGGCTTTACCCAGGCTACTCATTATTTATACACTTCACTGCTGGGTCGGCAGCACCTAGGACTCCAACGAAGCAAACACGAGTCATATAGCATATATCATATGTGCATGCATCAATTGCAAAAGTACTAGATGAATGTGACAATGTGAGTCAAAAGGGTGAAAGGAAAAGAGTGGAACCCAGGAACTGTTCCAATCCAACAGCACTTGAGAACGCTTTGCTCAGGTTTGTATCGCTCACAGCTAGCTTGAGATGAGCTGATCATGGTAAAATAAAGAACACGTTCAACTTTAGGGCTAGTGGGCTTGTCAGCACATTATAGATCCTTTCACAACACCAAGTTTCACATTCGGTGACACACGCATTAACCAATTTTAACACACACACACAGCAAGCCCAAGATAATTAACGATCGGCCCCTCACAACAAAAAACTAAAAACACTTCAGTTCAAGAATGCAGTGGTAGGTTGAAGGTACTACAAAATCCAGCTACTACATGAAGCCTTCCCCTCAACCTTCCACTAAATCAGATTAACAAAACTTTGCTGAAATCACTGCGACCCAGGGCAACCAAAATAAAGGGCACATACTCTGCAGCAAGTTCAAGCTGGTGATTATCGTATATTACAAAAACTATTGACAGGCCTTTTTCAGTACTATTCGGAGGATATGAGGACTGTGACGTTCTACATTCTCCTAATAAGGACACCAATCAATAAGAATGCACCTGACAGCAGCCATCCAAACTAATGCGGCACAGTTAGCAACATTCTTGTAGTATTTGGGAATTATTCTGCAGTATTGGCTTTCATAACCAATGCATAGCATAAAAACGCTATCATTGCACGACGATGCATAGTGCACAGCCCCATCTAGGCCACAGGGCAGAGCGTATGTGACAGGAGTGAGGGGGCCAAGTGCAGCTAGACATGAAGCATCGGCCAGTTCATGGCCAAGTCGGCACCACACATGGCTCCAACGGAGCAGACATGAGTCCTGTAGCATATATCAAATTCGCATGCATCAACGCCAAAAGGGCTACACGAATGTCAGCTAGTAGCCTTTGATGGCTTTGACGAAGCCACGCCATCCACTTTTTTCATCACATTTGATTTGTCTCCACGGCAAGACGGGCAGTACCACTTTCCCTTTGGCTTAGTGGATAGGGAAACACAGTTGAAATGAAACCACTGGATTTGGCAGCTGCCATTGTCACAGGCGATCATTTCACCGTAAGACACTTGCTCGCACAGGCAGTATCTCGGCTCGTCTGGATCCACTGGAGGGTCGACGGGCGACCTGTCACCCGAGTCCTTTTTCTGGTTCCTACGCAGCTGCTGCTGCTGCTTCTTCTTCTTGGCTTTAGTCGCACTTCTCGCCAGACTTTGGTGCTCTTCGAGCTGCTGAAAACAGAAAACGAAAGCCTCATAACGACAATGATCAGTGGAAACGAGATGCACACGGCTTGTGCGTTCTCGGTGGCAGCCCAGATATAAAGGTTCCACTTGAAGGTTGTGTCACTCACTTTTGGGCCCCTTCAGTCTTTGGCTCCAGCCTACCTATCAGATCTACTGCCCTACCAGTCTAAGCATCGTACCAACCGCTTTTCGGAACCTCACTGTTTACTTATATCTCGTACAAACCTCAGATCGTTTGGAGACCGTGCCTTTAGTTCGTATGCTCCCAAAGACTGGAACTCACTCCCGACTTGCATCACGACATCCCCTGACTTGACCACATTTAAAAAGAAATTAAAAACGCACTTATTCATCACAGCATTTAGTGGGTCCAAGTGATTCGTCCTTTATGTGCTTGTGCATGCTGACACTGTTGCATGCTGCCACTAACCACACTTGCAAACAGTCGAATGCCCAAGCAGCACCATAATAGACAGATGCCAGCACTATGCAGATGCTGTGCAAGGCTTCTTCTAATGCAGGAGCAGTGTACTGACAGATTAAAACCAATCAGAATCGGCTTATACTGTTACTATTATTTGGCTCTAGCCTAATTGCCAGAACTACCCACCACCATGCTAGGCATCGTACCAGCTGCTTTTTCTGAATCTAATCGTTTAGCTATACCGTAAGAACCCCAACCCCTTTGGGGATCGTGCCTTTAATTCATACGCTCCCAAAACCCGGAACTCACTCCCGACTGACGCAACGACATCCTCTAACGTCACGACATTTAAAAACAAGCTAAGAACACATACGCATATATTTATCACAACGTTTAGAAGGTCCTTGTGATTCGCCCTTTGTGTGTTTATGCTTACTGACACTGTACATGCTGCCACTAACCATATTTGCATGCTGACCCTGTGCATGCCACCTCTTACCATGTCATGTTAGTTGACACTGAGCATGCTACCACTATTCAATCGATTATGCTTCTTTACAACATATGTAAACTGCCTAGATAGAGATTAAGTTCTCTGAGGGCTCTCTGATTCTCCGAGTTCTATACAAATACATTATTATTATCAATATTTTTATGGCAAGTAGTTTTGTAGCAGCTGAGAAATGCATCGTTTCGGACACTGCATGGCTTACTCATTATCCTGTTCATTATCCTGTCAGAAGGGATTTTTGCCGACCCTTTCTAAAACTACCAGAAAACGCACATACTTAGTTTACGATTCCTTTCACATAGGCTGACTGAAACCAGAGACCGATAAGCTTCGACAGCAAGGATCGGGCATCGTCCAACATTAGCACAGCTGTGTGCACAAACTTGTCAGCTGCTACAATTAAAAGATATCGGACAACGAAACTTTGTTTTATAGTAGGCGAAGCAGCAGGCTCCCTTTTACAACTAGGCAATGCATAAAGTAGCCTCCTAATCTACATTGTCTGTATCAACCATTAAGTGATTCACACTTTGCTATACAGGTGTTAAGGTATTTCAATAAACTAGCAACTTTGTGCACACGTGTGTGTGTGTGTGTGTGTGTGTGTGTGTGTGTGTGTGTGATTGTTGTGTGAAGGATTGTGCCGCACGCATGCTCGCGTGCGTGCACATGCACATACAGCAGCCTTCCGGCTCAACTCAGCGCCCGAGCGAGCAGCTACCTTTTTGTATCGATCGTCTTCCTTCTCTCTGTCTCTCTCCCGGGACTCTCTGGCATCGCTGAATCGAGCACCGGAGGAGCCACCACCATTAGAGTCGTCATGACGAGGCGTGCTGCCTCCACCGCCCCCACCGCCGCTACTTGCCCCACCGACTCCAAGTGACGCCAGTCCCAGGCCATCACGTGTTCTGTGGCGCTTCCGAGACAAAGGCGCGGACACACTGGTCGACACGCCGCTGTTCTTTTCGGCAATGGCAGCAGCCCTGGTCAAAGTGCTGCCATTGCTAGCACCAGATATGCCAGATGCCGGCAGGGCAGGCGAGCTGGTGTCACGTGGAGGCACAGCAGGCACTGAAGCAGCAGGGCCAGCACTGGATGATGGCCGTGCACTAGCTGTACTTGCAGATAGCCGGCTGTGCACCTGTTCTGATTCAATGTTCATCGCAGGATCTGCAACACACCAGCCACTGATCAATATACACAACAGCACGGCAGCACTGTGCACTGCCATACAACAGACATGCCCATGTGCTGCTACAGTGCTTCGAAGCATCGGGGCGGCAAAGCGAGAGTCGGACATTGTCGAATGCCACAGTCTGTAAATAACGCTTCATTCGAGTGCCAAAACAACCAAGACAATGCACGGAAATGAACTCACATACAAAATTGCCTTACTGCGCCCTCTCACAAACGTGCGCCCTCTCACAAACGTGCGCCCTCTCACAAACGTGCGCCCTCTCACAAACGTGCGCCCTCTCACAAACGTGCGCCCTCTCACAAACGTGCGCCCTCTCACAAACGTGCGCCCTCTCACAAACGTGCGCCCTCTCACAAACGTGCGCCCTCTCACAAACGTGCGCCCTCTCACAAACGTGAGCCCTCTCACAAACGTGAGCCCTCTCACAAACGTGAGCCCTCTCACAAACGTGAGCCCTCTCACAAACGTGAGCCCTCTCACAAACGTGAGCCCTCTCACAAACGTGAGCCCTCTCACAAACGTGAGCCCTCTCACAAACGTGCGCTCTCTATTCTGACGTCGAGATCAAACCGGGCAGAGCCTTTTTCATTAGCCAGTATGTATACGAAGTGCTGCTTCAGTCATTGAGTTGGAGGTGGCCCATACACACCCAAACAGTACATGAACGTGCAATTCTGGATAGTTAAGCAGATAAGCGACTAATACTGCCACCAATAGGCCATGGTGAGGGCCTGTGACAATGTGCCACTATGCGACAGCTAGGGCTAACCTAGAGCTAGTTTTATTACTATTATTAGCCGATACTCTACCAATGGTCTCACTAGTTTTCACAGCTCTACTACGTATTTAGCAGTGCCCCTCAGAAGCACAAAGGCTGGCAGCTATTTACCAATATGTCCAATGTGCCCACTGGCATATATACAGACAGTCTGAGCAAAGTGTGCATAATACGAAGTGATATATGTATATATAAATTATCTCTCATATATATATATATATATATATATATATATATATATATATATATATATAGAGAGAGAGAGAGAGAGAGAGAAAGAGAAAGAGAGAATTTATATATATAAATATATTGTAAATATATCCAGCTCGATCATGAACGTTTTAACTGCTTATCTGCTATACAAAATAATCGCAGCTACGATGGGAACCAGCACGAGTGGCCTAGACAGCACCTAAAAGTGGACAACCTGTGTACGGTACCCGGTGTTCGAACGAACGAGTGTGCCCTCCTTCGCACCCACGATGGATGCTACGGATATTAGCTACGACGTCGGCCTAGACACTAGTTACGTCTGATCAGGCTCACGCGGGCATTGTGCCATCTATCCTCTTTGTCGACACATTGATGCTGAGCTGCCACTAAAAGGTCTAGACACAAAACCCCAAGACGTCCAGTCAAACCTCCTACACCCCCACCACCCACGCGAAGCCACTGCGGCAGCAGCAGAGGCTGCAGTGCTTCTTCAGCCTCGAAGTGGAGTCCCCCGGACACACGAGTTCACGAGATGCTTGGGAGAGCGCGGCAGGCCTAGCGCAAGCGGCGGTGGCGGCTCACCGAGATTCTCGGAGTCGATGCTGAGCTGCCTATGGCGCGCCTCGATCAGTTCCATCATGGCGGCGGACAGGTCGATCTTGTCGTCGCCGAACTGCCGCACCTGCACGAGCAGCTTGGCGAGCTGGCTCAGCGTCCGGTTGGCGCCGCCCTCGCTGCTCGGTGCGACGGCCTCGCGTCGGCACGCCTCCTCAAGCACCGCCATTTCGCGCTGCAGCTCTGCACGTCAAAGCACACCGAGCCGTCACGCCGGCGGCGGCGAGCTCAGCCAACGACGGTGACACGGCAGGGTCGAAAGCGGAGGCGAAGCGAAACGGCAACGCGCACCATGTGTCCCGTGACATTGAGCCACCGGTGTGGCCGACCACACGTTCAGCATGTACCCGACGACGTAGAAACAGCATTTCAAGCCGACGCTGTACGAGCTAGCTAGCTTGCTCCGCCGACGTCGAAACGAAGGCAGCAGAGGCCAAGACCACGAAACTCCCCACACCCCCACACCCGGAAGGCGGCTGGCCACGTTTTGCTCCGGTCGCCTGCGACTAATTCCGGGTCCGGCTGCACGAACCAAAGGTTGGCCTGTAGCGCAAACAGCTTCACAAGAAGAACGGAAACCGGACGCCAGATTCGACTGGCCGGGGGAAAAAACTTTTTACGAAAGCAAGCAGCTGGAAGCTTCATGGTCACGACCATGCAACAGGACTGGGCTGGGCACGTGGCCGAATGCGCTAGCAGCAGCCGACCGAGCCGGCAGTCCAGAAAGAGAGAGAGAGAGGCATCGCCCGAAACCACGACGCAGAAATCGCGGAGCGACGAGACCCGAGAGAAAAGCGCGAGCAGAGAGCGCTGCTGCCGGACACCGCGGCGGCTGGATTAGCTAAGTGCAGCAGCGCGAGGAGAGGTCTCCACTGCGGCGGCTGCGGCCGCGCGCTGGGCGCTGGGCTCCTCCTTCCGCGACTACTTTACGGTACAATGTGGGGCACCGATGAATTCGCAAGGGACGGAAAAAATAGCTCGCATCTTCAAAAGGACAGCAGCGAAGTGGCTCCGGTCGGGTGACACCATTAGGCTTGAGCAGCAAACTAAGGCGTCGCAGCAACCGCCTACCCATCAGTTTCCAGTCAACCTCCATAAACTGCGAAAGAAGGCGCTGCAGGTCATCTGGCAGATCGTGCAAACAATCCACATAATCCTGCAGGTACGTCGCAGAGCACAACGCTTCAACGTGGCTTTGGTTAATCACGCTCATTCCGTACGGTCAGTAGTAGCAACAACAGCCGCCAGGCGGAAACGAGTGCCGGTAACACTCACTACCGGCGCTGAGGGCCAATGCACACGAACGTTTTTAACTTGAACACTTTTCTGTGATAAATGAGGATTATTTTCAATATTATTTAATTAATTTAAATACAATAATAATAAACTAAAATAGTTTGACGGAATGGGTTTGTCAAAGGCGTACTCAGGTCGTTTCCCGCCTTGACCTCGGACTCTTGACTCTTGCCGTCGGACACGGCCGTTTGCTGGTTTTACGGCAGCAGCAGCCGCCGCAGGGGGCGAGTTGCGCGCGGCTCCTACCGTCTGCGAAATCCCAGACCCGCATCGGCTCCACCTTGGGCAGCGGATCCAGCTCGCTCACTTTCTGATGTGCGACAAGTCGCGTCTCTTTTTGGACTCGACGTTCCGCGACACAAAGAACCCTCGATTCCGCACGTTCGGCAACGACCTCCGGGCAACCGCCGGTTCCGGTTCGTTAAAAACCCGCTCGTATTTGTGAGCAAGCCGAAGATCCGCATCATTAGAGACCTCGGAAAACACGGGTATAGCCGTTGATAAGCTCGTCTGCAACGGAGTCGAGCTTCGCGTCCAGTTGAGCGTGAGGCTTCCGAGTGCAGTTGCGAATGATCCGTCGCGCCTTGACCGGGTGTCATTTCAAGCTATTGTATCGTTTTGCCTGTGCTGAAATATTTGGAAATGCATGAGGGAAAATACCTGCGCTTTTATTTACTCCGGCGTGTCGCGTTTTTTTGCCGCTCCTGTGCTCTTACCACCGCCTCTTTGTAATGGCGCAACGTCACCCGCTTCGCATTTGCCACTCGAAGCCTACCAGACAAAAAAAAGTCTCGTGCTCACAATCTGGCCCTTAGAGCTCATCTCCCGTAGGGAGATGGCATGCGTGGCTATCCAAGACCTGCGCTTTCTAAGTTCAAATTAGGAGTTTCGTAATAACTGTTATGCAGGTGGTTGCATGCCAGAAAAACTAAAAAATTTACGAAAATCCTTTACCTTAGGGGGAAAATCGACAGTAAGATACGAGAATCGGTTGTATCTCGGATCTTAGTAACGAATTTGCTGCGATCTGTGCTCGCAGCCGCTGGCCGTGCGCACGAAAGCACCCTGCAAGGTAGGCACGAGTTAATGAGTAAACCGTGAAAGTTGACTCACCCGCGGTCAACTGACAATAGTAATACACTTGATAAAGCGCCTTCAGAGAAATCGATCTCTTTCTAGGCGCTTTAAATTTGCTGCAAATGAAACCCGATCGAATTGTAAGTGGTAGCATATTTGATAAACAACACGAATACACATGGTTAGGGGTGAAATGCACTTGCTGCCACAAGTAACGGAAAGCGACGGTCGGAGTTCCTATCGGCCAACTTTCATAGGGAATTCTCACTAGCTGACGGAAAGCTTACCAGTGGTATCCGTTGAACCAGTAGACTATTTTTTTGCATGCAGTGGCGAGCATTCTCCTTTTTTGGCTGAGTGGCTTAGGTAGAAAAGAGACACGGGCGACCCAAGTTGGTAAAAGATCTAGAACGCTATTTCAAAAGCACTTGGTGATGTTTGACTAGGAGTTTTGAGGCATTACTAGGGAAACGCTGCGGCTTGTTTGCAACTTCGTGTACTCGACTCAGGTCACAGATTGGTTTCAGTTTCAGCAGTAGAAATTCATTACTGCTGTCACGGGAAAGATAAAGGTAAAGGTTGGCTTTTGCGCCTGCCCCGCTCGCGTATGTCTTCTTAATCGTCCGACCACTGCTGCTACGCCCTCTTGCTTAATGCTCAAAGACAGAGGTGTTTTTCTGCCAAGAAATGATTTTTGTCCCAAAATTAGGCCTGCTTGGCGGTGCTAGACTGCTTAGGTGATTCCGTTGTTTTCACCAAAGTCGGCCTAATCCTTCGTCGTCTTACGAAATTCCTACAAAACAAAGAGTCCAGCCACCCCTACGAGCCGCAGGGGCGGCTGGACCGAGGTCGGCTGGCCAGTCGACCTCGGCTCGAAACCGATTTGGGAGGATAGTCATAAGCGAATAATTAAATAATTAATATAATTAAAATAATATCATAAACTAAAAATAAGTAAAAATAATAATAACTAATATAATTAAAAATACCGATAATGTAATTAGAATTGATAATCGAAATTAATTAAAAAAAGTCTTTTCGGCACTCGAACGTCGACGTCGTTGCTCATTGGCCGTCGAGTAACGGTAGTGATTCTTTACCTCTGCGATCCGCTGTGCGTCGGGCCCATCCCCCATAAGCTCTTCGCTTTTGTCCAAAATATATAAAAAACATAAAGCGACGTTTGCTCAAGGCCGCCGCTACCCAACTGATAGTAAGTAGCCTGACTGGTTTCTGTTAGTACGCGGGAGTTTGGCTGGCATTCATGCCAGCCATCGGGCAGATCGACGGCAGCGGAACAGCGAGACGAAGAGATGGGGGGGGAGAGAATCCGGCGGACGTCGCCGAATGTGTTCGTATCGTGCCCGCGGCTCGCACTGTGTGTGTGTCTGTGTGTGTGTGTGTGTGTGTGTCCGTGTGTGAGTGTGTGTGTCCGTGTTTGAGCGAGATCGTGGGCGCCCGGCTAAGGGTTTGGCACTGCGTGCAGAGTTTAAGGATACCTACTTCCGAGGAGGACGCAGGCGGTGAAATTGCTTTCATACAGCGAAACATCCCTCGGTTTTCCAATCTCTACATGCGAGGTAGAAGCGGAAGCCTCATCCATATAAGCATTAGAGTCCGCCGGAGCGACGATCACGCCATCTGGGCTTTCCTCGGAGGCCGCTTCACACCTGAACCGATGCTGCTACTTGTAGGTTTGTTGTTCAGGCCCTCCATCTACATGAGTCTCGCCCCAGCATTAACACAGGTGATGTAAGTATGGGAAACTGTTTTCCCCGAAAGAGCGAGCTTTAGATAAGATCGAATCTCGTGTTTATCTTTGTGAGAGCTAATACGGCCGAACTTGACGCGTAGCGGCATTGTGAGCCTGCAAATAAAGTTCACTGCAATCTCCTCCCGGTGCTTTGTAGCTCGATCTAGCGGAACAGGCCAACGAACTCACGAACGTACGTAGCGTTAGGTAAATCCCGCTCGAAACGTTCCGGATGCGGGTTGACCTAATAATTGCACGCTGCGCTGGTCCGAGCCGCCTTTCGGGAGTGAGCGACAATTCGCTTCAGCAGCACGCTGATCTCGCGCGAGCGAGCGTTCGGCGTCGTACAACTGTAATTCTTCGCCTGTCACCCGCTCATATCGCCGTGCATCATCTTAGACCGGCTAGTCATCTTTCTATGGTGGGAGTGCCTCAGAATCGCTAGTGCGGCTATCCGATAGCATACTGCTAGTTAATAGGTACACCACATGCATGTTAAGTGTCAAGAAAGAGATTTGAATTATGTGAGAGCGCCGTGCAAATGTATTATTACTTTTGAGGGATTGCAGACGAAAAGCAACTACGTATGGTGTAATTGGAGTGCTCAAAGGTATCGAACGCACGGGAGGGAAAAAAGGTTGGATGGACGAGCGAGAATGGCTGTTCCAGGCAGTTTACTGGAGGGATGGCATGGGCTTCGTGCGGCTGTGGCGTATAATTCAGCCAAGCACGACTAATGACCAGTGGCACGTGAGCGGACCGCAGACCTCCACTACAAAGGTTGGGCGTTGTCCACGAGACCCGTAGCCAGTGGCCCGATAGCAATTTGGAATAAATCAAAAGGAAGACCGGGTTTTAAATGGAGTCTTTGATGTAGCAGAAGGGGTAGTTGCCAGTGGAGTCGAATGAAGATCGAGTGGCATCAACAAGTGGAGTTAGGTGGCGTCGAATTGCTTGCACATGCCTTCGGTATATTGGAGTTCACCTTGGGGTATTAAACTAGCTTTGCTCGCGTTGAATAGAGTAGCAGCTGGAGTCCCATTTGCGGATACGCGTTCGTCAAGTCTCTCAAAACGGGCGAAAATAATAAAAATAATATAATTTGTTTATATAGCGCTCTAAAAGAATTTATATCTATTCAGGCGCTTCTCATATACCACAGGGCTCGAACCCGCAACCTTGGTCGGCTGAGCACCTTCACCACTGGGCCAAACCAGCTCGGCAGAAAAAGGAAAGTGCCTAGACAGAGATCGAGTTCTCTGACGGCGCTATGTCAAAGGTGTACCCAGGCTGGGTTCGGTTGGCTGGGACCGGACGGCTTTAATGAGGGTTAGGGTCACCGGCTAGGCCGGGGTCGGACCCCACGGCATGGCCGGATGTATGCGGTGACGTGCGGTCACCTGGGGCTCTTGGGTACGAGAAGTTGGCCAAGTAAGTCGTGGTGTTGGAGGCTCCCGGTCTCGCCGAGTTATGCACCTGGATTCGTGCAGGCGTGCTCCGGCGATGCTGCCACGCACGCAAGGGAACTAGTACCCAAGGCCCAAGCGGAGCTGGATAGCTCGCTCGTTGTTGACTTGTTTATACCGCGTTCCCCTCGTGTAGTGTGTTCGTGACCCCCCCGTGTGTTGGCGTCTTTCGGTGGAAGCTTACGACTGTGGTAGTTGTCGACTCAGACTGGCCAGCAGTTACTCAGCCAGCCGGGTTTTGGACGGCGTACGCTCGTACTGTTGGATTCGGAGTCGGTACAACGACAGGACTGCAGAAGCCGACTGACCCCAACAATCACGTTTGTTCGCGCTTGCTGCGTCGTCTTGCGCCCCCGTAGTGTACTGTGTATAGGACCCTCCCTGTAGACTTGTTTAGTTCACCTGTTGTTGTTGGCGCATGCGTTATAAAGATGCTTAACCTGACGGCCGCTCGTCTTACCCTAGCTCGGCGGCATGGCAAGCGGCAGCGTGGCCGGAGTATGGCGGGGTTTGGCGGGAAATAGCCTTTGACCCCTGGAACCCGGCTACAAAGGTATTATTATTAATATTATTTTTATTATTAAGTCTGAATCTTAGCCCACGGGGGAAGGTGCTCGCACTAAACGACGCAGGTGGGCCCGTCGAGTCTTGCAGCAGGGAATTCTTTAATCCCTATTGCAAGTTCGGGTAATAGCCGCTAAGGCTCCACAGTTGCTGCATTCACGAGACTGTTGAATTACCTCACCTCAAGCTCCGTGACCTCTATGTCAAAAAGTGTTTCCACTATCACCCCCTTGGACTAGACGAGAACAGAGGTACGAGTTCTTAATCTGCTCCTAGTCTCATATTCATCGTTTAGAACACAGCCTCTTATTAGTGCAATGTCTACTAAACGCTTTCTGGGCGCTTGAACTGACAGGTACTTAAATTTACGGTGCAGCAGAAATCCATTACTGGCTCCTCTGAGATCGGTGTCAAAAAGTACTTGCGATCTGCTCATCTCAACGGAAGGATTAAGACGCTTCTGACTACACAGCATGTTTGCTTGTATTAGTGAATACGTTTTTTGGGTCTTGTGCAAGTGCAATATCGGACTACTCGCATAGGAGCCGACAAGAAAGCATCCGGCCATAATCAACAAGACAGATTTTGCTTAGTCAGCATAAAATCTTAGCATTTGCTGGTCGTGACGTATATTTGACACACACACACACACATATATATATATATACACACACACACACTCATATATGTATATATATATATTGCAGATATATTTGGGATATATATATATATTTATATATATATATATATTTATACGTATATTTGACATATCTATTTCGCAAGTCCTTTTTATACACATCTCAGAGGAGCCAGTTGTGGGTTTCTGCTGCACCGTAATTTTAAGTACCTGTCAGTTCAAGCGCCGAGAAAGCGTTTAGCAGACAAATCTCAAATCCTTTGGAGACCGTGCATAGTTTGTATGCTCCTGGAACTCACTCCCGACTTGCGTCACAACATTCCCTGACTTGACCACATTTAAAAAGAAGTTAAAAGCACACCTATTTAGGACAGCATTAGTGGGTCAGTGGGATTCGTCGTACTTCATGTGCTCATGCGTAATGACACTGTGCATGCTGCCACTAACCGCATGCAATTTGCATGTCACCGAGTTATTCATGTAGTTTATCAAGCGTGATATTACTCACCATTCAACCGCGTTTCCCTTTGCAGGAAATGTAAAACGCCTAGAAAGAGATTGAGTTCTCTGAGGGCGCTTTATCAAGTGCATTATTATTATTCTTATTATATTAATTTGCTCCAGTATGGGAAGGGGGAAATCGTTTTGTTGTTCACGAGACTGCTTGCAGTCGGGGTAAATCCTTTCTCAATATCGCTACCGCAGCCAGCGAAGTGAAAACGACTATAACTACAAAATAAAAAAATCTGAACCAACATGTGAACTTAGTGGCATGCTTGGGCAAGTCCAAACATTTTTCGTTGCAATAGATAGCAATAAATGAGAAGCATTAGTGGAATGAGAAGCATTAGTGGGAATAGGATATACTAAAGCCGCCCACCAATCTTATATATTGGACCCCTGAAATCAAGACGAGCAATTTTAAAGAACGCGAAGACATCGCGACTCATAGAGCAATGGACGTTAAGGCACTATTATATAAAAATAAATAAATAAAAAATCCTAGCTGATTAAACAGCCTCTTTTTGTATAGCGACAGAAGAGCCTTTACGGCTATCATCACTGCTTGCAGTGGCGATAAAGGATCGCCCTCCGCAGGAATCGAACCCACGACCTCGGGACCGAGGCCGTGAAAAGCAACCGCCTTACCTAGTGTGCCATCACGGCTATGACAGTTAAGCAAGGTCCGAGCATCCAACGAGCTTTCAAAAAAAAGCAAGAATGCATTTTTCCGTGATTCCAAAGCCAGAATACATTATAATCCCGTCTATGCAACAGCCAGTGGTTGAGCAAATCATACGTTGATGGTTGATCTAATAGGGTCTATAAGCAAATTCGTTTGTTGGCGGCAAGTTTCTGCCGGAAAGTCGGATGTGAGTCCAGTAAAGATAACCTCGACGCCAGACCTTTTCTCGGTTAATGCCATCCCAGGGCTTAGCTGAGGTTCCCGGTTTTGAGCCCCCAACCCCCCCCCCCCCCCGCATGGTAGTTTTTCCCCCAGACAAATGGACACCGACCTTATCCGGGTGAGTGGTCAAATCGGCCTATTTTCAGCTTCATAACATTGCTAAAATTCGGGCTTGTTTAGATAAGGATACCACGTCCAAGTTGGTCCATGCATTCGTGACATCCCGTCTTGACTTCTGCAACTCACTGCTTACTGGCCTACCAGCATGTGCGATCAGGCGATTGCAGCTGGTGCAAAACTCGGCAGCTAGGCTTGTCTGTCGTAAGCGTCGCAGTTGCCACATTACTCCACTTCTCACCGATCTGCACTGGCTACCAGTCAAGCAACGGATTGACTTCAAGGTTTTGTCGCTCACTTTTAGGTCCCTTCATTCTATGGCTCCAGCCTATCTCTCAGATCTACTCCTGCACCAGGCCAAGCATCGTACCACCTGCTTTTCGGAATCCAACAGTCTGGAAATACCTCGTACAAATCTTAAATCCTTTGGAGACCGTGAATTTAGTTTGTATGCTCCCAAAGCCTAGAACTCTCCCCCCCCCCCGACCTGCGTCAGAACATCCCCTGACCTGACCACATTTAAAAGGAACTTAAAAACACACCTAGTTAGGACAGCATTTAGTGGGTCCCTGTGATTCGTCCTTCATGTGCTTATTCGTGCTGACACTGTGCATGCTGCCACTAACCACATTTGCATGCTGACCCTGTGCATGTCACCCCTAACCATATTATTCATTTTGTTTGTTTTTCAAGCATGATTTTACTAACCATTCAATTGCATTTCCCTTTGCAGCAAATGTAAAGTGCCTAGAAAGAGAGTAAGTTCTCTGAGGGCGCTTTATCAAGTGCATTATTATTAGTAGTGTCAAATGAACAGCTCGCACTGTCTACAAGGCAACTAAGGGTGCTCGAAAACATGTCGCAATCAGCTGCCTGGATCAGGCATTTCAATACACACTCACCACTACTTGCTCTCTTTAAGTCTTCTCTACAGAAAACTGCAAGGACGCAGCCGTCAATAAACATAACCAGATCTTACCTGGCGATCTCTATTAAGCGTTCGTAGACGAAGTACAAGATGTTTCCAGACTCCAGAAAGGAGTCTTTACGAGTTTAGAATGTACTTCAAGATGCTCATTTAATTCAGAAACAGCACGGTGAAGCCAAGGGCATCGAGTACCAGCTCAATGCCAACAAGCAGGGGAAGGTAGAATACTTAAAGCAGAATTCACAAATTTCTTGGCAAATTAGGAGCTACAATGATCTAAAACCTATATGAATACATAAAGAATGCATATACATGAATGCTTCACACTGGATTATTGCAGCGCACGTATGCATATGAGAGGCTAGTGACAACGTCATCCTGCATGAACTGGCTGCACGAAGAGCTTTGTGGCTTCTTCGGTCGAAGCTCCTGCTGCCGTAGCAGGTGGAGTTAAAACGAGCCAAGTTCACCGACAGTAGCTCCGTTAGATGGCACGCGGCGTTAAAGTAGACAGCAGTTTGCATTGTAAGTTCTGACAAGATGCCTGCCATCGGGGTCGAGTAATCTATGGATGGCGACCTTGAAGGTTATGCCGACTACTACGACTAGGACCGACTAAGTGTAAGAGAATTAGCAGTATTATATTGCGATGGAGCAGTTGAAAAAATGTACTCGACAACTGAGCGACGTACAGACGAAATGGTCCGAAACTCCGTACGAATGCAAGCCGAGGTGACCGGTGTGTTGCATCGACGAGAGGCAAAGACAGTGCAAACACTCTGCACAGGAGTCGCTACGCTCAAGAGAACGACATGCTTCGCGGCTGACAAAAGTGAGGCAGTGAGTGCGTAGCCCGGCGCGACTAAATGAGCAACAGGTCATGGTCGCATGTCGAGGAGGAAGGAGAAGAAGGCGGTGCCGGGGCGCTGGCGGTAAAAAGGTGATGCAGCTAGTAAATAAAAAGAGTTATTTAAAGAAGCATCATGCATTAGTGCAGTTGCAATCGGTAGCCGCTGCCCGTTGCAGCTGCAGCTACCAATGACATGCAATGATCATGCCACTGATCATGATCATGCAATGATCACCCACCAGCCAGTGGGCTGGAGAGCTAGTCGTGGCCAAGTTCTTCTGGGCGGTCGCATCAATCCTTCTCGCTGCCCTTTCTTGCCTCCAGGTCCTTCTTCGTGGCCTCCAGGTCCTTCTTTGTGGTCTCGAGCGCTTTCGTCTTGACGCGGTCGATGTCCGTGTACTCGGTTGCAGAGCTGCTTCCACCTCCGGCCGAGCCGATGCCCGACTGATTGCCAAACGATGCCGACCGGGATGGAAGGGGACTGTGGTTCTCAGAACCCGCGTCGTGGGCGATGTCAAGATATTCAACGATGCCGGGGTAAGGCGGAGGCGGCCCGGTGGCGACACCAGGCTTCTGAGCGGCGATGGGAGCAGACCGGGGCGCCTGATAGATGGCTGATCCCTGCGAGGAGTCCAACAGCGCGGCATCAGCAACGAAGGCATGCACTAAAGCTGAGCCCAAACTCGAAGCGCCGCGTGAGCTCGACACCAGTTGGCAATCTACTCAGTACAACGACAGCGCACCTTGCTAGCACCGGCACTGCCTACGGGCGGGAGCGCACGGATTGTCTGACAGTCAGTGAGAACAGAGCGACAGGCCTCTTGCTTAAGCACAAGTGATGCCTCCACCAGCCGGCAGCAAGAGTGGCTGGCAGCACACGGTCGTGGTAAGAATTAAACTAAATTAAATTGAATCCTAGCTGATTAAACAGCCTCTTTTTGTATAGCGACAGAAGAGCCTTTACGGCTATCACCACTGCTTGCAGTGGCGATAAAGAATCGCCCACTGCAGGAATCGAACCCACGATCTCGGGACCGAGGTCGTGAAAGCAACCGCCTTACCTAGTGTGCCACCCTCCACAGCAGACGGTAACAATTAAACTGGGCAGTGGGCGCCAAACCATGCTCAGAAAAGCCTGGTCAACCAAACTCTGCCATCCAATAATACAAGGATGGCTACGAAAAATTTATGCCTAGAACACCTGCATATGAGCGTGCACATGCACACACGCGCACACACACACACACACACACACACACACACACACACACACACACACACACACACACACACACACACACACACAGAGTTACACACTTAGTAATCCGTACTCTGCCAGAACGTTTGCAAGATAAGTGCCGAGATCTTAGTTCAGCACGAGCCGTTTTGAGGCACACAGATGGAATGCCTGACATATTGAAGGGGTCCAAGGCACAGACCAGCGCAATCGCATCGACCAGATGGACATAGGAAAGGGAGCTCATTTAATGTGAGGATGGAGCCGACTAACAGAGCAAAACTCCTCTGAGGCATCAGCTTTAAGCCTAGAGCCGGGACCAGCTGATGCACCTGGCGACCGGAAAACTAATCTCCACAATGGATGATGGCAGGCAGGACTTACATGATTGGCAACGATAAGAACCAGCCAGCTAGGGTCCGGGTAGTGCATAGGGTCGTAGCACTGGAGACAGCGATTCACTGCGCGAAATGTCAAAAGTTTGCATTTCGAACCTCAGCGTCATTATTGCTCGAGTCGCTGTCAACATCGTAGTCATCGTCATTTGAGCTGTCGCTGCCATCGGTGCCGGTGCCAGTCTTAGTAGGCAGTGGTATCGGGTCAGCGAGTGGTGGCATCGGTCTGAAATGGACAAGCGATGGGAAATGACCCGATTGGCTGCCTTTTAATACTCGGAAAGTGAGTACTACTTAACGCAGCAAATGAAAACGACGACAACTGCGGTGCTTGGTTGCCAATGCTCAACCCAAACGTTCAAATTAACCAGAGGCACTATAATTATCAGGATAGTGGCTGCTAGAGAGAGTACCAAGTGTGCTGTGCTGCAGGGCACAGGCCATCACTGTTGCAGAGATAAACATACTAATACTCACTCACTCAGCTCTGCTGCCATCGTCGCCGGCAATATTCACCCAGCACGTTAGCATGCGTGTTACAAACATTGACAAGGTCGAACGTTTATTAAAAAGCCTGGAGCTCGAAGCAACTGACGAAGCTGAGTCGCAAGACGTGACACACCGAAGGCTAAAGGAAACTGGGACGCCCCTGTGATCATGCGTGTGAGCTGGCAGCATATGAAAATCGGCATACACGGCTAGAGAAGTACAAATGAGAGCAAGCCACCGCTCCCTCTTGCTGACGTAATCGCCAGGCTTTGTATCCAGACTTTTATTTTCGTGCAGATAATAAAGCAGCTGTACTTGTGCTTTGACCCATCACTACCTTCCAGAATCTCAAGCTCCGAAGCTCCTTTTCAGCATGTAATGCTGTTATTTGCACTTGGATGAAAAACAACTTTCTCAAATTGAATGAGGCTAAAGCCAAATTACTGGGCAAACCTCGAGCTACTCAGAAACCCGAAACCTTCCAAATTGCCTCGACCAGCATACCATCAGAAGCCTCTGCATGTAGTCAGGATGTCATCTTCCAGAACGACTTTTCACTAGATGAGCACATCAGCTCCCTGCCTGCTTTCAGCAACAAACCACTGCAAAAATTCAGGCTTGATTTGACGAGGACACTGCAGCCCAATAGATCCAGGCGTTCGTGACATACCGTGACACAGACTTCTGTAACTCGCTACTTGCAGGTCTTCGTGCCTGTGCATTACGTTGCTTATAGCTAGACTTAACAGCCGTGAATAACTACCACAGTACACCACTTTTCAGCCAAGCTGCACATCTCCCATCTGAATTACTTCCTAATCAGGCCTCATGTCGCACTACCCGCTCAGAGTGTTTGGTTGTGCCTCCAACGAACTACACATCCCTGGCATACCATGCCTTCGGTTATTATGCCCCTAAAGTCAGGAACTTACAACCAATTGACAGAAAGGTTATCTCCTGAATTGAAAAAATTAAAAAAGCTATAAAACCTGCTCGTTCTTCACTGCCTTTGCTTAGTCTGAATGATCAGACCTTAGTATGCCCGTGTTAGGAAATTGCTCAGCAAATGGTGCCTTTTCAGCTTACCGTCAAATGCATATTAAAGACATTTGGTTCTCTTACGGCACTACATACATGTTTTATTCTTATTATTTATTCTACTATTACAAGCCTATTGGTGAAAAAGAAAAGGGGTGCTGGGCCATTCTTTCGGGGTGAATTCTTGGCATAAATCCCTTTACTCTCTGTCCTGCTTAGCAAAGCCAATCCTTACACTCATGCTCCATTAGAAAAACCTATGGTGAAGACGAGTGCAGTACAGGTTCGGTCGAATCACGTCACATTGCAGCTGATGCAACCAGGGTGGGACACGTGCTATATGCTACTGTACACTCGAAATGCAGCAGTGCTCTTGAGAAACATACTCCCATTACGGCTGTCCATGTGCGGAGCCCGAAAAAGACCTTTCTGTTTACCTACACACTTTGAAAACGTGCCAAATTAAGAACAGATTTGGACACCACTTTAAGAGGAACCGTGTCTGATGTCAATCTAGCTACGTTCAAGGGCTACATTTGGGTCTCCACTCAGATCTGCTTAAGAGAGCAAGGGGTTTTTACACTGGCTGCAGTCTTGCCAGTCAGAATGCAAAGAATTGACAAGATATTTGCTCGTTAGGGCTGCACGGTCTCACTGCCGCAATACTCACTGTGTGGCTGATACATTTCTGCATTCTTTGTTGAAAAAAATCACACGAATCACGTGCCTCTACATGGCCACCATTCTCTCTGCCTTCTGCAAGCGATAAGCTG